>WNGS01164726.1:0-30133 GCA_020271785.1 Procambarus virginalis | reverse complement strand
TGATGCCCTGAGGCAGAGCGTTAGTGTTTACAAAACAGTGACCTTGTGTGACGATGCTTAGCGACATTTTTCAGCTTAGGACACCTTATTAATTAAATTATCTTCATAACAGTGATTACTCTCAGAACTGGGGAGTTACCTGGACTATAACAATGAAAATCCTAGTACTGTATCTATTAAGAGTGAAGTGTGGAACTTACTCACTCAGTGTGATGCTATATCCACCATCATCACCTATCTTAGCTTACTGCCAACACCCCCCTCCCCATCCGGCCCGTTGGCGTCGTGAGAGGGCTTAGTAGACGGCTGCCGGAGTGTGATGCTCCGTGGACAGTCCTCTGTCCTTTTATGGCCTTGCGCTCCTGCTGCTGTCTTCTCTAATTATGCCGGATCGCTTTTCCTTTTCCTTATGTTTCGTTTTTCTCCCCCCCTCTCTCCTATCTGCTTGTCGTTTCCTGCCGACCTTTTGCTTGTTTTGGATTATTCCTTTGGACTTCTTCTATTTTGACGCCCGGGTGCTTGAGGAGGCATACTCTTGCACCCGTAGAACTGTAGTACCCAACGTCTCGAGCGAGGGGAACCTTTTATTGTCAATCCCCCTTTCGTCGCTGAACCCGATCTCGATGGACTGACGGTTCTTAAGGTGGCGTTTGTGGGGCGTATACTCACGACGCACCCCTAGGGGCCCCGGCATGATCGGCGATAGCTTCCTGTTGGGTGTCCTGCCTCTAATTGTGGCTCCATGGTGGGTATGGGGCACATTCGTGATGAATGTCTTTCTTTTCGTCTCTATGGCAATGAATGTTTCTGTTGTACCCTCTCAGCTCGTGGGTGGGCGACCAAGCCCCCGAGTCGGCCTGTATTGGAAGACCAGGCTCTGTAGCTCCCGCTGCGTTGGGCCCCGACCTTGCTCCTCCTTTGACCATCCTGACTTCTTCCCCCAGCTCCCCTCCCTCCTCTGTGGTTGGGTCGAGCCTCCAGCCCCCAGTGGTGACCACTTCGTCCCCTGGTGCGGCTAAGTCTCTCGTTGTGACTACTGCGCCTTTTGTCCCCTCTCTCTCAGGGGGTTCTCAACGCCGTCAGCGCCACGGCCGCACTCGCTCGTTTCCTTCCTGTACTGATGCGTATCAGGCCTTGTTTGGTCCTGCTTCATGGGCCAAATACTTTGATCTCCTCCCTCCCTCCTGACGATTTCTCCCTCATCGGCATCTCGTTGATTCCGTGGATGCGTCTGTCACCTTCAACCCCACTCGTCTCGGTACACGTGTCGTTGCTGCTCCTTCTCAGGATGCAGCTTCCCGCTTGGCTGCCTTATCCTGCCTTGGTGAGATCCCTGTTCGGGTCTCTAAGAACACTCGGTTGAATGCCAGTGTTGGCACTATTCTCCTCCCGCCCCATGTTGCAACCGGTGTTCGGAATCTGCAGGACTGCCACGATGACATTCGGCATATCCTTGATGCCCAAGGCCATTCTGTCCTCCAGGTTGACTCGTTTACTCGTCCCCCTCGTGGTCGTCGCCGTCAACCCCTTCGAGTTGTGAAGGTCACCTTTGATGGTAGGACCCTTCCATCCTCTGTCATTCTCGCTGGTGCCAGGTGCTCTGTCCAGGAGTATATTCCTTCTCCTCGACTTTGTAACAAGTGCTGGAGGTTTGGGCATGGTGCCCTCCGCTGCTCTGGGACTGTCTCTCTCTGTCCTTTGTGTGGGGGTGAAGGTCACTCTAAGTCGGAGTGCACTTCTCCCCAAGCTCGCTGCCTCAACTGCGGTGAGGCCCATCCTACCTTCTCCCGTGCCTGTATCCATTACAAGCTTGAGGCAGCCGTCCTCAACTTGAAGCACCGGGAGCGTTTATCTTTTCCTGAGGCGAGGCGCCAGGTTCGCCGGCTCCCGCCTTATGCTAACGTCTCTTATGCTCGCGTGTTGCGCTCTTCCTCTCCTCGTCCTTCCCACCTTCCTCAGACTCACAACCGTTTCCGGGCCTTGGACCCTGATACGCCCACTGCTCCTTCCTCTGTTCCTTTGAGTTCTGTCCCGAAGGGTCCCCCTCCTGGTCCTCTGCCTGGGGTTCCACTTCTTTCTACCCGGTCTGTCATGTCTCCTGTGTCTTCTTCCTCGTCTCCCTCCGATCCTCCTTCCCATCAACCTCCTCCATCTATTGACCCTCCCTGCCGCCTGTCGGTGCAGGGTTTCTTTGGCCCCTGCTTCCCTTTCAGTTGCTGCCCTTGCTGAGGTGCACTCCCCTCTTTCTACTCCCCCTCTTCCTTGCTGCTGTCCTTGACTGCTCCTCTTCGTTGTCTCCTCCTCTTCCTCCTCCGGACCCCGCCCGCCCACCTCTGGTCTGTTCTCCCGCTTCCTTCCCTCCGTCTTTGCTCAGTTTACCCATGCCCCCTAACCCTGACTTTGCTGACCCTGATCCCGACCCTGATATTCTTTAACGTGCTGTGTTGCTCTTTCGCCTTTGTTTCTTCCTTGTTTTCTGTTGTTGTCCTTTCTCTTCTCGTCGCAGTCTATTCTTCAATGGAACGTTCGAGGTTATTACGCCAATTTCCTCGAACTCCAACTTCTAATTTCGCGGTTTTCGCCCCTTTGTGTCTGTCTCCAGGAGCCGATGCTTGGTGCTCGTCCTGGTCGTTTTCGTGGCTATTCCTTTCTCTCCCCCCCCCAGCCGTTGCTGGGGCTCCTAATTCTTCTGCTCTCTTGATTCGCGCTGATGTTCCCTTTGTTCCTTTACTTTTTCCTTTGCCCCTCCATTGTTCTGCTGCTCGTATCTTTGTGGGGAAATGGTACACGGTTTGTTCCATTTATCTCCCCCCGAGTGTCCCGCTTTCTCTTCCTGATTTGAAACACCTCTTGGACTCCTTGCCGGAGCCTGTGCTCCTGCTGGGTGACTTCAATTGTCGTCATTCTCTTTGGGGTGACGTTTTGACGAATACCCGGGGTCGCCTTCTTGAGCCGTTTCTCCTCTCTTCTTCCCTGTCTCTTCTGAATTCTGGTGAGCCCACTCATTTGGACTCTCGGACTCGCACCCTTTCCTGTCTTGATCTTTCTCTCTGCTCTTCTTCTCTTTACTTAGATTTCACGTGGCAGGTTCTTGATGACCTCCATGGTAGTGATCATTTCCCTATCCTTGTTTCCTTTTTCTCTTTTCGCCCTTCCCTCTCTTTTCCTAGGTGGCAGTTTGCTAAAGCGGACTGGAACCTATTTACCCTCAGTGCTGCTCTCTCTGACCTCTCCCTTCTGCCTCTCCCTCGCGCTCTCCTCCTTTTTCATGACACTGTCTTCAACGCTGCCCTCCGCTCTATTCCTCGCTCTTCCTCTCGGGGTCCACGGAAGTGCGTTCCCTGGTGGAATGCGGACTGTGCTCGGGCTGTCCGCTGTAAGCGTGCAGCCTGGAAGAGGCACCGCCGTCGGCAGACGACCGATTCTTTTCTTTTCTTTCGGAAAGCGAGTGCGGTGGCCCGTAGGGCCATCCGTATGGCTAAACGTGAATGTTGGGCTTCTTATGTCTCCACAATTACGTCCGAAACTCCCCTGCCACAGATCTGGAAGCGTATCCGCAAGATAGCGGGTAAGTTCGTTCCCGATGTTTCCCCGGTCCTTCACCTCCATGGTACTCTTGTGGCGGACCCGTTGCAGGTCGCTACCGAACTGGGTTCTCACTTTTCTTCTGTTAGCTCTGGTCTTCATCTTCCCCAATCTTTCCTTCTTCGTAAACCTGTCCTTGAGTCTCGTCCTTTAGATTTCTGCACTCGTCTTCGACTTTCCTATAACGATCCCTTCTCTCTCTCTGAACTTCGTTCTGCCCTGGCCCTCTGCGGTTCTACGGCGGCGGGCTCCGATGGTATTCATTATGAGATGCTTCGCCATCTCCCTCCGTGCACGTCTCAGTATTTACTGAGTCTGTATAATCGGATCTGGGAGTCGTCGTCAGTCCCTGAGGACTGGCTCGATGCCGTTGTCCTCCCTGTTCGCAAACCAGGGTCTCTGGGAACTTCCCCTAAGGACTTTCGCCCTATTGCCCTCACAAGTTGTGTCTGCAAACTCTTTGAACGTATGGTTAACGTTCGTCTGATGTGGTTCCTGGAACACCATCACCTCCTCTCCCCTTCTCAATTTGGTTTCCGCAAGTGCCGCAGCACGACAGATGTCCTGGTGAACTTGGAGGTCTATATTCGTACTGCTTTTGCTGCGAGGACCTCCGTTGTTGCCGTCCTTTTTGACCTGGAAAAGGCTTACGACACCACTTGGCGATATCATATTCTATCCCAGCTTCATTCTTTTGGCCTTCGTGGTCATCTCCCTCTCTTTCTCCGCAGCTTCCTCTCTCGTCGTTCCTTTCGGGTGCGCCTTGGTACCGCTCTCTCTGCCTCTTTTCAGCAATACGAAGGTGTGCCCCAGGGTAGTGTTCTGAGCCCTACTCTCTTTCTGGTTGCCCTCAATGGTCTTCTTTGCTCTCTTCCTTCAGGTGTCTTCTCCGCTCTCTATGTCGATGATCTTACCCTTTGCTGTCAGGGTGATGATTCGCCTTTCCTTCAGCGCCGGCTTCAACTTGCGATTGATGCCGTGTCGTCTTGGGCCACCGATCATGGCTTCAAGTTCTCTACTTCTAAGACTTGTGCCATGTCTTTTACTCGGAAACGGGTCGTTCTTCGTCCCTCTTTGTCACTTTATGGACATCCCATTGAGTACAAAGATTCCGCGAAGCTTTTGGGGTTATTCCTTGACACTCGTTTGTCTTGGTCTCCCCATATTTCTTACTTCCGTGTTGAGTGCTCTAAGACCCTTACCCTCCTTCGAGTGTTGTCCCATACTTCTTGGGGAGCGGATAGGCGCACTCTCCTTGCTTTGCATTCCTCTCTCGTCCTGTCTAAGCTCGATTATGGTTGCCCTGCTTACTCTTCTGCTTCTCCTTCTGCTCTTCGCCGTCTTGATGCTTTGCACCATACTGGGCTGCGCCTCAGTTCTGGTGCCTTTCGCTCCACTCCCGACCTTAGCTTGTATGTTGACACTGGTTTCCTATCTCTCCAGGACCGCCGTGATCGCTACTGTCTTCGCTATCTTGCGCGGTCCTTGCAACATCCTTTCTCTCGCCTCTGTCGTGCTTTAACTTTTACCCCTCCTGCGGTTCCTGTTCCTCTTCACCACCTCCCTCTTTCTGTCCGGTTATCTCGCTTACAGGATTCTCTTTCCGTTCGAGTTTCTAATGTTTCTTCTCGTGTTGTTCCTTCTTTGCCCCCGTGGAGAGTCCCCCTTCCGCAGTTCTGTACGTCCTTGACCCGCGTCACTAAAGCTTTTACCCCTCCTGCAGTTCTAAAACGCCTTTTCCTTGAGCACTTTTCTTCTCACTCCCGCTCCGTTTCTGTCTTCACCGATGGGTCTAAGTCTGCGGACGGTGTTGGCTACTCTGTTGTTTTTCCTGATCGCACTTATATGTGTCGCTTACCTCCGGAGACTAGCATCTTTACAGCGGAGCTATATGCTATTCTCTATGCTCTTCGTCTCCTGCTTTCTCATTGCCAGTCTTCTTTTGTGGTTGTTGTTGACTCTCGTAGTGCCCTCATGGCTCTCGGGTCCTTTAATCCGGTTCATCCAGTAGTTGTCGAGATCCAGCATTGGCTGTTTCTTGTTCAGAGTAAATTTAAGTCTGTTGAGTTTTGTTGGGTTCCCAGCCATATTGGTGTGTCTTTAAATGAGCGTGCAGATGCTGCCGCCAAGGAAGCTGTCCGCTCTTGTCCCATCTCTCGTAAAGGTATTCCTTATTCCGACTTTTACCCGGTTATCCATTCCTCCATCCTTACCTGTTGGCAGTCTTCTTGGTCGTCTGTTACTGGTAACAAGCTCCGTACTCTGAAATGTTGTGATTCCTCGTGGCCGTCCTCCTATCACCGTAACCGGCGATGGGAAATTGCTCTGACGAGGTTGCGTATTGGCCATACTCGCTTAACCCATGGTCACTTGATGGAGCGCCGCCCTGCTCCTTATTGTCCTAATTGCATTGTCCCTCTTACGGTCGTGCATGTCCTTCTTGAATGTCCTGACTTCCAGGACGAGCGTGTGTCTTGCTTTCCGACCGCCCCTCGCGGTCACCTGTCCCTTGATAGAATTCTTGGTGACTAGGATACTTTTGATATCGTTTGCCTTATGCGTTTTTGTTCTCGTATTGGCATCCTTGGTGATATTTAGCGCCCTCTGATTATTCCGCACATTTGATGGTGCTTCATAGCCTTCCCGGTTTGGTGCCTTCTTTTGATAATTACTTACTTACTTACTTACTGCAAGCACAATTAAGGACATAATCAATTAGCAACGCTACAAGATCATTGTACAGCAAAGCTGTGATATAAAATATCGTGTCTAAACTCTTGAAGAGAATTAACCAGTCTGGCAACTTGTCAGACAGCACCCCGCATTCAGAACTAATTAAGTATATCAAGTTATTTTAAGAGTGTTAGCCAATTGCATGCTTTTATAACCTTAGTATATCCAGATAAGTCTGTCTGTTGTTAAAGGGTGAGGCAACGCCTCATATTTCAGTAAATATTCATTAATCTAGCAGCGACTGAATCTCTTTCGAGTCCTTGGACACTTCTGAGATTCATAATTTCATGAGTGCTCCTAGTCTGAGAAGAGTTCCAGTTAGATGTAACTGAATCTCATCATATAAATTGAATATATCTATATATATATACTTGAACTTATGAATTAAGTTAACAGTTGCTGGCTTAGTTATCTTTAATTTATAATATAAGTTTATCTAATTGAATATAATCTTTAGTACTTAGTTAACTAGTACTTAGACCACATTTCAGGTCATTTAATATCATACTTCTACAATTTTAATTATTGTATTTATAGTATAAGAATATATTGGCTGTTATAGTTATGATGGTAGGCTGAACTGTGTACATGTATCCTAAATTCCTGATTTAACCAGAACCAGTGTTCAGTTATAGAACTGATTTATTTGTGTTCAGTGTTCAGAATTAGAACTGAATTAAGTTCTGTAACTGTGTACATGTTTAAATTCCTGATTTAACCAGAACCAGTGTTCAGTTATAAAACTGAATTATTAAATCATATCCTTGTATTAAGAATACAAGCTGATGAGAGGAACTTGTCCGCAGGTGGATTAGGGGGTCTTCAATCAAGATCTGCATTTATTCTTAGGGTCCCTCACCTGCCCCTTACATGCCCCTTACCCCCCCCCCCTCTGCCCAGTCTGTCATTAGGAAAGGAGGAGCTAGGATTTATGACCCTAGCTAGAGACTTTATTTGAATTTATTTTGCATACTGTAAGTCTTTTTTTTGTGAAATATACAAGAGTTCTTACATTCCTGTACAGCCACTCGTACACGTAGCGTTTTGGTCAAGTTCTTAATCCTATGGTCCCTGGGATACGACCCCCACGAAGAATCGTTTTTACAACCAAGTATCCATTTTACTGTTGAGTTAAACAGAAGCTACAGTTATGGATTTGCGCCCAGTAAATCCTCCCCGGCCAGGATACAAACCTATGACAAAGCACTCACGGAATGCCAGGTAAACCACTACACTAAGAGAGACTGGCCTCTCCGGAGAATAAATTCTGGAGAATTTAGTACAGTACAAGTCCCTAGTAGTTCTCTCATATTAATCCCGGCAGGTTTTCCTCAAATTTATGGTCCTTTGTTTACCGAATATTTCAATAGCAAAATACATAAGAAACTCTTTATTTTGCATTGGAATAATTTTTACATATTCTAGCCTAACCTAGCTGACAGCCAGTGTTTATAATATCTATATATCTAAGTGAACAAATTGTTGCAGTGGTTTCAGGCCACCTTATCCATTACCTAGTTAGCATTCGTAGCATACTAGTAACTGTTCTGTGTCAAAAACCACAGACCTTAATTTTATCAGTTGTTACAGACACAACTGCTTCTTAATCATATATGCCATAATATACCTCACCTGTGGTAACATATACACACATTTAAGTGTATTATCCTGCATTATCTTTAATCAACTGATTTTCATAGCTGCTCAATACTAAATACTCTTTTAAAAAGTGTTTTAGCACTGTAAGTGCATTTCATTACAATATATCCATAATCAACTGTAACTGACCCTATTACAGGTCAAACCAGTAGGTAGCTCGTTCTACTGTATTTTATCAAACTCCTACTAGGGTAATTTATCATGTAATAATTTTGCAAAAATAGTGCCATTTACTATTTTTTTTAAATTATTACAAAATTTTCTGATTTGGTGCATTCGGATGAAAAAAACAAATATTTACACTTTTGGATATTTGAGCACTTGTTACATCCAGATTCCAGGGAGGAAAGGAAGGACGATCTTTGGAATCAATACCTAAGTAGACAGGAAAGCTCATTTATCAAAATACATTAACATTATGTACATTTTTACAAAAGAGAAAATATCTCGGAAACTCTGGAACTCAGAAAAACCCAGATGATTTTTAATTCTTCACCTTTAAAAAGTGTCAAAAAAATCACTTGACTCAACAGATGTCAAGAGTTAGCTAAACAAGTATCTCTTGATTTAATCATCTTGAGTAATAGAGTCAAGAATCATAATAAATAAATAATAATAAATATGTTTATTCAGGTAAGGTACATACATACAAGTGATGTTACATTAATGGATCGAATTATAGAAGAGTTAGTACATACAATGCCTAAAGCCACTATTACGCAATGCGTTTCGGGCAGGAAGAACATTAATATCTAGAACTTAATACTAATCGAGCATAAAGAATAAAATGTGTTGAGAACAAAAACAAATAAAGATAAAATAAAAGGGGGAACATGACTGAAAAAGCAGCACAAATACAAAAGATTGACAAACAGCGTTGATTAAAAAAATAACAGACATGGGTTGACAATAGAGGGGTAAGGTAGGTTACAGGGAATTTATTAGGTAGTGTTTAGTTTTAATCTTAAACTGGTTGAGAGAGGTACAGTCTTTAACATGGTTGGGGAGGTCATTCCACATTCTGGGTCTCTTGATTTGTAGAGCATTTATAGTTTGATTAAGCCGTACTCTTGGAATATCAAAACTGTATTTATTTCTGGTGTTGTGCTCATGGGATCTGTTACAACCTTCAATGAAGCTTTTTAGTTCAGGATTGGCATTACAGTTCAGCGTTTTATATATGTATGATACACATGAGAGAATGTGCAGTGACTTAATATCTAACATATTCAGAGATTTGAGTAGGGGTACCGAGTGATGTCTGGGGCCAGAGTTGGATATTGTCCTAATAGCAGCTTTGTGTTGAGTAATTAGAGGACGTAAATGATTTTGGGTAGTAGAACCCCAAGCACAAATACCATAGTTGAGATATGGATAGATGAGGGAGTAATAGAGAGTCACCAGGGCAGGTCGGGGTACATAATATCTGATCTTAGAAAGAATGCCAATAGTTTTTGAAACTTTTTTTGATATATTTAGAATGTGTCCCTGGAAATTCAGCTTGTGGTCAATGAGAACGCCAAGGAACTTGCCATCTAATTTGTTACAAATTTGGGTATTGTTAATTTTGAGATTTATTTGATTAGAGGATTTATTGCCAAACAGAATATAGAAAGTTTTGTCAATGTTAAGGGTGAGTTTGTTGGCAGTTAGCCAAAGATGGACTTTATTTAGCTCAGTATTTACTGTGGCATTTAGAGCAAGGGGGTCAGGACTGGAGTAAATGAAGGTTGTGTCGTCAGCAAATAGAATTGATTTGAGGTGTTGGGAGGCATTTGGAAGGTCATTAATGTAGATGAGAAAGAGGAGAGGGCCAAGTATGCTGCCCTGAGGAACACCAATGTTGATGGGAAGGTTGGAGAAATTGAATTATTCACAGAAACATACTGGTGCCTGTCAGTAAGATAAGATTTGAGGTATTGCAGGAAGTGTCCTCTGACTCCATAATGATGTAATTTAAGAAGAAGGTTTTGGTGGTTGACAGTGTCAAAAGCCTTACGCAGGTCCACAAATAACCCAACAGGGAACTCATTTTTATCAAGAGCTGCATGAATCAAGTTACTCATACTAATAAGTTCATCGTTAGTGCTTTTATTGGGTCTGAAGCCATATTGACAAGAGCTAAGTATATTGTGTTTGGCTAGATAAGAGTAAAGCTGCTTGTAGATTAGTTTTTCAAATATTTTTGACAAGTTAGGCAGGATTGATATAGGTCTGTAGTTGTTAACATCTGTGAGATCACCACATTTGTGGACAGGGGTTACTCTCGCTTTCTTTAGAATATCTGGAAAGGTTTGGAGTTCAAGTGACTTGTTGAAGAGCAATGCAATAGCAGGGGCTAAAGATCTGGAAGCTTTTTTGTAAATTAAAGTTGGTATCTCATCAAGGGCACTAGACTTGGTTTTAAGGGAAAGGATTATCTCATTGACGTCAGTGGAATTAGTAGGCTTTAGGTACAGAGACTGTGGATAGTTACCTGTAAGATAGTCCTTAACATCAGTACTGGAAGATGGAATATCATTTGCAAGGGATGACCCAATGGAAGAGAAGAACTTATTAAACTCAATAGCAGAATCAGAGGCTGAAAGCTGACCATCGTTACTGGACAGGAGTGTTGGTTTATTATTAAAAATCTTCTTTGATCCCAATATTTGTGAGATTGTGCTCCAAGTTTTTTTAATGTTGCTCTTTATTTGGGTTAATTTATCTTCGTAGAATTTAGTTTTGGCTCGCCTAATTATTTTAGATAGCAATAACGAGTAATTCTTTGAAAATTCTTTGGAGACGGTTCCTAACCTATACTTCTTCTCAAGGTCATGTTTTTTATTAATGGATTTAAGTATTCCCTTTGTAAGCCAAGGATTGTTAAGCCTTTTGGTTGTGACTTGTTTTGAAAGCCTAGGACAGTGGGTGTTATAAAGGTTAAGAGTCTTTTGAAGAAAAGATTGCACTGCTAGGTTGATGTCCCCTATGTTACCTAACTCGTATTCCCAGTTGACATTATCAGCAGCAGTTATAAAATTGTCTATTGCAGTTTCATTGTGCAGCCTAAAGCTTAATTCCCTTGACTCAAGAGGTGGTTTGATAAT
This sequence comes from Procambarus virginalis, assembly GCA_020271785.1. NCBI lineage: Eukaryota > Metazoa > Arthropoda > Malacostraca > Decapoda > Cambaridae > Procambarus > Procambarus virginalis. Next base: position 19,067 of record WNGS01164726.1, on the reverse strand, counting down.
GTTAGTTGAGAGAAATGAGGGGTAATGGTCTGTAGTGCTATCGGTGATTATACCTGAAGTAAGCGGAGAGGTTATGTTGGTCCAAATGTGATCAAGAGTCGTGGCCATCACGACTCTTGAGTCGTGATGGCCACGCAATGGCCTTTGTTGCAATGGCCTTTGCCACGATGGCCTTTGTTTTGGCCTTTGCGCAACGCGCCTGCAGGCCCACGTCTGGTTTGCGCAACGCGCCTCCGGGTATTTTTATTTTTCACGTTCCATTCAAAACTCCTGAGGCTACATGGGGGTTCATATCAGCTTCCTATGGCTTTTGTAAACAGACACCATCTTTAAATAAAATCGTGGTCCTCATTCCCAGGTGTGAGAGCCTCAGTAGTGAGTGAGCAACCAAGGCTGGCGCTCGCAGCATGAGAGCACAGCATTGCTGTTCAGCGTGTGACCACAGCATTGCCTAATAATGTCAATATATATATATATATATATATATATATATATATATATATATATATATATATATATATATATATATATATATAACTTGCGAACAAGCCTGAATGGTCCCCAGGACTATATGCGACTGAAAACTCACACCCCAGAAGTGACTCGAACCCATACTGCCAGGAGCAACGCAACTGGTATCTACAAGACGCTTTAATCCGCTTGACCATCACAACCGGACATAAGGAAGTGATAGCCGAAGCTATTTGAACCACTTCCTCGCCGGCACTCGGATGGTAATCTTGGTTCAAATAGCTTCGGCTATCACTTCCTTATGCCCGGTCATGATGGTCAAGCAGATTAAGGCGTCCTGTAGATACCAGTTCCGTTGCTCCTGGCAGTATGGGTTCGAGTCACTTCTGGGGTGTGAGTTTTCAGTCATATATATATAACAGGTATTATTTAGCCATGATAGTATTATAGAAGAGCCTGAGTGTGATAATGACTGGGTACAATGTTCAAACATCAGTGATTCAATGCTGTTCACGATGTTCACAGCGCTAGCCACAGCACCACAGCATTATTTTGTCCATCTAGGAATCTTCAAATGACTTCTTAGGTTCCTTTTCAAAATAAACGTGTGGTCAATTATTCATTTACAGGAATTAGTGACCAGGATTGTGATAATAGCAGGATTGTGGTTATAATTAGCATTGTGCATAGTATTGTGGAAGGAGGAATTTTGGTGAGGGAGGGAGAGAATTGAGGTAGCGTCACTGTGTGTGTGTGTGGCAGTCACTTTTGTTTTTCTTACCATACTAGCTTAGTGGTTTGCTATGGGGAACACATATGTACATGGATATATACAGTGTGTGTGTATATAGTGCAATAACAGCAACAGGAGTATGTTGAGATGAGCTATTTTGGTGAGGGAGGTGACGTCGTAATCGTAGCATCGTCTGCTGTCTGCTGTGTGATTTCTCATGCAGTGTATGGTGGCAACTATACTGTTTGGACACAATACCAGCTTACTTGCATAGTTCTGGTGAATAAAACATGTAGATAGGTATACATAACATATGTAAATAGTGTAATAAAAACAGTAAGAGTATGATGGGAGGAGGGGTGATGGCGAGTACAATGTTGGAGGAGAGAGGGAGGACTGACTAGCTGGGTGTGGCAGCTCACACTCACAGAGTTCTGAGTGTGTTTATGGTGTGTGACAGTGTAGAGTGTGTAAATGTGTTGTAAATATACATAAATGAACCTGAAACATTGGTATGAATAACAGTATGGTGGGAGGAGGGGTGATGGCGAGTACGATGTTGGAGGAATAAGGGAGGACTGGCTGGCTGGGTGTGGCTGCTCACAGTCGAGGAGTTGTGTGTGTGTTGATGGTGAATGTATATACTATGTGACAGTGCATAGTGTGTAAATAGATTGTATGTATACATAAATTAGCATGATACATGGCAAATATGTACAACATATGTACACACAAGTGTCATGCACATAACACAGTGTCTTTGGACAGTACAGATGTTTTACTGCCATAATATAGTGTACGTGTTCATTATACATAGGATTAGCACGTAAAAACAAATTAAATGTATTTGGAACTGTGCGCAAAAAATGAACAAAAATATATTCGCAGCAACTTGCGCGCCCCGCCCTGGGCGCCCTTCTGGTCCCGGGAACGTACGTCACAGGCGAACGGGGGAATGATGATGTCACGTGCCAACTTACGGACCCCATAGCAGCCAAAGTACGTACAATGCCGAATTTTTTTGACATGCCCATACTAAGGGAAGGGTTTTTGACACTTTAAAAAAACAAAAGAATTTCTTCAAGAGAAATTATTTTCTGCGCACTGGGGGGGGGGGTTGTCATATTTGGAAGCTGAGCAGTTAAGGGGTTAATCTTAATCTACTGCCCCCCCTCCCTGCTCGGCTCGTTGATGCCGTGAGGGGGGCTTAGTGGGCGGCTGCTGGAGTGTGATGCTCCTTGGGACAGTCCTCTGCCTTTTTCTAGCCTTGTGCTCCTGTTACCGTCCTCTCTAATTTTGCCGAGCACCTTTTCCTTTTCCTTCTGTTTCGTTTTTCTCTCCCTCTTCTCCAATCTGCTTGCCGTTTCCTGCCGACCTTTTGTTTGTTTTGCTTATTCCTTTGGACTTCCTCTACTTTGACGCCTGGGTGCTTGGGGAGGCATACTCTTGCACCCATAGAACTGTAGTACCGAACGTCGAGAGCAAGGGGAACCTTTTATTGTCAATCCCCCTTTCGTCACTGAACCCGATCTCGACGGACTGTCGGTTCTTAAGGTGGCGTTTGTGGGGCGTATGCTCACGACGCACCCCTGGGGGGCCCCGGCATGATCAGCGATAGCTTCTTGTTGGGTGTCCTGCCTCTAATTGTGGCTCCATGGTGGGTGTGGGGGCACAATCGTGAATGAATATTCCTTTTCGTAGCGATGATAAATGCTGTTCCCCCTGTTTCTGCTTTACCTTCTCAGGCTCGTGGGGTGGGCGACCAAGCCCCCGAGTCGGTCCGTGTTGGAAGACCAGGCTCTGTAGCCTCCGCTACATTGGGCCCCGACCTTGCTCCTCCTTTGGCTTCTCTGACTCCTCCCCTCGGCTCCCCTCCCTCTGTGGTTGGGTCGAGCCCCAGGCCCTAGTGGTGACTACCTCGTCCCCTGGCGCGGCTTCGTCTCTCATTGTGACTACTGCACCTTTTACCCTCGTGACTTCCGGGGGTTCTCATCGTCGTTCCCACCACGGCCGCACTCGCACGATCCCTTCCCGTAATAGTACTTACAAACGCCTTGTTTGGTCCTGCTACATGGCCTAAATACTTTGATCTCCACCATCTGGATTTACTCCTCCTGACGATTTCTCCCTCCATAAACACCTTGTTGATTCAGTAGATGCCTCTGTTACTTTTTAACTCCACTAGTTCCGGTGCGCGTGTCGTCGCTGCTCCTTCTCAGGATGCAGCTACTCGCTTAGCCGCTTTGTCCTGCATTGGGAAGACCCTGTTCGGGTCTCCAAAAACGCTCGGTTAAATGCCAGTGTTGGCACTGTTCTCCTCCCACCCCATGTTGCAACTGGTGTTCGGGACCTCAATGATTGCCATGAAGATATTAAACATATCCTCGAAGCCCAAGGCCATTCTGTCCTCCGGGCGGACACGTTTACTCGACCCCTCGTGGTCGTCGCCATCAGCCCCTTGAGTTGTAAAAATCACCTTTGATAGTAGGACCCTTCCGCCCTCTATTATTCTTGCTGGTGCCAGATGCTCCGTTCAGGAGTACATTCCCTCTCCTAGAATTTGCAATAAGTGTGGAAGTTTGGGCACGGTGTCCTCAAATGCACCAGTACTGTGTATCTTGCCCTTGTGTGGGGACGATAGTCATTCTAAGTCCGAGTGCACTTCTCCCCAGGCTCGCTGTCTCAATTGCGGTGAAGCCCACCCTACCTTCTCACGCTCGTGTATGCACTATAAACTCGAGGAAGCCGTCCTCAACTTGAAGCACCGTGATCGTCTGTCTTTCCTGAAGCGAGACGCCAAGTTCGTCGTCTCACCCCTTTCGTGGGCGTCTCCTACGCTCGCGTGTTGCGTTCTACCTCTCCTCGTTCTTCCCGTCTTCCTCAGTCTCACAACCGTTTCCAGGCCTTAAACCCGACCACACCCACCACCCCCTCCCCTATTCCTTTGCCTCCTGTCCCTGATGGTCTCCTCCTGGTTCTCCATCTGGGATTTCCCCCCTTCCTACCCAGTCCGCCATATCTCCTTTGTCTTCCTCCCCATCTCCCCCACTCTTTCTTCCCGACCCTCCCCCCAGTCTCTTGACCCTCCACGCCACCTGTCTGTCCAAGCTGATATCCATCATCCTCCCAGCAATCTTCGTGTTGTTCGCTCTCGTTCCTCTTCTCCTGCTGAGACCATTGAGTCTGTCGCCCAGTACGTTGTTACTGGAACGCCTGTCTCTTTGAGTCAGAAACGTAAGCCTGGATCCTCTCCTTCCTCTCCGGCGGGTAAGAAGGTTTCGCTTTCTTCCTCGCCCCTCCCTGACTCTGTCACTCCTTCCCCTCCCATTTCAGTGGTCGAACCCCCTGTCTCTGATATGGAGGTTTCTTCTGCCCCCAATTCCCTCTCTGTTGCTGCCCTTCCTGAGGTGCACTCCCTGATTCTGCGCCCCCACCTCTCAACTGTCCTTGCCTGCCCCTCTCAGTGTCTCCTCCTCTTCTGGACCCGTCAGTCCGCCTCTGGTCTGTTCTCTCGCTCCTTCCCTCTCTCCTTACTAAGTTTACCCATGCCCCCTAACCCTGATTTTACTGACCCTGCTCCTGACTGCTCTGGACCCTGATCCTGACCCTGATCCTGAGATTCTTTAATAAACTGTGTTCCTCTTTACCTTAATCTTTTTGTTCTCTATTACTATCCTATCTCTTTGATAATGTCTATTCTTCAGTGGTATATTCGTGGATTTTGTGCCAACTTCCATGAACTCCAACTTCTAATTACACAGTTTACACCACTTTGTGTTTGTCTCCAGGAACCAATGCTTGGTGCTCGTCCTGGTCACTTTCGTTGTTATTCCTTTCTTCCCCCCCCCCCCCTTTCTCTTGCTGGGGCCCATAACTCTACTGCTCTCTTAATTCGATCTGATATTCCCTTCGTCCCCCTCCTTCTTCCGTCCCCTATCCATTGTTCTGCTGCCCGTGTTTTTGTGGGTAAATGGTATACAGTCTGTTCCATTTATCTCCCTCCTAATGTCCCTCTTTCCCTTCCTGAATTAAGCACCCATGGACTCCTTGCCAGAGCCGGTGCTCCTTTTGGGTGATTTCAACTGTCGACATTCCCTATGGGGTGATGTTCTGACAAACACCCGAGAGGCCGTCTTCTCGAACCGTTCGTCCTCGCTTCATCTCTATCTCTTCTGAATTCTGGTGAGCCCACTCATGTGGACTCTCGAACTCGCACCCTTTCCTGTCTTGATCTTTCTCTCTGCTCGTCGTCCCTCTACATAGATTTCACGTGGCAGGTTCGTGATGACCTCCATAACAGTGATCATTCCTCATCCTCGTTCCTTTTTCTCTTTCCACCCTTCTCTTTCCTTCCCTAGGTGGCAGTTTGCCAAGGCTGACTGGTGCCTATTTACCCTCGTGTGCTACTCTCTCTGACCCTCCTCTCTGCCTCTTCCTCGCACCCTCCTCCTTTTTTATGACACAGTCTCAATGCTGCCCTCAGCTCTATCTCTCGCTCTCCTCCTGGGGCACAGGAGTGTGTTCCTGGTGGAATGCGGACTGTGCTTGGGCTGTCCGCTGTAAGCGTGCAGCCTGGAAAAAACACCGCCGCCGGCATACGGCTGATTCTTTATTCTGTTTCGGAAGGCAAGTGCAGTGGCCCGTAGGACCATCTGTGCTGCTAACGTGAGAGTTGGAAATCTTATGTTTCCACCATTACATCCGATACTCCTCTACCGCAGATTTGGAAGAAGATCCGCAAGATTGAGGGCAAGTTCGTTCCGGATTGTCTCGCGATTCTCCACCTCCGTGGGACTCTTGTGGCAGATCCAGTGAAGGTCGCGGCCGAACTGGTTCCCACTTTTCTTCTGTTAGCTCTGGTTCTCATCTTCCTCAATCTTCCTTCTTCGTAAGCTGTTTGAATCTTATCCTTTAGATTTCCACACTCATCTCCGCCTCCCTATAACGATCCTTTCTCTCTTTCTGAACTTCAGTCTGCCCTGGCCCTCTGGGATCGACGGCAGCGGGCTTGAATGACGTTCATTTATGAGATGCTTCGCCATCTCCCTCCGTGCACGNACGGCTGAGGGCACACCAGGAGCCAACCACGGCTGAGGGCACACCAGGAGCCCACACGGCTGGGGGCACACCAGAAGCCAACCACGGCTGAGGGCGCACCAGGAGCCCACCACGGCTGAGGGCACACCAGGAGCCCACCACGGCTGAGGGCACACCAGGAGCCCACCACGGCTGGGGGCACACCAGAAGCCAACCACGGCTGAGGGCACACCAGGAGCCCACCACGGCTGAGGGCACACCAGGAGCCCACCACGGCTGAGGGCACACCAGGAGCCCAATAAGGCTGAGGACACACCAGGAGCCAACTACGGCTGAAGGCACACCAGCAGCGCACCACAGCTGAGGGCAGTGACGGGTGGTGGCAGGCGGTGGCGGGTGGTGGCGGGTTGTGGCGGCTGTGGTGGGTGGTGACGGGTGGTGGCTGGCGGTGGCGGCTGTGGCAGATGGTGGCGGGTGGTGGCGGGTGGTTTTGCGTTGTGGCGGGCGGTGGCGGGTGGTGGCGGGCAGTTATGGGTGGTGGCGGGTGGTGGGGGGTGGTGATGGCTGTGGCGGGCGACGGCAGGTGGTGGCGGGCGGTGGCGGGTGGTGTTGGTTGGTGGTGGGCGGTTGCGGTGGTGGCGAGAGGTGGCGGGTGGTGGCGGGCGGTAGCAGGTGGTGGCCGTTGGTGTCGGGCTGTGGCAGGTGGTGGCGGATGGTACCGGGCAGTGGCGCCTTTGATGGGTGTTGGCGGGCAGTGGCGGCTGGGGACTGGCAGTGTGGCTGTGGTGAGTGGTGGCAGGCGGTGGCGGGAGGTGGCCGGTGGTGGCGGGCGGTGGCGGCTGTGGCGGGTGGTGGCGGCTGTGGCATGTGGCGGTGGGTTGTGGCGGGAGGCGGCGGGTGGTGGCTGGCCGTGTCATGCGGTGGCATGAGGTGGCGGGTGGTGGCGGCTGTGGCGGGCATGGGCGGGTGGTGTCGGGCGGTGGCGGGTGGTGGCAGGCTGTGGCGGGTGGTGGCGGGCGGTATCGAGTGGTGGCGGCTGTGTCGGGCGGTGGCGGGTGGTGGGGAGGAGGCGGCTGTGTCGGGCGGTGGCGGGTGGTCGCAGGCGGTGGTGGCGGGTGGTGAGGGGAGGTGGCGGGTGATGGCGGGCGGTTACGGGTGGTGATGGGCGGTGTCGGGTTGTGGCGGGCGGTTTCGGGTGTTGGCGGGTGGTTGCGGATGGAAGTGGCTGTGGCGGGCGGTGTCGGGTGGTGGCGGAGGTGGCGGGTGTTGGCAGGTGGTGCCGGGTGGTGGCAGATAGTGGCGGGCGGTGGCGGGTAGTGGCGGGCGTTGCTGGTGGTGACGGCTGCGGTGGGCGGCGGCGGGTAGTGGCCGGTGGTGGCGGGTGTTAGTGGCTGTGGCAGATGGTGGCGGTTGGTGGCGGGTGGTGGTGGCTGTGGAAGGTGGTGGTGGATGGCGGTGGCGGTTGGTGGCCTGTGGTGGCGGGTGGTAGCGGGCAGTGGCGAGTGGTGGCGGCTGTGGTGGGCGGTAACGGGTGTTGGCGGCTGTGACAGGTGGTGGTGGGTGGTGGCGGGTGGTGGCGGAGGTGTCCGGTGGTGGCGGGTGGTTTTGCGTTGTGGCGAGCGGTAGCGGGTGTTGGCGGTTAGTGCCGGGTGGTGGCGGCGGTGGTGGCGGGAGGTTTTGGGTGGTGGCGGGCGGTGGCGGGTGGTAGCGGGTGGTGAGATGCAGTGGCGGGTGGTTGGGGGGTGATGGCGGGTGGTGGCGGATGTTGGCAGGTGGTGGTGGGTGGTGACGGCTGTGGCGGCAGGTGGTCGCAGGCGGTGGCGGGTGGTTTTATTTGGTGGTGGGCGGCTACGGGTGGTGGCGGGAGGTGGTGGGTGGTGGCGGGCGGTGGCAGGTGGTGGCGGGTGGTGGCTGGCGGTGGCGGCTGTGGCAGATGGTGGTGGCTGTGGTAAGCGGTGACAGATGGTGGCGGGGGGTGGCCGGTGGTGGCTGGCGGTGGCGGCTGTGGCAGATGGTGGTGGCTGTGGTAAGCGGTGACAGATGGTGGCAGGTGGTGGTGGGTGGTGTTGGGTGGTTTTGCGTAGTGCGCGGTGGCGGGCCGTGTCAGGCAATGGCATGTGGTGGCGGTTGTGGCGGGCAGCAGCGGCGGGGGTGGTATCGAGCGGTGGCGGGTGGTGGTTGCTGTGGCGGGCGGCCATGGGTTGTGGCAGGCATTGGAGGGTGGTGGCGGGAGGTGGCAGGTGGTGGCGGGCGGTAGCGGGTGGTGGTGGGTAGTAGCGGGCGGTGGCGAGCCTTCGCGGGTTGTGGCAGGTGGTTGCGGGTAGTGGCAGGCGGTGGCGGGCCTTGGCGGGTGGTGGCGGGCGGTGGTGGTAGGTGGTGGCGGGCAGTGGCTAGTGGTGGCAGGCGGTGGCAGGTGGTGGCCGCTTTGGCAGGTGGAGGCGGGTGGTGGCGGGCGGTGGCGGGTGGTGGCAGCTGGTCTGGAAGACAGCCTTCACGGTGAAGGGGTGAAGGCGTCAGGGAAACTAGACTCTTGTGGCGGCCACAAGCCCAGAGTGCCAGGTCACCCAGATATTTATTCCCCCTCAAAAGTTTCCTTCAAAGATTGTATATTATCTTTGAACAACACGTTTGATAATCAAGGAAGTAATGGATATATTATTGCCACAATAATACTGTGCAATATCTTATTACATTGCTGCCAAATAATTATAAGTTTAAAACAGGATAAAAAATCAATATATATATAAAAACCAACATTAGACATCAAACGGCTAAGGCATGTGACCACAAAAATCCTGCCCCCGCCTGGGCACTACCCTGACACACCCTACACTCTTACTCACTCTCATACTCTTACTCACTCTCATACTCTTACTCACTCTTATTCCCTTTCACTCACTCTCATACTCTCACTCACGTGGTCTTACTCCCTCTTACTCACTCTCTCACACACTTTCTCAATCTCACTCACTCTCACTCACTCTCACACACACTCTCACTCACTCTCACACACTCTCACTCACTCTCTCACACTCTCACTCACTCTCACTTACTCTTACTCTCACTCACTCTCACTCACACTCTCACACACTCTCACTCACTCTCACTCTTACACACTCTCACTCTCACTCACACATTCTCACTCTTACTCACTCTCACTCACTCTTACTCTCACACACTCACACTCTCATTTACTCTCACACACTCTTACTCTCACACACTCATTCTTACTCACTCTCACTCACTCACACACTCTAGTCACACACTCTCAATCTCACTGACTCTCACTCACACACGATCACTCACTCTCACACACACTCTCACTTACTCTCCTACACTCTCACTCTCCCACACTTGCTCTCCTACACTCTCACTTGACACTCTCCCTCACTCTCACTCACTCTCACTCTCACTCACTCTCACACACTTTCACTTTACTCTCACACACTCTCACTCACTAACTCTCCCACACTCTCACTTTCTCTCTCACACTCGCGCTCCTACACTCTCACTGACTCTCATCCGACATTCTCCCTCATTCTCACACGCTCTCACTTACTCTCACACACTTTCACTTACTCTCACTCACTAACTCTCCCACACTCTCACTCTCTCTCCCACACTTGCTCTTCTACACTCTCACTGACTCTCACCCAACACTCTCCCTCACTCTCACACACACTCACTGACTCTCACTCGACACTCTCCCTCACTCTCACTCTCCCACACCCTCTCACGCTCTTCCACACTTAGGGGTGACAAATATGGAAGAGGTGTGCAATAGGATGAATGGACATAACAAAGGGGACATTAATAGGATATTGAAAGTAACAACAGAATACAGAACTCGAAACAACGTGTATAAATTGGAAAAATTTAGATTTAGGAAAGAACTTCATGGGCAAATTGTTTGTACCTCAAGATTCATGTTTGGAATGTTGCAGAGTTTCAATTAACTCCCATGCATTCAGTTATTTTATTTTATGTTTATGTTTTTTTTGTGTTACGATAATCTCCTTCAAGGGAGATTTGGCCTGCTCTTTCCTATCGTCATGTTACTTCAGTACATCTACAACATCTAGGTACTACAAGCAAGTGTAGTATGTATTGAGTAAAATACGTTTTGCCAGGCGCATACTATCAGACGCTCGCTCTCCTCCTCCCCCCTCCATTGCTGCTGATCACCAAACTACCACTTCCAGCCCGCCCGCTTCTGATTGGTGAATTGACGACTGCACCACTGCACCTCAGCGCCATCTACCTTGCCGATGTCTGGGCCTGCACTAGCCATTGGAGTTAGAATATCCTGTGCTCTCAAGCTGAAAACAACCAACTGATATACGCACTGTTTATTAGTGGATGTTCTCAGTCAGCGCTTTATTCTCAGCACCTGTTAATTCATTTTCTGGTCTTTATTTATTTGTAGAGTAACGTCACCACTATTCTTATTTTTATGTTATTTTTTGACTTTATAATCTTGCTTATTTGCACTGTACATAGCCAAGGTATTATCTTTGTTCATATTTTTATATTAATTAAAGTTTCATTGTTCATACTATTTGTTTTGCGTGTTTTCCCTTACTTTACCACAGAAGACAACAGCCAAACAGTCAACTTTTTTTTTTGTAAATGTGATTGGCATTGACACCAGCCATTAGGAGGACTACCGAACACCTACACTTCTTTTTTTTCATCACATATGTTAAATGTTTTTGTTGATTTTTTTTCTATATTTCATAAACAAAGCAAGCTTACTGTCTTATTCCAAGTTTTACGATAATTTTAGAACATTTAAAACATAAAGTTCAATATAATATTCTGGTTTTCATACAGGAATTATAGATTAATATAACATCATAATAACGTAACGATGTCGTGTAAATAGTTATATTGACGTCATATAAATGTTATATTTATGCTGCAAGAATGTAAACTGGATAGGTTTACATAAATTTAAAAAAAGTTGACTGAAAATTGTTTATTTTTAAATATAAAGTATGAAAACATTATAATTCCATAGCATTCTCTATTATTTTTAAATTTTTACATGAATCTTAAAAAAACTGTGTCCCAAGACCATATGGTTCTTAGTTATCTCTAATGGTTTTAAGAACGTCAGAAATACGTATTTATGGCAACAGTTACAGTATTATCTTTGTGGCACCATTTATAAACGCCCACAAACGTTTTGTGTTTGCTGGGTTGACAGTAAAAATAATAAATCAATATTCATTGAATGCTATTCTCTCAAGGAGGAGGGGGAGCAAAACTGGGGAGTGAAGCGAGCACCCATGATGCCCTGAGGCAGAGCGTTAGTGTTTACAAAACAGTGAACTTGTGTGACGATGCTTAGCGAACAATTTTCAGCTTAGGACACCTTATTAATTAAATTATCTTTCATCACAAGTGATTACTCTCTAGAACTGGGGGAGTACCTGGACTATATCTACAATGAAAATCCTAGTACATTATCTACTTAAGAGTGAAGTGTGGAACTCACTCACTCAGTGTGATGCTATATCCACCATCATCACCTATCTTAGCTTACTGCAAACACCCCCTCCCCATCCGGCCCGTTGGCGTCGTGAGAGGGCTTAGTAGACGCTGCCGGAGTGTGATGCTCCGTGGGACAGTGCTCTGTCCTTTATGGCCTTGCGCTCCTGCTGCTGTCTTCTCTAATTATGCCGGATCGCTTTTCCTTTTCCTTATGTTTCGTTTTTCTCCCCCCCTCTTCTCCTATCTGCTTGTCGTCTCCTGCCGACCTTTTGCTTGTTTTGGATTATTCCTTTGGACTTCTTCTATTTTGACGCCCGGGTGCTTGAGGAGGCATACTCTTGCTCCCGTAGAACTGTAGTACCCAACGTCTCGAGCGAGGGGAACCTTTTATTGTCAATCCCCCTTTCGTCGCTGAACCCGATCTCGATGGACTGACGGTTCTTAAGGTGGCGTTTGTGGGGCGTATACTCACGACGCACCCCTAGGGGGCCCCGGCATGATCGGCGATAGCTTCCTGTTGGGTGTCCTGCCTCTAATTGTGGCTCCATGGTGGGTATGGGGGCACATTCGTGGATGAATGTCTTTCTTTTCGTCTCTATGGCAATGAATGTTTCTGTTGTACCCTCTCAGGCTCGTGGGGTGGGCGACCAAGCCCCCCGAGTCGGCCTGTATTGGAAGACCAGGCTCTGTAGCTCCCGCTGCGTTGGGCCCCGACCTTGCTCCTCCTTTGACCATCCTGACTTCTTCCCCCAGCTCCCCTCCCTCCTCTGTGGTTGGGTCGAGCCTCCAGCCCCCAGTGGTGACCACTTCGTCCCCTGGTGCGGCTAAGTCTCTCGTTGTGACTACTGCGCCTTTTGTCCCCTCTCTCTCAGGGGGTTCTCAACGCCATTAGCGCCACGGCCGCACTCGCTCGTTTCCTTCCTGTACTGATGCGTATCAGGCCTTGTTTGGTCCTGCTTCATGGGCCAAATACTTTGATCTCCTCCCTCCTGATTCCGCGCCTCCTGACGATTTCTCCCTTCATCGGCATCTCGTTGATTCCGTGGATGCCTCTGTCACCTTCAACCCCACTCGTCTCGATACACTTGTCGTTGCTGCTCCTTCTCAGGATGCAGCTTCCCGCTTGGCTGCCTTATCCTGCCTTGGTGAGATCCCTGTTCGGGTCTCTAAGAACACTCGGTTGAATGCCAGTGTTGGCACTATTCTCCTCCTGCCCCATGTTGCAACCGGTATTCGGAATCTGCAGGACTGCCACGATGACATTCGGCATATCCTTGATGCCCAAGGCCATTCTGTCCTCCAGGTTGACTCGTTTACTCGTCCCCCTCGTGGTCGTCGCCGTCAACCCCTTCGAGTTGTGAAGGTCACCTTTGATGGTAGGACCCTTCCATCCTCTGTCATTCTCGCTGGTGCCAGGTGCTCTGTCCAGGAGTATATTCCTTCTCCTCGACTTTGTAACAAGTGCTGGAGGTTTGGGCATGGTGCCCTCTGCTGCTCTGGGACTGTCTCTCTCTGTCCTTTGTGTGGGGGTGAAGGTCACTCTAAGTCGGAGTGCACTTCTCCCCAAGCTCGCTGCCTCAACTGCGGTGAGGCCCATCCTACCTTCTCCCGTGCCTGTATCCATTACAAGCTTGAGGCAGCCGTCCTCAACTTGAAGCACCGGGAGCGTTTATCTTTTCCTGAGGCGAGGCGCCAGGTTCGCCGGCTCCCGCCTTATGCTAACGTCTCTTATGCTCGCGTGTTGCGCTCTTCCTCTCCTCGTCCTTCCCACCTTCCTCAGACTCACAACCGTTTCCGGGCCTTGGACCCTGATACGCCCACTGCTCCCTCCTCTGTTCCTTTGAGTTCTGTCCCGAAGGGTCCCCCTCCTGGTCCTCTGCCTGGGGTTCCACTTCTTTCTACCCGGTCTGTCATGTCTCCTGTGTCTTCTTCCTCGTCTCCCTCCGATCCTCCTTCCCATCAACCTCCTCCATCTATTGACCCTCCCTGCCGCCTGTCGGTGCAGGGTTTCTTGGTCCCTGCTTCCCTTTCAGTTGCTGCCCTTGCTGAGGTGCACTCCCCTCTTCTACTCCCCCTCTTCCTTGCTGCTGTCCTTGACTGCTCCTCTTCGTTGTCTCCTCCTCTTCCTCCTCCGGACCCCGCCCGCCCACCTCTGGTCTGTTCTCTCGCTTCCTTCCCTCCGTCTTTGCTCAGTTTACCCATGCCCCGTAACCTGACTTTGCTGACCCTGATCCCGACCCTGATATTTTTTAACGTGCTGTGTTGCTCTTTCGCCTTTGTTTCTTCCTTGTTTTCTGTTGTTGTCCTTTCTCTTCTCGTCGCAGTCTATTCTTCAATGGAACGTTCGAGGTTATTACAATTTCCTCGAACTCCAACTTCTAATTTCGCGGTTTTCGCCCCTTTGTGTCTGTCTCCAGGAGCCGATGTTTGGTGCACGTCCTGGTCGTTTTCGTGGATATTTCTTTCTCTCCCCCCCTCCAGCCGTTGCTGGGGCTCCTAATTCTTCTGCTCTCTTGATTCGCGCTGATGTTCCCTTTGTTCCTTTACTTTTTCCTTTGCCCCTCCATTGTTCTGCTGCTCGTATCTTTGTGGGGAAATGGTACACGTTTTGTTCCATTTATCTCCCCCGAGTGTCCCGCTTTCTCTTCCTGATTTGAAACACCTCTTGGACTCCTTGCCGGAGCCTGTGCTCCTGCTGGGTGACTTCAATTGTCGTCATTCTCTTTGGGGTGACGTTTTGACGAATACCCGGGGTCGTCTTCTTGAGCCGTTTCTCCTCTCTTCTTCCCTCTCTCTTCTGAATTCTGGTGAGCCCACTCATTTGGACTCTCGGACTCGCACTCTTTCCTGTCTTGATCTTTCTCTCTGCTCTTCTTCTCTTTACTTAGATTTCACGTGGCAGGTTCTTGATGACCTCCATGGTAGTGATCATTTCCCTATCCTTGTTTCCTTTTTCTCTTTTCGCCCTTCCCTCTCTTTTCCTAGGTGGCAGTTTGCTAAAGCGGACTGGAACCTATTTACCCTCAGTGCTGCTCTCTCTGACCTCTCCCTTCTGCCTCTCCCTCGCGCTCTCCTCCTTTTTCATGACACTGTCTTCAACGCTGCCCTCCGCTCTATTCCTCGCTCTTCCTCTCGGGGTCCACGGAAGTGCGTTCCCTGGTGGAATGCGGACTGTGCTCGGGCTGTCCGCTGTAAGCGTGCAGCCTGGAAGAGGCACCGCCGTCGGCAGACGACCGATTCTTTTCTTTTCTTTCGGAAAGCGAGTGCGGTGGCCCGTAGGGCCATCCGTATGGCTAAACGTGAATGTTGGGCTTCTTATGTCTCCACAATTACGTCCGAAACTCCCCTGCCACAGATCTGGAAGCGTATCCGCAAGATAGCGGGTAAGTTCGTTCCCGATGTTTCCCCGGTCCTTCACCTCCGTGGTACTCTTGTGGCAGACCCGTTGCAGGTCGCTACCGAACTGGGTTCTCACTTTTCTTCTGTTAGCTCTGGTCTTCATCTTCCCAATCTTTCCTTCTTCGTAAACCTGTCCTTGAGTCTCGTCCTTTAGATTTCTGCACTCGTCTTCGACTTTCCTATAACGATCCCTTCTCTCTCTCTGAACTTCGTTCTGCCTGGCCCTCTGCGGTTCTACGGCGGCGGGCTCCGATGGTATTCATTATGAGATGCTTCGCCATCTCCCTCCGTGCACGTCTCAGTATTTACTGAGTCTGTATAATCGGATCTGGGAGTCGTCGTCAGTCCCTGAGGACTGGCTCGATGCCGTTGTCCTCCCTGTTCGCAAACCAGGGTCTCTGGGAACTTCCCCTAAGGACTTTCGCCCTATTGCCCTCACAAGTTGTGTCTGCAAACTCTTTGAACGTATGGTTAACGTTCGTCTGATGTGGTTCCTGGAACACCATCACCTCCTCTCCCCTTCTCAATTTGGTTTCCGCAAGTGCCGCAGCACGACAGATGTCCTGGTGAACTTGGAGGTCTATATTCGTACTGCTTTTGCTGCGAGGACCTCCGTTGTTGCCGTCCTTTTTGACCTGGAAAAGGCTTACGACACCACTTGGCGATATCATATTCTATCCCAGCTTCATTCTTTTGGCCTTCGTGGTCATCTCCCTCTCTTTCTCCGCAGCTTCCTCTCTCGTCGTTCCTTTCGGGTGCGCCTTGGTACCGCTCTCTCTGCCTCTTTTCAGCAATACGAAGGTGTGCCCCAGGGTAGTGTTCTGAGCACTACTCTCTTTCTGGTTGCCCTCAATGGTCTTCTTTCCTCTCTTCCTTCAGGTGTCTTCTCCGCTCTCTATGTCGATGATCTTACCCTTTGCTGTCAGGGTGATGATTCGCCTCTCCTTCAGCGCCGGCTTCAACTTGCGATTGATGCCGTGTCGTCTTGGGCCACCGATCATGGCTTCAAGTTCTCTACTTCTAAGACTTGTGCCATGTCTTTTACTCGGAAACGGGTCGTTCTTCGTCCCTCTTTGTCACTTTATGGTCATCCCTTGAGTACAAAGATTCCGCGAAGCTTTTGGGGTTATTCCTTGACACTCGTTTGTCTTGGTCTCCCCATATTTCTTACCTCCGTGTTGAGTGCTCTAAGGCCCTTACCCTCCTTCGAGTATTGTCCCATACTTCTTGGGGAGCGGATAGGCGCACTCTCCTTGCTTTGCATTCCTCTCTCGTCCTGTCTAAGCTCGATTATGGTTGCCCTGCTTACTCTTCTGCTTCTCCTTCTGCTCTTCGCCGTCTTGATGCTTTGCACCATACTGGGCTGCGCCTCAGTTCTGGTGCCTTTCGTTCGACTCCCGTCCTTAGCTTGTATGTTGACACTGGTTCCTATCTCTCCAGGACCGCCGTGATCGCTACTGTCTTCGCTATCTTGCGCGGTCCTTGCAACATCCTTCCTCTCGCCTCTGTCGTGCTTTAACTTTTACCCCTCCTGCGGTTCCTGTTCCTCTTCACCACCTCCCTCTTTCTGTCCGGTTATCTCGCTTACAGGATTCTCTTTCCGTTCGTGTTTCTAATGTTTCTCCTCGTGTTGTTCCTTCTTTGCCCCCGTGGAGAGTCCCCCTTCCGCAGTTTTGTACGTCCTTGACCCGCGTCACTAAAGCTTTTACCCCTCCTACGGTTCTAAAACGCCTTTTCCTTGAGCACTTTTCTTCTCACTCCCGCTCCGTTTCTGTCTTCACCGATGGGTCTAAGTCTGCGGACGGTGTTGGCTACTCTGTTGTTTTTCCTGATCGCACTTATATGTGTCGCTTACCTCCGGAGACTAGCATCTTTACAGCGGAGCTTTATGCTATTCTCTATGCTCTTCGTCTCCTGCTTTCTCGTTGTCAGTCTTCTTTTGTGGTTGTTGTTGACTCTCGTAGTGCCCTCATGGCTCTCGGGTCCTTTAATCCGTTCATCCAGTAGTTGTCGAGATCCAGCATTGGCTGTTTCTTGTTCACAGTAAATTTAAGTCGGTTGAGTTTTGTTGGGTTCCCAGCCATATTGGTGTGTCTTTAAATGAGCGTGCGGATGCTGCCGCCAAGGAAGCTGTCCGCTCTTGTCCCATCTCTCGTAAAGGTATTCCTTATTCCGACTTTTACCCGTTATCCATTCCTCCATCCTTACCCGTTGGCAGGCTTCTTGGTCGTCTGTTACTGGTAACAAACTCCGTACTCTTAAATGTTGTGTTTCCTCGTGGCCGTCCTCCTATCACCGTAACCGGCGATGGGAAACTGCTCTGGCGAGGTTGCGTATTGGCCATACTCGCTTAACCCATGGTCACTTGATGGAGCGCCGCCCTGCTCCTTATTGTCCTAATTGCATTGTCCCTCTTACGGTCGTGCATGTCCTTCTTGAATGTCCTGACTTCCAGGACGAGCGTGTGTCTTGCTTTCCGACCGCCCCTCGCGGTCACTGTCCCTCGATAGAATTCTTGGTGACTCGGATACTTTTGATATCGTTTGCCTTATGCGTTTTTGTTCTCGTATTGGCATCCTTGGTGATATTTAGCGCCCTCTGATTATTCCGCACATTTGATGGTGCTACATAGCCTTCCCGGTTTGGTGCCTTCTTTTGATAATTACTTACTTACTACTTACTGCAAGCACAATTAAGGCATAATCATTACAACGTCTACAAGATCTTGTACAGCAAAGCTGTGATATNTGTCTTCCCTTACGTTTACCATAGACGACAGCCAAGCAGTCTCTTTTTTTTGTAAATGTGACAGGCATTGAGACCAGCCTTAGGAAGACTGCCGAACATCCACACTCCTACATATTCCCGTCACATTTCATGGGGGCCTCTCCTAGGAGCTTCACTCAGGTACTAGTACTAGAACGTCATTTGTGGTAAGTGTACTTGGCTTTGCTACAATTGCTTTTCAATATTTGTATTACTTTTTATATTCATATAGTGCTGTGTGTATTGCACATTCCGAGAGTAGCATATGGTGAGTGTTGGATAACTTGGATTACGTGGTGACTGTAGGCTGCAGCCATTCTCTTAATTGGTCATCCCTCCCTCCGTGTTATTACTCGTGTTTACCACCTTTCGTCAATAGGATATTTCTCACTCAGACAGATCACCATTGTGGTACCCTGGTACTTTGGTTTGTCTTTGGGTCAAAGCACCCAATCTTCTGCAATCTGACTGAAGGAGGATAAAGAAGGCCATAGTTCCTCTAGCACGGACTTTGTTGCTGAGTTGGGACCTCAACAACAGTTCTCGTCACCAGTTGACACTCGCACCCCTATACGTCGGTCAGAGATGATGATATTTACTTAGGTAGGGAATTACCTTTCTTTTTTCAGAGCACAAAGTTCGCTAATTCTGTAAGTATCATATTTCATTTGGTGGGAAAGCCTTGCTTATGTCCTATAGAGACTCAGCAAGGTATGCCTACATTCATGGTCTACCTAATTCACTTTTGAAGCAATTAAATGTTTCATTTGTTTTAGAAACACAGTTTCGTTTATTTAGTAGGATTTTCTTGCCCTTATTCTCTTACAC
This sequence comes from Procambarus virginalis, assembly GCA_020271785.1. Lineage (NCBI taxonomy): Eukaryota > Metazoa > Arthropoda > Malacostraca > Decapoda > Cambaridae > Procambarus > Procambarus virginalis. The sequence continues at coordinate 337 of WNGS01164726.1, read as the reverse complement.
TGAGTACCGGTACAAGATTTCCTGCGATTTTGATTTACTAAACATTACGTTAATTATTAACAATGCCACAGGATAGGTACCAGTTGCCACGTTATCCTGTTTCTGACATTTACCATATTACAGTATATTCGTTGTACATTTATTTGCTATTCTTTCACAATGTTTCGACTCCAAGCTTTCCGTAATGATCCAGCAGGTGAAATAGGAAACTTTAGTCGTGCCAAGAGGACCGAATTACAAGCTCTTGCACATGAGTATCAACTAGATGTTCCCCCTGGAGCCAACAAAAATGACTTACACAACATACTCTTGGATTACCTCTTAGAAGAAGGGATAA
>WNGS01164724.1:0-10666 GCA_020271785.1 Procambarus virginalis | reverse complement strand
GAATCACCAAGTGGAAGGCGACGATGGAGCACTGTCAACCGTACAGTATCATACTCATCTAGTTGTGTGAGTGGAAAGGAAGACAGGTATGTACCCCTCTCTGGTTAATTAATCAGGTGTATAGTGCGAGGTAAATATTATCAAATTTTGTTCAGGATAGCATATATATTTAAAAAATTCAAAGTGGCTCATTTGGGTAGAAGTTAACGCTTACGGGAACTCGTGACACACGCACGCACGCACGCCCAGGGTGCAAGAAGAGAAGGGTGGGCGGACTGCATTTTTTTGGACTGTCGGAAAGCCTTTGACACAGTACCCCATAAAAGGTTGATGCATAAGCTGGAGAAACAGGCAGGAGTAACAGGTAGGGCGCTCCAGTGGATAAGGGAGTACCTAAGCAATAGGAAGCAGAGAGTTACAGTGAGGGGTGAGACCTCAGACTGGCGTGAAGTCACCAGTGGAGTCCCACAGGGCTCTGTACTTGGACCTATCCTGTTTCTGATATACGTAAATGATCTCCCAGAGGGTATAGACTCATTCCTCTCAATGTTTGCTGACGACGCCAAAATTATGAGAAGGATTAAGACAGAGGAGGACAGCTTGAGACTTCAAGAAGACCTGGACAAGCTGCAGGAATGGTCGAACAAATGGCTGTTAGAGTTTAACCCAAGCAAATGTAATGTAATGAAGATAGGGGTAGGAAGCAGGAGACCAGATACAAGGTATCATTTGGGAGATGAAATACTTCAAGAGTCAGAGAGAGAGAAAGACCTGGGGGTTGATATCACGCCAGACCTGTCCCCTGAAGCTCATATCAAGAGGATAACATCAGCAGCATATGCCAGGTTGGCTAACATAAGAACGGCCTTTAGAAACTTGTGTAAGGAATCTTTCAGAACATTATATACCACATATGTCAGACCAATCCTGGAGTATGCGGCTCCAGCATGGAGTCCCTATCTAGTCAAGCATAAGACTAAACTGGAAAAGGTTCAAAGGTTTGCCACCAGACTAGTACCCGAGCTGAGAGGTATGAGCTACGAGGAGCGACTGCAGGAATTAAACCTCACTTCGTTGGAAGACAGAAGAGTTAGGGGGGACATGATCACCACATTCAAGATTCTCAGGGGAATCGACAGGGTTGATAAAGACAGGCTGTTTAACACAAGGGGCACACGCACTAGGGGACACAGGTGGAAGCTGAGTGCCCAAATGAGCCACAGAGATATTAGAAAGAACTTTTTTAGTGTCAGAGTGGTTGACAAATGGAATGCATTAGGAAGCGATGTGGTGGAGGCTGACTCCATACACAGTTTCAAGTGTAGATATGATAGAGCCCATTAGGCTCAGGAAACTGTACACCTGTTGATTGACGGTTGAGAGGCGGGACCAAAGAGCCAGAGCTCAACCCCCGCAAGCACAACTAGGTGAGTACAACTAGGTGAGTACGTACGTGTGCACGCACACATGCACGTACACGCAAAAATGCACACATATACGCACACACAAATTCTGCTCAATTCTTCAGGTGTACAGAGGTAAAATATTACCAAATTCTTGTTCAGTATACCAGATACATTTAAAATATCAAAGTGGCTCAATTTGGGTAGCGGTTGACATTTTACGAGACCCCATAACACACGCATGCACGCACACGTACGTTTGCAAGCGCACACGCGTGCACACGCAAAAACAAACACAAGCACACCCACGCACTCACACATACGACCAGTCAGGCTAAAAGGGATTAACACCTTTCGTGGAAAGGGGATAAAATCCTCACTCATAATCCACCCCCTCTCTTACCCCTTCTCTTACCCCCTCTCTTACCTGCTGTAATCTGCAGACAACACCACAAATCCTCTTAACCCCCATCTCACGCACACACACGTTCTCTCTCTCTCTTGCTCTCTTTCTCTTGCTCTCTTTCTCTTGTTCTCTCTCTCTCTTGCTCTCTCTCTCTCTTGCTCTCTTACTCTCTCTAGCTCTCTCTTGCTCTCTCTCTCTCTTGCTCTCTCTCTCTCTCTCTCTTGCTCTCTCTCTCTTGCTCTCTCTCTCTCTTGCTCTCTCTCGCTCTCTTGCTCTCTCTCTCTCTGCTCTCTCTCTCTCTTGCTCTCTCGCTCTCTCTCTCTCTTGCTCTCTCTCTCTCTCTCTTGCTCTCTCTCTTGACAAGGGGCAAAATGGCAGGAGGACGCAACATGGACATAGGCAACAGCCAGAGTGACCAAACGAAGGAAATGTTAACCCAAGTTCTGGAGGAATTCAGGAGGGAGATGCATGAAATGAGGATTACAATTAACAACCTGCAAAGTGAGCTGACATCAGCAAGGAAGGAGATCTAATCCCTCAAAGAGAAAAATAAAGAGACCGAGCATCAGATTATCATCCAAAGGGAAGGTGGGAATGTTACATTGGAAAGAAATGCCTCTGTACCTGAAAAATTTGCGGACATACTGAAAAAGAGCTCAGAAGCAATGGCCACAGTGAGGGAGGTAACCATGCAAGCTGCTACCTCATTGGAAGCAGCAAGGTGCACCACTCAGCTGCTGGAGAGAAAAAGATCAGTGGTAGTTGTAGGCATCAAAGAACAGGAAGGATCCAACAGGCAAGAATGGAATAGCAAGGATAGAGAGGCAGTACGTGGGCTACTGAAGGGGTTACAGATGGAAGGGGCTGAACAAAACATTGAGAAGGTTTTCAGGTTGGGCTGGTACAACAAGGACAGAAACCGACTTGTAAAGGTGATGCTTACAAACGAAACCACGAAGGAGGATATTCTCGAAAGGAAGAGTCGTTTGCAGCATGTGGAGGGATACAAAAAGTATTCCTGCAGAGAGACAGGACGAAAGAGGAGAGAGCCAGGGCAGCAGAGGCAAGGAGGAAGCGCAGGGAGAGAGGAGCAAACTAGGAAACCACAGCCCCCAACACAACAGTCCTAGAGACAAGAGGGGAACCCACGACCAGCATCCCAGCAACACCAGAGGGGAGGGCAACACCACCACCCCCTTCTGAATAGAAACCCTCCCTTCCCCTCATCCTACCTGCCCCCCCCCCCCCTCCCTCCCCCCCTCACCCCATTCTGACCCTGTCACCCCTTCTCCATTCCCATCATGTCCCCCCTCCCACCTTTCCCCCCCTGTCTCCCCTCCCCCTTCATATCATACCCTCCCTATCCCTCCTCCTCCCTCAACCCGTATCCTCCATGTCCCCCCTATCTCCTTAACCCACACCCTACCTGTCCCCCCGTCCCTTAAACCCCCATCCCCCACCCCAAAATCCTCTGAGACCCTGCAAACCACCTCACAGATCTTCTCACCCACGGAACAGCTTCCCACACCAGCAGAATGCTCGCCAAGAAAGGGACAAGAAAATGAACAGAAGAAAGTGAGCTTCAAGGCAATGTACACTAACATAGATGGGGTTACAAATAAAACAAGTGAACTCGGAGAATGGGCACTAGAAGAAAACCCAGACATAATAACACTCACACAGTTGCCCTCAAACTAGAGGAGGAGCAGGAGGATGTACCCATCCTCCTGTTTGACATAGGCCTAGGCCTAAGGTCTAGTCTTCAGTGCGCCAAGTAGGTCAGCTACAGCGGCACTAAGTGTGCACCGTCCCTCCTACCAACTGTGGTAGGCCCTGGACGTGTGGATTGGCCAGAAATTAAGGCAGTAATTGTTAATGTGGCAAAATCGATGCCTGTTGAGGAGAGAGTCGTGAGGTAGGTGGGCCGCCCCGCGGTACCCGAGGTCTGGGGCACCACGCGCGAGAAAAATAGTCGTTGTGCCCTCCCTACCCAAGGTCGAGGTTTGTGTGTGCGACTAGTGTGTTTACACGAGAGACTGCCATATAGTGCTCCTTCCTACACTACGTGTTAGTGTAAACCTTGTGCCTTGTAGGTGTCTATATATACATGTGTGTGTGTGTGTGTGGAGGGCAGAGTGCAGTGTTGAAGACATACCACCCAACAACAAATGAAGTGAGCCACAGCAATAGATGGTTGCTGACACGAGGAGTAAGACTTCGAGACAACAAGTGACCATGCCTGGTGCACCCGGGAACCCTAACGGCCCCCCCGGCGTAAGCTCCCGTCCCCGCCGGGGGCCCCTGGGTGCTGATCCCCACCCGGGGCCCTCCGGTGGGGATCCCAGCCCGGGGCCCTCCGGTGGGGATCCCAACCCTGGGCCCTCTAACAGTACTGGTACAGTGTAACTACAACAGGAGATGATGGTTTCTGCCTAGTCCAAGGCAGAACCGGCAAGAAGCGGGACAGGTTACAGCAACAGGATGAGCAGCAACAGCAGCAGCAACCTCAACAACAACAACAAAAACAGCGACAAGACGACAACAGTGAGTGGCACACCCTAATCTTTCCTGCAATGGGATTGACAGCACCAGATAAGTACAGATGGATTGTTGAGGCCGCCCGCGCCCACAGAGGAAGGTATCGTATAAAGACCAGGTGTGTAGGTGGCAATGTTAGTGCACGGGTGCAGGGTCACAGTGCCCTCAGGTACTTTACAGAGACCAGTATCAAGTATCAAGGTAATGATGTTAAATTGTTGGAAGCAAACTCACAGACTAGACAAACTAAAATTATAATAAAAAACTATAGTATTCATCTTGACGTGGATTTCTCAGGGACTATGAACAGATTGTTTGGGTCAAGCGCAACACTGGACCAGGGGGACTGCCCAAAAATCAAGCAATTGCCATGTGGAAGGGAGATCTGCCCTCAGTCATTCAAATACCAGGCATGAGGGCATGCAAAGTGGAGAGGTATATTGGCAGTCCATCCTTGTGTGGCAACTGTCAACGGTGGGATCACAGAACGTGGCAATGTGATAGCCGAATTAGGTGTGGGTGTTGCAGCGGCCCTCACGACACCAAGCAGTGTCTGGCTAAGCTTAAACGGGTGGGGGTGGCGGGGTAACACCTAAATGTGTCAACTGCAAGCAACCCCACCATGCTTGGAACAGGTATTGCAGGGCGAGGCCTACATGGCGGGGCTCGAAACCACCGAATCACATCGCAAGTGGACCAGGGAACAGGAGCGGGAATGGCTCCGTCAACAGCACCACAGCAACCCAGGGCCCAGTTCAGGGACCAGCCCAGGGTCCAGTTCAGGGACCGGCCCAGGGTCCGGTTCAAGGACCAGCCCAGGTCCAGCTCAGGGACCAGCCCAGGGTGCGGTTCAGGGACCAGCCCAGCACCAGCTCACAGTAGACCGACAACAGTCTGGGGTAGTGATCACTCAGCGAACAGGGGACCCCAGGGTTGGGGTGGGGGGAATCAGGCGTGGGGCGGGGGCGGTGTAGCCGGCCACCACCGCTCCCCCATCCCTGAGGCCTTCCCGCCTCTTCCCCCCCCCCTCCAGGTAGCCCACCCACCCACACCTCAATCTCTACCCACGGTGTCACACCACCACAACCTAACCTCCAAACCCATACCAATGAATCAGACCCCTCCACTGTCTCCCATCTGCCTCCCCCTCCAGGCACTCCTGACCCCCAGGAGGTCGTCACTCAGGCTTGTGTTACAACAATATTAGACCGCATGATAAGATCTCATCCAGTTGTCCACCAAATATTGCAAAAGCAGACGGAACTTGAGAAAGCCCTCTGCCAGATTAAGAAGACTCAGGAACAAATCCTCCAAATCCTGCAACGGCAGAGTCCATCAAGTGGAGGTCCTGCAAGCCAGAGCCTGGTGCAAGATGATGCAACACATACTGCCGAGGTACGTCAGCAGACACAACCAGGACACCAGCACATCAGCGCACACAGTAGCGCAGTCAGTCAGTACACAGTGACACCAGTGTACACAGTGACGCCAGTACACACAGTACACCATGAACACAGTAACGCCAGTGTACACAGTAAACCAGTGCACACAGTAACACCAGTGTACACAGTAACACACAGTGACGCCACCACAGTAACACCAAACACCATGGAATACACGATGACACATGTGAACATAATAATTACACACGTGCAGCTGATGACAAACAACCTCAAAATGGATAATCACAATAACAACATCTCACTATACTGCAATGGAACTGTAATGGAGTTCGCAATAGAATTAATGACATCATACAGTACGTCCGTGAACACCAAACTGACGTCATAGTGCTACAGGAGACGATGGTAGGTGATGACTTCAACCCAAGGTTCAGCGGTTATCGCAAGTTCTCCCTGCCCTCTGGGGAAAGAAAACGGGTCTCATCACTTTTGTAAATAACAACATTCCCGCACAGATTATCAATGACCTGCACATGGGGGATGAGTTTGAGTCACTGGGAGTAACCCTTTACTTAAACAATAATGCCTTACATATAATCAACCTATATGTGCCACAGAGTAAACTTGACCTTGACACACTGCCTGAATTTGTTAATGAAGAACCTACTCTGCTGGTCGGTGACCTGAATGCCAGACACCCACACTTTGGTGCCAACTGTCATCAGCCCAATGTCAATGGACGGAAACTGTCACTCTTTGTCAGGGGAAGTGAAAACCTTAGGTCCTGGGTGATGAACAGCCAACTCACCTCAGAGGAGGAAGATTAGACTATGCTCTCCTGCTGAATGCACAGGACACGGATGCCAGTACACACATTGTGCACAGTTTATGTAGTGACCACTGGGCACTGATTACCACCGTCGACATGAGCAAGAGAAGAAAAAGACAAATAAAAGAAAAAGGTTATCACTCGGACCAGATATGAGGCCGCACTTCATAAACAGGATGAGTGACTGGTTCACGGAATACCAAATCCCAGAAGACATTGACCATTTGTTGATGACCTTAATCACCAAATTGAGAGCTGTCTAAGAGTTCCGCGCCGTACGCCTGGGCGAAGTAACCCTCAGAGGAAGAAAATAAAATGGTATGAGAATGATTACATAAAGATGCTTAACGCAAATGTACGAGACATGAGTAGAGAGTACCGGAGACATCCCACTGAGAGTAACCAAGAGTTGTTTAAAACTGTGTGTCAAGTAGCCAGGGAAGAGAAGATTAAAGAGCGGGAAAGACAATGGCTTGAGTTCACTAGCTCTATTGGACGGGAAACATCTGCAAGACAGGTGTGGGCAAAAATTCAGATAGCTAAGGGTGGCAGAGCCCGGCCTGCGGCTCACAAAGACCCCCAGGGTAAGGCTGAAGAACTAATTCACAAGTGGAGTGATGCAGCATCCTCCTCCTCCCTTCCTGCAGAAATCAGCAGGGAACAGCTCCTGCGACATGATGACAGAAGAATTAGGATAACAAGAGCACTGTCTAGTGATGATGAATATGGGGACCCAATCACAGCCCAAGAAGTAAGGGGCGCTATGAAAAAGGGTAAAAGTACAGCACCTGGTGAAGATGGCGTCACCTACGACATACTCAATGCACTGTGTGAAGTGTCTGGGAATCCACTACTCCACCTGTTTAACAAGTCATTCCTAAGTGGAGTGTTGCCCACACAATGGAAACACGCAATAATTGTTCCCATACCGAAGCCCAATGACCCTGGTAATTACAGACCTATCAGTCTCGTGTCATGCACTTGCAAGATGCTTGAAAGGATCATCCTAAACCGACTGTTGCACAAAATAGCAGGTTAGGGGAGGGGGGTCAATGGATTTGTTAAAGGACGGAGCACAGCAAATTGTATAGTTAATTACTTGGCTAATGACACGGCTAGGTACTCTGTATTTGTGGACATCAAAGGAGCCTTCGACAAAGCACAGGGGATTGCGATCCTAGACGAGCTTGCATGCATGGGTGTCAAGGGGAGACTCATGAAATGGGTTGAAGACTACCTCACAGGAAGGAAAGCCAAGGTTTGCTTCAATGGAGCAGTCTCCAGAACAATGAATATGGAACTCGGGACCCCCCAAGGCGGAGTCTTAAGCCCTACACTATTCAATGTACTTATGAACGCCATTGCAAATATTGATTTTCCGGAAGGAACACAACAAGTGGGATATGCAGATGATGTCCTAATACAAGCTCCCACCTTGGGAAAAATTGAACAGTCCATTGAACTCCTTGGAAGGAAGTGTATTGAGCTCGGTTTCACTCTCTCCACAAACAAGACGAAGGCATACTCCCATCACAAGCGGAGAGCAAATGAAGAACTGCAAATTAATGGTGTAACACTTGAATGGGTTGACCACTATCGGTATCTTGGCGTCACTGTCGGCTCTAACAAGGGGAAGAAAGAGGAGCTCAATCAACTCATAGGAACATGCAAAAGTCGACTCAGGGCACTGAAAGCTATGACCTGGAATGGACATGGAGCCTCTATTGCCGTGCTAAAATGATGTACACAGCCTATGTGCGCTCCGTCATAGACTATGCCGCACCATTTCTGTGCACCTACTCCCAAAGCGATATGAAAGAGGTATTTCCCTTCCCAGTGGTTAAAAGTGTTTTCCCTTCCCAGTGTTAAAATCAGAATTCAGGAGCTGAATGCTAAGCTTGCAATTNGGGGAACTGTAAGGGTGTGTGGGGGAAAGAGAGACTTGTAAGGGGGTGGGGGGGGAGGGAGACCTGTAAGGGTGTGTGGGGAAAAGGGAGATCTGAAAGGGTGTGTGGGGGGATGGAGACCTGAAAGGGTGAGTGGGGGAAGGAAGACCTGTAAGGGTGTGTGGCTGGAAGGGAGGGCTGTAAGGGTGTGTGTGGGAAGGGAAACCTGAAAGGGTGTGTGGGGACAATGGAGACTTGTAAGGGTGTGTGGGTGGGGAGGAAGACCTGTAAAGGTGTGTGGGGGGGAGAAGAGAGACCTGTAAGCGTGTGTGTTTGTGGAAGGAGGGAGATCTGTAAGGGTGTGTGGGGGCAGGGAGACCTGTATGAGTGTGTGGGAGGAAAACTTATTAGGGTGTGTGTGGGGGGAGAGGGAGATCTGTAAGGGTGGGTGAGTGGGGGGGAAGGGAGACCTGTAATGGAGTTTGGGGGGAGGGAGACCTGTAAGGGTGTGTGGGGGAGGGAGATTTGTAAGTAAGTAATTATCAAAGAAGGCACCAAACCAGGAAGGCTACGAAGCACCATCAAATGTGTGGGATAATCAGAGGGCGCTAAATATCACCAACGATGCCAAAACGAGAACAGAAACGCATAAGGCGAACGATTCAACAGTATGGGAGTCACCAAGAATACTATCGCGGGACAAGCGACCGCGAGGGACGGTCGGAAAACAAGACACATGCTCGTCCCGGAAGTCAGGACATTCAACAAGGATATGCACGACCGTAAGAGTGACAATGCAATTAGAACAATAAGGAGCAGGACGGCGCTCCATCAAGTGACCATGAGTTAAGCGAGTATGACCAATATGCAACCTCGCCAGAGCCGTTTCCCGTCGCCGGTTTCGGTGGTAGGAGGACGGCCACGAGGATTCACAACTCTTAAGAGTGCGCAGTTTATTACCAGTAACAGATGACAAATAATCCTGCCAACTGGTAAGGATGGAGGAATTGATAACCGGCTAAAAGTCAGAATAAGGAATACCTCTATGAGAGATGGGACAAGATCGGACAGCTTCCCTGGTGGTAGCAACCGCACGCTCATTTAAAGAGACACTAATATGGGTGGGAACCCAACAAAAGTCAACCGGCTTAAATTTACTGTGAACAAGAAACAGCCAATGCTAGATCTCGACAACCACTGGATGAACTGGATTAAAGGACCTAAGAGCCATGAGGGCACTACGAGAGTCAACAACAACTAAAGGAAGATTGACAACGAGAAAGCAGGAGACGAAGAGCATAGAGAATAGCATAAAGTTCCGCTGTGAAGATGCCAGTCTCCAGAGGAAAGCGACACTTATAAGTGCAATCAGGAAAAACAACAGAGCAGCCTACACCGTCCGCAGACTTAGACCCATCGACCAAGACGGAAACGGAGTGGGAGTGAGAATAAAAGTGCTCAAGGAAAAGGCGTTTTAGAACCGTAGGGGGGTAAAAGCTTTAGTGATGCAGGTCAAGGACGTACAAAACTGCAGAAGGGGGACTCTCCATGGGGGCAAAGATGGAACAACATGAGGAGAAATATTAGAAATACAAACGAAAGAGAATCCTGTAAGCGAGATAACCAGCCAGAAAGAGGAAGGTGGTGAAGAGGAACAGGAACCACAGCTGGAGCAAAAGTTAAAGCACGACAGAGGCGAGAGAAAGGATGTTGCAAGGACCGCGCAAGATAACGAAGACACTAGCGATCACGGTGGCCCTGGAGAGACAGGAAGCCAATGTCAACATACAAGCTGAGGACGGGAGTCGATCGAAAGGCACCAGAACTGAGGCACAACCCAGTATGGTGCAAAGCATCTAGACGGCGAAGAGTAGAAGGAGAAGCAGACGAGTAAGCAGGGCAACCATAATCGAGCTTAGACAGGACGAGAGAGAAATGTAAAGCGAGTGCGACTATCCGCTCCCCAAGAAGTATGGGACAATACCCGAAGGAGGGTAAGGGCCTTAGAGCAATCAACACGGAAGAAAGAGATATGGGCTGACCAAGAGAAACGAGTGTCAAAAATCAACCCCAGAAGCTTAGCAGAATCCTTGTACACAATGGGGGTGACCATAAAGCGACAAAGATGGACGAATAACGACATGCTTCTGAGTAAAAGTCACAGCACAAGTCTTAGATGTAAAGAACCTGAAGCAATGATC
>WNGS01164723.1:54711-70692 GCA_020271785.1 Procambarus virginalis | reverse complement strand
AGTGGGGATGGTAATGTATGTGGTTGTATGTGGTTGTATGCATACATAATAGCGTACATGGTCTCATATAAGTTGTTACTATAACATAGAACTTCATTGTGTGATAAGTCACATATAGGCCTAATTAAGGAGGGAGAGAGAGAGGTGGGGACAGATGCTAATCCTATACACACGGTAGTTAGGGTCCTATAGCAATATAGCAACTGTATGTATAGATCATCATATATATATATATATATAATATATAGTATATATATATATATAATATATATAGATAGTATATAGATAGATAGATTATATAATATATATAATATTACTATATATAATATCTTCATCTATATATATACAATATATATATATATATTCATACATATTGAACTGACATTTATTAATATGTGATTAGCCAGTACCGTGATCCATTCAGATGATTTGGTGCCGTTGTGAAGGCCATGGCGGCTGAAGCCTTCACAGTGCTGTGATTTATTTTCCTCATCTTATGGAAATTAGGCCTATTAACATTCCTTGAAGCCAGTTTATACTATAAAGAATGAAAAAAAGACCTACGTCTCTTGCCCGTCGCGTCGCATTGTGTGCGGAAGCCGACAATGCGCTTACGAAAACATGACGCAATACTTAATATTACACGAACTTGTAATGGACTGAACGTTTGTATGTGTGTTGGAGGGACACCCCGGCTGATCGTCAGAGTGGTTAAGAAGTCGACCATCCCAGGGGTTAAAGTCGACCATCCAGTGGTTAAAAGTCGACCATCCAGTGGTTAAAAGTCGACCATCCAGTGGTTAAAAGTCGACCATCCAGTGGTTAAAGTCGTCCATCCAGTGGTTAAAGTCGACCATCAAGTGGTTAAAGTCGACCATCCAGTGGTTAAAGACGACCATCCAGTGGTTAAAGTCGACCTATCCAGTGGTTAAAGTCGACGTATCCAGTGGTTAAAGTCGACATCCAGTGGTTAAAGTCGACATCCAGTGGTTAAAGTCGACATCCAGTGGTTAAAGTCGACCCATCCAGTGGTTAAAGTCGACCTATCCAGTGGTTAAAGACGACCATCCAGTGGTTAAAGACGACCTATCCAGTGCTTAAAGTCGACCTATCCAGTGGTTAAAGTCGACCTATCCAGTGGTTAAAGTCGACCATCCAGTGGTTAAAGTCGACCTATCCAGTGGTTAAAGTCGACCTATCCAGTGGTTAAAGTCGACCTATCCAGTGGGTAAAGTCGACCATCCAGTGGTTAAAAGTCGACCATCCAGTGGTTAAAGTCGACCATCCAGTGGTTAAAGTCGACCTATCCAGTGGTTAAAGTCGACCTATAATCCAGTGGTTAAAGTCGACTATCCAGTGGTTAAAGTCGACCTATCCGGTGGTTAAAGTCGACCTATCCAGTGGTTAAAGTCGACCATCCAGAGGTTAAAGTCGGCCATCCAGTGGTTAAAGTCGACCCATCCAGTGGTTAAAGTCGACATCCAGTGGTTAAAGTCGACCTATCCAGTGGGTAAAGTCGACCATCCAGTGGATAAAGTCGACCATCCAGTGGTTAAAGTCGACCTATCCAGTGGTTAAAGTCGACCTATCCAGTGGTTAAAGACGACCTATCCAGTGGTTAAAGTCGACCTATCCAGTGGTTAATGTCGACCATCCAGTGGTTAAAAGTCGACCATCCAGTGGTTAAAGTCGACATCCAGTGGTTAAAGTCGACCTATCCAGTGGTTAAAGTCGACCTATCCAGTGATTAAAGTCGACCATCCAGTGGTTAAAGTCGACCATCCAGTGGTTAAAGTCGACCTACCCAGTGGTTAAAGTCGACCTATCCAGTGGTTAAAGTCGACCTATCCAGTGGTTAAAGTCGACCTATCCAGTGGGTAAAGTCGACCTATCCAGTGGTTAAAGACGACCATCCAGTGGTTAAAGACGACCATCCAGTGGTTAAAGACGACCATCCAGTGGTTAAAGACGACCATCCAGTGGTTAAAGACGACCATCCAGTGGTTAAAGTCGGCCATCCAGTGGTTAAAGTCGATCATCCAGTGGTTACAGTCGATCATCCAGTGGTTAAAGTCGACCATCCAGAGGTTAAAGTCGGCCATCCAGTAGTTAACGTGGAGTGGTGTCCAGGGGCTAAGCAGGAAGAAATGTCACCCTCATTTGGCTGGTCCCCTGAGGAGCAGCGGTTGAGTAGTTTATGAGCTGGTGATTCAGCCCGCGGCCTGAACCCTATTACAGCGCCGCAGTGGGTGCGTACACACACACCACACACACACACACACACCACACACACACACACACACACACACACACACACCACCACACACACACACACCACACACCACACACGCACACTACTCATGAGAAAGGAATGGAGTTTTAAGGAGATGGCTGATCCCGGGCTGTGAGGGTTTCAGAGACTACATAGAACGCACCATGACAATGGGAGGACCAAGGATAGTAGTAGCAGTAATATACAACCCTCCACCAAATGACAGAAGACCCAGTCAAGAGTATGGAAACAACAAGATGGCAGTTAACACTATAATTGAGAGGGCAGCCTCTGCTGCTCGTAGAAATAGATCCACCTGCTCATCATGGGCGACTTCAGGGGGGCATTAGAATGGGTGCAGAAAAGTTGTTCGATGTCAACCAATATTTTTTGACTAGTGTTATATGAAAAGGGCTGCAATTGTCCCATGTTTCAGTACTTCAGCGTAAATAGAAAGAGGAGTTTTTTTTTTTCAACGTTTTTTTTCACATTTTCAAATTTACACTTCTTCACACACGTTTCAGATATTAATTATTCTGTGACCCTTTTTCTGCACACATTGGTATATAATAAAGGATTGAAAGTAAAAGAATTCCAAAACATCTTTTAGTTTTCCTAATACAAATGTTCAAAGTTCCCCCCCAAAATTATGCAAATATGGCATGATTATTGCTATTATAAAGTCAATAAATGAACTTAGAGAAACATGAATACTTGCACATGAAATACAACAATGTGTGACCTCATACAGTACAAGAGATGTAATCAAACGATCCCACATGCGGCCACAAAGAACAACACATACAACAACATACAGCCACATACAGCCACATACAACAACATACAACAACATACAGCCACATACAACAACATACAACAACATACAGCCACATACAACAACATACAACAACATACAGCCACATACAACAACATACAACAACATACAGCCACATACAACAACATACAACCACATACAACAACATACAGCCACATACAACAACATACAACAACATACAACAACATACAGCCACATACAACAACATACAGCCACATACAACAACATACAACCACATACAACAACATACAACAACATACAACAACATACAGCCACATACAACATATACAGCCACATACAACAACATACAACAACATACAACAACATACAGCCACATACAACAACATACAGCCACATACAACAACATACAACCACATACAACAACATACAACAACATACAACAACATACAGCCACATACAACAATATACAGCCACATACAACAACATACAACAACATACAACAACATACAGCCACATACAACAACATACAGCCACATACAACAACATACAACCACATACAACAACATACAGCCACATACAACAACATACAACAACATATAACAACATACAGCCACATACAACAACATACAACAACATATAACAACATACAGCCACATACAACAACATACAGCCACATACAACAGCATACAGCCACATACAACAATATACAGCCACATACAACAACATACAACAACATACAGCCACATACAACAACATACAGCCACATACAAGAACATACAACAACATATAACAACATACAGCCACATACAACAACATACAGCCACATACAACAACATACAGCCACATACAACAACATACAACCACATACAACAACATACAGCCACATACAACAACATACAGCCACATACAACAACATACAGCCACATACAACAACATACAACCACATACAACAACATACAGCCACATACAACAACATACAGCCACATACAACAACATACAGCCACATACAACAACATACAGCCACATACAGCCACATACAACAACATACAGCCACATACAACAACATACAACAACACACAACAACATACAACAACATACAACCACATACAACATGAGTGAGTCAGGTTAACCTCAGCCAACATTGTGGACAAGTTGTAAGTGTTGGCAATTAACGGTGGTGGACCCGCACACATCTTCTTGGTAACATTAGTTACCATAACCAGTATGGCGTCGTTGATGCTTATGTGGCAGCATGTGGGCCCCGAGATGGTACTGTCAGTGTGTGTGTACTACCCTAGTTGTATTCACCTAGTGGTGCCTGCAGGATCGAGCATTGACTCTTGGATCCCGCCTTTCGAGCATCGGTTGTTTACAGCAATGACTCCTGTCCCATTTCCCTATCATACCTAGTCTTAAAATTATGAATAGTATTGGCTTCCACAACCTGTTCCTTAAGTGCATTCCATTTTCCCACTACTCTCACGCTAAAAGAAAACTTCCTAACATCTCTGTGACTCATCTGAGTTTCCAACTTCCATCCATGTCCCCTCGTTCTGTTATTATTACGTGTGAACATTTCGTCTATGTCCACTCTGTCAATTCCCCTGAGTATTTTTTATGTTACTATCATATCTCCCCTCTCTCTTCGTTTTCTAGTGTCGTAAGGTTCAGTTCCTTCAGTCGCTCTTCATATCCCATTCCTCGTAACTCTGGGACAAGCCTCGTCGCAAACTTCTGAACCTTTTCCAGTTTTCTTATGGGTCATTCCAAGTAAATTCACCAAAGGCCGCCTACTCGACCCTTTCTAAATCTAATGAAATTTTGTAATAAAGTAGCCCAAGGCCCCAAATGAAATCGTGCAAAATATTAGAGTTTAATTTACTTTGGTTCTTAAATAACAGGTCCATGTACAATGGGCTCTCATGCCGTTAACGTGTACATATCGTAATAAGGGCCAACTTTGACCCTTTATCAAATCACGTCTAGTGCCCAGAGAGGTGTGAAATTTAGCATACCAGGACAACTTTTAGTGCGGAATACAGCAGTGTAATAAAAAAAGTAGTTTGGGCGGCCATTCAGCTACCAATCCATGCTAAATTCACTGTCAAATTTTGTCGTGAGAAATTCGTACCCCAATTTGGAGACCACTTACTCATCACCAAAAGGTCTAAACGCCATGATCTTTTGCAACGATGTATAACAAACACAATATTATGCAGTGATACAATAGCAACTCTGTTGTATCCATATGTCCAGAGGTGGCCCACTTGAAAGTTGGCCAAAATATAATTGTGCAAAACTAGGCAGCTTTCAAGGCAAAATATCTCAATATACGTCATTCCCAATTTGGTTTTGAATGACACCATTAGATATTAGATAGAGCAGATTTTGCTGTACAAAAGTAACTTTTATTTAGGTTGGGATTTGAATTCCTATTTCAGCCAGAGGACTCTGAAAATGACACACCTTGGTGCGATATCGAAAAAATCAAATTATGATTCTCCATCTTCTTTGTGCACTGATCATGACTGCTGGCAAATTGATATCCAAACTGATATCCAAGCTTCATTGGGTAGAACATTTTTGGGCGGGATTCAGAATTATTATTAAACAATCAGTGCTATTTTTGGTTCCTGTTCAATATGTATCTTTACATCTTTATAGTATCGTGTCAGCAGGTCAAACATTGCTCTTTACTTATTTGTTTATTTACTTGCAATAAATACACAAATTAATAAAAAGCAAAATTAATATTAATGTATTACAGGTCTCACATGAAATTACTGTATTCAGTTAGTTAAATAATTTGATTTGAATTCGATTACAGATACGTCATGAATCAGGATGCCATTGGTTTATTGCCATGAGCTATTGCTAGCCATGAGCGTGGCTCTTCTGAATGTCACTTGACAACCTACACTCCCAACAAAGGCTTGAAGTTTCTAAAACAGTATAGTCCAGAAGATCAAAAACTGATAGAAAAGCAAAGTGAACTGAACTTGGATGGAGAATCTCAAGTCTGCCTCCATCATGAAGCTTTGCTGTTGACGAAATTTGATTTTTTGCAAAAAACTTGTTGCAATCCCTTCAAGAAGAACTGCCATGTAAAGCGAAAAGATTTGCGACCATTCACAGTAGCTACTGCAGAGAAAATGTCAGATATGCTGAAAGTCAGTATTAAGCCTGGCCAAAAGTTGTGCACATCATGCAGAAAGGAATTCGACTGTAAGCAGGTGAGTGAGTCCAGCTCTACTGAATCTGATGGTCCTGCTGATAATATGGAAATCTATGAAAGTGTAAACACAAGTATTAGGCATCTCGCCTATTAAATATCAACGAGTTAGTGCAAGGGATAAGCATAGTTATGCAAAGCGTAAGATTAGCCAAGCACAGGAAATAATTGCCAAGCAGATTGTTGCAATTGGAAATACTGAGTGCCAAAACCTGATGGTACCAAGCTCTAGCCAACAGTGCACAAATTGCCAAGACTTCAATAAACTCACTGAAGAAATGAAGCTAAAATTCCATGTAGCAAAGCGCCAAAAAAATACAAATCCTAACCCTCGTGCCACAAAGCTGGTCTATCAAAAAGACAATGGAGCAATTCAAACTTTCAGAATACATGGTTCACGAAGCCAGGAAACTGAAAGAAGAACAGGGAATACTAGCAATTCCTAAGAAAATGCAGGACAAGTCAGTTCCTGAGGAAGTGAAGGAAAGGGTAGTACAGTTTTTTGAGGGTGAAGAATTTAGTCGAATGTGTCCCGGAAAGAAATAAAGTCATGATCAGTGCATAAAGAAGATGGAGAATAATAATTTGATTTTTTTTATTGCACCATGGTATGTCATTTTTAGAGTCCTCTGGCTGAACTCGGAATTCAGATCCCAACTTAATAAAAGTTACTTTTGTACAGAAAAATCTGCTCTATCCAATGGTGTCATTTCAAACCCAATTGGAAATGACGCATATTAAGGTATTTTGCCTTGAAAGTCGGCTAGTTTTGCACAAAAATTTTTTTGGCCAACTTTCAAGTGGGCCACCTCTGCACATATGGATACAACAGAGTTGCTATTGCATCACTGCATAATATTGTGCTTGTTAGATATCATTGCTAAAGATCATGGTGTTTAGACCTTTGGTGATGAGTAAGTTGTCTCCAAATGGGGGTCAAAATTTCTCACGACAAAATTTGGCAGTGAATTTAGCATGGATGGATAGCTGAATGGCATCCATACTGCTTTTTCGATTACACTACGTTATTCTACACCAAACATTGTCCTCGTATGTCAAATTTCACACTTCTACAGGCAATAGAAGTGATTTAACAAAGGGTCAAAGTTGGTCATTTTGTGGTATTTTCGCATTAATGGGACCAGAGCCCATTGAATATGGACCTGTTATTTAAGAACCACAGCAGATTGAGCTCTATGATTTTGCAAAGTGTCATTTGGGGTCTAGGGCTATCTTACTACAAAATTTCATGGCATTTGGAGAGGGTCGAGTGGGAACCATAGGTGACTTTGTGGTGATTTGAGATGGAATGACCCTTATATGCTTCTTCAGATGGGGACTCCATGATGAGGCGGCATACTCTAAGACTGGCCTCACGTAGGCAGTGTAAAGAGCCCTAAATGCCTCCTTACTTAGGTTTCTGAATGATGTTCTAACTTTTGCCAGTGTAGAGTACGCTGCTGTCGTTATCCTACTTATATGTGCCTCAGGAGTTAGATTAGGTGTTACGTCCACACCCAGGTCTCTCTCTCGCGTCGTCACAGGTAGGCTGTTCCCCTTCATTGTGTACTGTCCCTTTGGTCTCCTATCTCCTAGTCCCATTTCCATAACTTTACATTTGCTCGTGTTGAACTCCAGTAGCCATTTCTCTGACCATCTCTGCAGCCTGTTCAAGTCTCTTGGAGGATCCTACAATCCTCATCTGTCACAACTCTTCTCATCAACTTTGCGTCATCCGCAAACATCGACATGTAGGACTCTACACCCGTAAACATGTCGTTAACATATACAAGAAATAGAATTTGTCCCAGCACCGATCCTTGTGGTACTCCACCATCCTGTGTGTGTGTGTGTGTACTCACCTAGTTGTACTCACCTAGTTGTGCTTGCGGGGGTTGAGCTCTGGCTCTTTGGTCCCGCCTCTCAACCGTCAATCAACAGGTGTACAGTTTCCTGAGCCTATTGGGCTCTATCATATCTACACTTGAAACTGTGTATGGAGTCAGCCTCCACCACATCGCTTCCTAATGCATTCCATTTGTCAACCACTCTGACACTAAAAAGTTCTTTCTAATATCTCTGTGGCTCATTTGGGCACTCAGTTTCCACCTGTGTCCCCTAGTGCGTGTGCCCCTTGTGTTAAACAGCCTGTCTTTATCAACCCTGTCGATTCCCCTGAGAATCTTGAATGTGGTGATCATGTCCCCCCTAACTCTTCTGTCTTCCAACGAAGTGAGGTTTAATTCCTGCAGTCGCTCCTCGTAGCTCATACCTCTCAGCTCGGGTACTAGTCTGGTGGCAAACCTTTGAACCTTTTCCAGTTTAGTCTTATGCTTGACTAGATAGGGACTCCATGCTGGAGCCGCATACTCCAGGATTGGTCTGACATATGTGGTATATAATGTTCTGAAAGATTCCTTACACAAGTTTCTAAAGGCCGTTCTTATGTTAGCCAACCTGGCATATGCTGCTGATGTTATCCTCTTGATATGAGCTTCAGGGGACAGGTCTGGCGTGATATCAACCCCCAGGTCTTTCTCTCTCTCTGACTCTTGAAGTATTTCATCTCCCAAATGATACCTTGTATCTGGTCTCCTGCTTCCTACCCCTATCTTCATTACATTACATTTGCTTGGGTTAAACTCTAACAGCCATTTGTTCGACCATTCCTGCAGCTTGTCCAGGTCTTCTTGAAGTCTCAAGCTGTCCTCCTCTGTCTTAATCCTTCTCATAATTTTGGCGTCGTCAGCAAACATTGAGAGGAATGAGTCTATACCCTCTGGGAGATCATTTACGTATATCAGAAACAGGATAGGTCCAAGTACAGAGCCCTGTGGGACTCCACTGGTGACTTCACGCCAGTCTGAGGTCTCACCCCTCACTGTAACTCTCTGCTTCCTATTGCTTAGGTACTCCCTTATCCACTGGAGCGCCCTACCTGTTACTCCTGCCTGTTTCTCCAGCTTATGTGTGTGTGTGTGTGTGTGTGTGTGTGTGTGTGTGTGTGTGTGTGTGTGTGTGTGTGTGTGTGTGTGTGTGTGTGTGTGTGTGTGTGTGTGTGTGTGTGTGTGTGTGTGAGTGTGTTGCTTATGTGTATGTATCTGTCTGTCTGTGTGTTCTCACCTATTTGTGCCTGCAGGATCGATCTCTAGGTCTTGTACCCCGCTTTTCCAGCCGTTGGTTGACTAATGACCCGTGACCCCTGACCCGTGACCCGTGACCCCTGACCTATCATACCTGCTGTTAAAGTTATGAATGTCGCCAGCCTCAACAAGCTGCTCCTGTAGGTCTGGCCATTTACTCACTTCCCTCACGCTGAAGGAAAACTTTCTAACATCTCTATGACACATCTGAGTCTCAAGCTTCCATCCGTGCCCAATTGTTCTTCTGTTATTCATTGTAAACATTTCCTCTGTTTTCACCTTGTCAATCCCTCTAGGTATTTTGTACGTCTGAATCATGTCCCCCTCTCCCTCCTCCTCTCTACCGTCGTTTATGTCATTTGTATTGTTAAAATAGAAATTTAATAATAAAAATGCAGTTGAAAGGAAAATTAAAATAGAATCACGTAACATAAAATTATAATAACGAATAATTTGAAGGAAACTATCAAAATTATGGATAATTAAATTTGAATAATGAAAATACAATTTAAAGCATAACAACCTAAAATTATACAACATAAAAATGAAATCATTGTATTACAATTTAAAGCAAAACTAACATAAAGTCATACACGTACAATTAAATAATTACTGTACAATTTAAAATATCATACAGCATACATTCTTATTATATAAGAATTACTTATTATTACTTATACATTCTAGGACCTCTCCTATCTCTTATATACATCAATGATCTGCCTAATGTCTCTAACTTGCTTAAACCTATATTGTTTGCTGATGATACTACACTCATCTACTCTGACCCTATCTTCTTCTTCTTGAGGTTATCTTGAGATGATTTCGGGGCTTTTTAGTGTCCCCGCGGCCCGGTCCTCGACCAGGCCTCCACCCCAGGAAGCAGCCCGTGACAGCTGACTAACACCCAGGTGCCTATTTTACTGCTAGGTAACAGGGGCATAGGGTGAAAGAAACTCTGCCCATTGTTTCTCGCCGGCGCCTGGGATCGAACCCAGGACCACAGGATCACAAGTCCAGCTTGCTGTCCGCTCGGCCGACCGGCTCCCCTGCATATAACCCACTCATATTAAATAATGTTGTAAATAATTAATTAAAAAAAGTCCACTTATGGATGTCAACCAACAAACTCACACTAAACATAGAAAAGACCTACTACATCTTATTTGGAAGCAAATCAACAAATCCAATTCAGCTTCAGATAGACAATGTTAATATCAGTAATAAAAATGATGGAAAGTTCCTTGGCCTATACTTAGACAAGAGACTCAACTTCAGCACCCACATACAACACATAACTAAACAGGTTTATAAAACAGTTGGTAAGATCAGATATTATGTTCCTAACTCTGCTCTCATCTCCCTATATTATGCACTAATCTATCCCTATCTTACTTATGGTATCTGTGCATGGGGGTCTACCACTACAAACCACCTTAAGCCCATCATCACCCAGCAGTAATCTGCTATCAGAACAATAACAAACTCTGCTTTCAGACAACACTCAGCCCCCTTGTTTAACTCCCTAAACATGCTAAATATTAACTCCCTCCACAAATTCTCTTGTGTCAACTACATTTACAAAACCCTGTTCTTAAATGCAAATCCTGCTCTGAAACTCTCTCTGGACAGATGTAATAGGACCCATTATCACCACACCAGACATAAATATCTCTTTGATATCCCCAGAGTTAAACTTAATCTGTGTAAACACTCTAAGCCAATAATGGGACCCAGTCTATGGAACTCACTCCCTAATGAATTGTGCTGGTGCTACAGTGCTGTACCTCACACTGTATCTGGTGCTACAGTGCTGTACCTCACACTGTATCTAGTGCTACAGTGCTGTACCTCACACTGTATCTAGTGCTACAGTGCTGTACCTCACACTGTATCTAGTGCTACAGTGCTGTACCTCACACTGTATCTAGTGCTACAGTGCTGTACCTCACACTGTATCTGGTGCTACAGTGCTGTACCTCACACTGTATCTAGTGCTACAGTGCTGTACCTCACACTGTATCTAGTGCTACAGTGCTGTACCTCACACTGTATCTAGTGCTACAGTGCTGTACCTCACACTGTATCTAGTGCTACAGTGCTGTACCTCACACTGTATCTAGTGCTACAGTGCTGTACCTCACACTGTATCTAGTGCTACAGTGCTGTACCTCACACTGTATCTAGTGCTACAGTGCTGTACCTCACACTGTATCTGGTGCTACAGTGCTGTACCTCACACTGTATCTAGTGCTACAGTGCTGTACCTCACACTGTATCTAGTGCTACAGTGCTGTACCTCACACTGTATCTGGTGCTACAGTGCTGTACCTCACACTGTATCTAGTGCTACAGTGCTGTACCTCACACTGTATCTAGTGCTACAGTGCTGTACCTCACACTGTATCTGGTGCTACAGTGCTGTACCTCACACTGTATCTAGTGCTACAGTGCTGTACCTCACACTGTATCTAGTGCTACAGTGCTGTACCTCACACTGTATCTGTGCTACAGTGCTGTACCTCACACTGTATCTAGTGCTACAGTGCTGTACCTCACACTGTATCTAGTGCTACAGTGCTGTACCTCACACTGTATCTGGTGCTACAGTGCTGTACCTCACACTGTATCTAGTGCTACAGTGCTGTACCTCACACTGTATCTAGTGCTACAGTGCTGTACCTCACACTGTATCTAGTGCTACAGTGCTGTACTCACACTGTATCTAGTGCTACCCAATCCCCCAATATTTTATGTACCTAAGCCATATTACTTTACCATTGTTATCTCAGATATCATCTGATATCATGGTTGTTATATTGAGTGCATTTTCTACTGCATTATCCTTGAATTGCTCCTCATATTGTGCTCCAGTGAACCAGTGTATAACTCTGAGATGTTATCTTCATGAACCAGTGTATAAC
This sequence comes from Procambarus virginalis, assembly GCA_020271785.1. Lineage (NCBI taxonomy): Eukaryota > Metazoa > Arthropoda > Malacostraca > Decapoda > Cambaridae > Procambarus > Procambarus virginalis. The sequence goes on along the minus strand of WNGS01164723.1, from coordinate 58,325 downwards.
TCTGAGATGTTATCTTCATGAACCAGTGTATAACTCTGAGATGTTATCTTCATGAACCAGTGTATAACTCTGAGATGTTATCTTCATGAACCAGTGTATAACTCTGAGATGTTATCTTCATGAACCAGTGTATAACTCTGAGATGTTATCTTCATGTACCTAGTAATCCTTGTTCATTATTGTTATTATTGTTTATTCTAATCTGGTTGTGTCAAAATGTCTTACCATGTACTTGTAAACATTTGTTGTCATTTTTACTGTGAATTATCTACTTAAAATTACGTGTGAGTTTAAGGACTTGCCGGAAACGCTATGCGTGCTGGTGGCTTTACAAGAATGTAAAATCAGTTTCATTTCTACATTCTCTCTTAACCCCCAATGTACCTTCTTCTATATAAATAAACAAACAAATAAATAAATTATTAGAATACCATATAAAGGAGTAGTAACATAAAATCAATTACAACTTCTAGCAAAACTAACATAAATACATTCTACGTACTGTTTTAACGATTACAATACAATTTAAAGAAAAACTAGCAAAAATAAACATCCACTACGGGCTCACCATAGCCCGTGCTACTTGGAACTTCTTGTTCCAGGTAGCGAATCTTTAACAACAACAAAACCAAATACTAGTTATTCTTTAATTGTATTCTAATCGTTAAAACAGTATGTAGAATGTATTTATGTTAGTTTTGCTTGAAGTTGTATACAATTTAAAGAATAACTAACAAAACCAAATACTAACATCCACTACGGGCTCACCTTAGCCCGTGCTACTTGGAACTTCTTGTTCCAGGTAGCGAATCTTTAACAACAATCAAATACTACAACCCAATTACAACTTAAAACAAAACTAACATAAAACATCCTACAATCAGAATACAATTTGAAGGCTAACATGAACCAATCATTACACCATTGGTATTCACAATGAAGACTTCTTACAAGACGGAGCAAGGTTTGACCTCGAATACTATGTACTGTGTACATTGATATGTACACTGACTGCTCACCTCTGCTTACACTTCTGTCTTGATTACTTCCAGGAGCCTATAGGATGCTCTCATACGCTGATATCTGCACTCATACGCTGATATCTGCACTCATACGCTGATATCTGCACTGATACGCTGATATCTGCATTCATACACTGATATTTGCACTGATACGCTGATATCTGCATTCATACGCTCATATCTGCACTCATACGCTGATATCTGAACTCATACAATGATATCTGCACTGACATGCTGATATCTGCTCTCATATGTTGATATCTGCACTCATACGCTGATATCTGCACTGATACGCTGATATCTGCACTGACGCGCTGATATATGCACTCATATGCTGATATCTGAACTCATGCGCTGATATCTGCACTCATACGCTGATATCTGCACTGATACGCTGATATCTGCTCTCATACGCTGATATCTGCACTGATAAGCAGATATCTGCACTCATGCGCTGATATCTACACTCATATGCTGATATCTGCACTGATATTGATATCTGCTCTCATACGCTGATATTCGCACTCATACGCTGATTTCTGCACTCATACGCTGACATCTGCAATCATATGCTGATATCTGTTCTCGTACGCTGATATCTGCACTCATACACTGATATCTACACTCATATGCTGATATCTACACTCATACGCTGATATCTGCACTCATACACTGATATCTACACTCATACACTGATATCTACACTCATATGCTGATATCTGCCTTCATACACTGATATCTGCTCTCATACGCTGATATCTGCCTTCATACACTGATATCTGCTCTCATACGCTGATATTCGCACTCATACGCTGATTTCTGCACTCATACGCTGATATCTGCACTGATACGCTGATATCTGTTCTCAAACACTAAAATCTACACTGATACGCTGATATCTGCACTGATATGCTGATATCTGCTCTCATACGCTGATATCTGCACTGATATGCTGATATCTGCACTGATATGCTGATATCTGCACTGATACGCTGATATCTGCTCTCATTCGCTGATATCTGCTCTCATACGCTGATATCTGCACTCATACGCTGATATCTGCACTGATACGCTGATATCTGCTCTCATACGCTGATATCTGTTCTCATACGCTAATATCTGCACCGATACGCTGATATCTGCACTGATACGCTGATATCTGCACTGATATGCTGATATCTGCACTCATATGCTGATATCTGCACTCATATGCTGATATCTGAACTCATACGCTCATATCTGCACTCATATGCTGATATCTGCACTGATATGCTGATATCTGCTATCATACGCTGATATCTGAACTCATACGCTGATATCTGAACTCATACGCTGATTACTGCACTCATACGCTGATATCTACACTCATACGCTGATATCTGCTCTCATACGCTGATATCCGCACTCATACGCTGATATCTGCACTCATACGCTAATATCTGCTCTCATACGCTGATATCTGCTCTCATACGCTGATATCTGCTCTCATACGCTGATATCTGCACTGATACGCTGATACCTGCACTCATACGCTAATATCGGCTCTCATACGCTGATATCTGCTCTCATACGCTGATATCTGCACTGATATGCTGATATCTGCTCTCATACGCTGATATCCGCACTCATACGCTGATATCTGCACTCATACGCTAATATCTGCTCTCATACGCTGATATCTGCTCTCATACGCTGATATCTGCTCTCATACGCTGATATCTGCACTGATACGCTGATACCTGCACTCATACGCTAATATCTGCTCTCATACGCTGATATCTGCTCTCATACGCTGATATCTGCACTGATATGCTGATATCTGCTCTCATACGCTGATATCCGCACTCATACGCTGATATCTGCACTGATATGCTGATATCTGCTCGCATACGCTGATATCTGCTCTCATACGCTGATATCTGCACTGATATGCTGATATCTGCTCTCATACGCTGATATCTGCTCTCATACGCTAATTCTGCACTGATATGCTGATATCTGCTCTCATACGCTGATATCTGCACTGATACGCTGATACCTGTACTCATACGCTAATATCTGCTCTCATACGCTGATATCTGCACTGATACGCTGATACCTGCACTCATACGCTGATATCTGTTCTCATATGCTGATATCTGCACTGATACGCTGATATCTTCACTGATATGCTAATATCTGCTCTCATACGCTGATATCTGCACTGATACGCTGCTATCTGCACTGATATGCTGATACCTGCACTCATACGCTCATATCTGCTCTCATAGGCTGATATCTGCTCTCATACGCTGATATCTGCACTGATACGCTGATACCTGCACTCATACGCTGATATCTGCTCTCATACGCTGATATCTGCACTGATACGGCGATATCTGCACTGATATGCTGATATCTGCTCTCATACGCTGATATCTGCACTGATACGCTGATATCTGCACTCATACGCTAATATCTGCACTCATACGCTGATATCTGCACTCATACGCTGATATCTGCACTAATACGCTGATATCTGCACTCATACACTGATATCTGCACTGATATGCTGATATCTACACTCATATGCTGATATCTTCACTCATACGC
>WNGS01164723.1:4614-37238 GCA_020271785.1 Procambarus virginalis | reverse complement strand
TTTGAGAGAGATGTGTGCTGGTGGGGAGGGTAGGGGAGGTGTGTGTGTGTGGGTGTGGCCTGTGTGTTGTGCCTACCTTTCGTTCTTGTTTCCCCCTTTTCCGTTGCTCCTCTCCCCTCTTTACCCCCTTCTCATCCCCCCTCCTCCCCTGTGCCTCCTCCCCTCCGTCTTTCCCCCCTCTCGTCTCCCTTTTTGCTCTCCCCTCTGCTCCGGTTGGGTGTGTTGGGGGTGTGGAGGGGGGTGTGCGCAACTGTTCTGTGTGTCCTCCCCCCCCGTTTGTGTCCCCCCGTGTCGTGCTGTTGTTCCCCTCCCTGTACGTCTCCTGTTGTTTTTCATTCGTCCCCTGCCGGTTGGTACCGGCATTACCCCTACTGCGAACACGGTGGTGGGTTTTCCGGCGCGCTGGCGTCTTTTTTTTCATATTGCCTAGACGGCGATAGCCTGGGAGACGTTCGACCGAGCCCCCCCACCACGTACGTCTCTACACCCGGACCTTCCTCTTTGTCTGTTTTGATTTCGGTGATGAAATTCTACAGTAGGCGAGTGATACTCTTTCTTTCACCCCCCCTCCTTTTCTCCTCCTTTTTTTGTCATGCTATTCCTTCTATCTTTTTCCAGTTTTTGAGAGGGATCTTTCTTCTCAAATATTTTCCGTGACCGCCCGTCCGACAGAGAGGGGGAGCATAGTGAAGAGGTGCGAGTTGTAAGGGGTGATCCTTCAACACATCCGAGTGTCCGCATCGGTTTGCTTTCACGTTCCCTTCACTGCACCAGCCACTACCGTCACAATCTGACCCGGAACAACCCCCCCTTGGACATATTCTCAAGAGGAAACTTCCCTGATTTCTTCCTCCAAGGATGTTCTCCCGGACCAGCCGGTCTTTGGTGGGTATGTGGGCCTTCGCGCCGCTCCAAGCAACAGGCTTGTGGATCAAACTCTCACATGTCGAGCCCGGCCTCGGGCCTGGCTTGGGGCGTAGAAAGAAACTCCCAGAACCCCCATCATACAGGTATCAACCAGGTTTATCAACCAGGGAGGATAGTACATTAGGGCATGTGAGGTAAGAGCCCCGATGGTTTGACTCGGAGGATGTAGCGAAGTGGAATAGGCAGCAGAGGGGGGGGGGGGAGTGGAGGATAAGATAGCGACAATCTCCGGTGTGGTGGGTGGGGTTCCCCCGGGTTTCTGTTCTGAAGGGCATGGCGGGGGCACAGTCCAAGTGTGACCGTGAGGTGAGTGTTGGTGAGGTTTGAGGCACGCCGGTTAGGCTTGTTTGTGCTGTGACTATGTGTCTCGTGTGTCGCCTCCTGTGGTGTGTTTACATTCTGCGCAGTGTTATGGCCCGGGCGGCAGGGGGGGGGGGGGTTCTAAGTCCAAGTGGGCGGCTGTTAATTGTAACACACAGGTCGTGTGAAACCTAAGTTACCAAGCGCTAGGATCTTCGTGATCTAGTTTGAAGCTCGTTTTTGATATTTTTTATGTCTTATGTTCAAGCTAATTTACTATATACAGAACACTGTACACCTTGTATTGATCCTGACCTTGAGATGCCACCTCACCACAGATGGCATCTGTGTGTGTGTGTGCTGTGTGGGCGAGGACGGTGTGTGTGTGTGCTGGTGGTGGGAGGGTAGGTTGGTGTGTGTGGTTGTGCTGGTGGTGGGAGAGATGAGGTGTTTGTGTGTGCCTGCTGCTGGTGTGTTGTTGTTAAGGGAGGTGTGTGTGCCTGTGTGGTGGCTGCGGCTAGGGACGGTGTGTGTGTGTTGCTGGTAGTGCGTAGTGGAGGTGCTGGCCTGTGTGTGTGTGTCCGCTGCTGGTGGTGGGAGGAGATGTGTGTTTGGCTGGTGGTGTGGAAGGTGAGGTGATGCTGTGTGCTGGCTGATGGGCGGTACGGTGTGCCTGTGTGTTTCGTTGCTGGTGGTGGGGGATTCGGTAGTGGGTGTGGGTGTGTCGTGTCTTGGTGGCTGGTGGGATGGGAGGTGTGGTGTGTGTTGTGTCGTGGTCGCTTGTGGTGCCGGAGGGCACAGTGGTTGCTGTGGTGTGCTTGTGTGCCTGCGTCGTTGGTGGGAGGGAGGGTGTGTGTGTGTGTACTCACTATTTGTACTCACCTATTTGTGCTTGCGGGGGTTGAGCTTGGCTCTTTGGTCCCGCCTCTCAATGTCAATCAACTGGTGTACAGATTCCTGAGCCTACTGGGCTCTATCATATCTACACTTGAAACTGTGTATGGAGTCAGCCTCCACCACATCACTGCCTAATGCATTCCATCCGTTAACTACTCTGACACTGAAAAAGTTCCTTCTAACGTCTCTGTGGCTCATGTGGGTACTCAGTTTCCACCTGTGTCCCCTTGTTCGCGTCCCCCCAGTGTTGAATAGTTTGTCCTTGTCTACCCGGTCGATTCCTCTGAGGATTTTGTAGGTGTGATCATATCTCCCCTTACTCTTCTGTCTCCAGTGTCGTAAGGTGCATTTCCCGCAGCCTTTCCTCGTAACTCATGCCTCTTAGTTCTGGGACTAGTCTAGTGGCATACCTTTGGACTTTTTCCAGCTTCGTCTTGTGCTTGACAAGGTACGGGCTCCATGCTGGGGCTGCATACTCCAGGATTGGTCTTACATATGTGGTGTACAAGATTCTGAATGATTCCTTACACAGGTTCCTGAACGCTGTTCTGATGTTAGCCAGCCTCGCATATGCCGCAGATGTTATCCTTTTTATGTGGGCTTCAGGAGACAGGTTTGGTGTGATATCAACTCCTAGATCTTTCTCTCTGTCCGTTTCATTAAGTACTTCATCTCCTATTCTGTATCCTGTGTCTGGCCTCCTGTTTCCACTGCCTAGTTTCATTACTTTGCATTTACTCGGGTTGAACTTCAACAGCCATTTGTTGGACCATTCACTCAGTCTGTCTAGGTCGTCTTGTAGCCTCCTACTATCGTCCTCAGTTTCAATCCTCCTCATAATTTTTGCATCATCGGCAAACATTGAGAGAAACGATTCTATACCCTGGGAGATCATTTACATATATCAGAAACAGTATAGGTCCAAGGACTGACCCCTGCGGGACTCCACTCGTAACGTCTCGCCAATCTGAGACCTCACCCCTCACACTGACTCTTTGTCTCCTGTTGGTTAGGTACTCCTGTATCCAACGGAGTACCTTCCCTTTCACTCCAGCCTGCATCTCCAGCTTTTTCACTAGCCTCTTGTGTGGCACTGTATCAAAGGCTTTCTGACAATCCAAAAAATAGCAGTCTGCCCACCCTTCTCTTCTCTTGCCTTTTTTGTGCCTGGTCGTAGAATTCAAGTAACCCTGTGAGGCAGGACCTGCCATCCCTGAATCCATGTTGTGCGTGTTACAAAGTTCTTTCGCTCCAGATGCTCCACTAGCTTTCTTCGCACAATCTTCTCCATCAGCTTGCATGGTATGCAGGTTAGGGACACTGGCCTGTAATTCAGTGCCTCCTGTCTATCCCCTTTCTTGTATATCGGGACTACATTAGCTGCTTTCCAAATTTCTGCAGTTCCCCTGTTGCCAGAGATTTGTTATACACTATGGAGAGTGGTAGGCACAGTTTCTCTGCTCCTTCCTTAAGTATCAAGGAGAGATTCCATCTGGCCTAAGCCTTTGTCACATGTCAGTGATTACAAGCACCGTATGTGGTGTGTGTGTGTGTGTGTGTGTGTGTGTGTGTGTGTGTGTGGTGTGTGTGTGTGTGTGTGTGTGTGTGTGTGTGTGTGTACTCACCTATTTGTATCTGCAGGATCGAGCATTAGCTCTTGGATCCCGCCTTTCCAGCCATCGTTGTTTACAGCAATGACTCCTGTTCCATTTCCCTATCATACCTGGTTTTAAAATTATGAATAGTATTTGCTTCCAACCGTTCCTTAAGTGCATTCCATTTTCCCACTACTCTCACGCTAAAAGAAAACTTCCTAACATCTCTGTGACTCTTCTGAGTTTTCAATTCCATCCATGTTCCCTCGTTCTGTTACTCTTCCGTGTGAACATTTCGTCTATTCCACTCTGTCCATCCCTCTGAGTATTTTATACGTTCCTATCATGTCCCCCCTCTCCTTCTTCTTTCTAGTGTCATAAGGCACAGTTCCTTCAGGCGCTCTTCATTCCCCATCCTCGTAGCTCTGGGACGAGTCTCGTTGCAAACTTATTGAACCATTTCCAGTTTCCTTATATGCTTCTTCAGATGGGGACTCTATGATGAGGCGGCATACTCTAAGACTGGCCTAACGTAGGCAGTGTAAAGCGCCTAAATGCCTCCTTACTTAGGTTTCTGAATGATGTTCTAACTTTTGCCAGTGTAGAGTACGCTGCTGTCGTTATCCTATTTATATTGCCTCAGGAGATAGATTAGGTGTTACGTCCCACCCAGGTCTCTTTCTGCGTCGTCACAGGTAGGCTGTCCCCTTCATGTGTACTGTCCCTTTGGTCTCCTATCGCCTAGTCCCATTTCCATAACTTACATTTCTCGTGTTGAACTCCAGTAGCATTTCTCTGACCATCTCTGCAACCTATTCAAGTTCTCTTGGAGGATCTACCATCCTCAACTGTCACAACTCTTCTCAGCAACTTTGCATCATCCGCGAACATCGACATGTAGGACTCTACTCCTGTAGACATGTCGTTAACATATACAAGAAATAGAAATTGGTCCCAGCACCGATCCTTGTGGTACTCCACTTGTTACTGTTCGCCAGTCGACTTCTCGCCCCTTACCGTAACTCTTTGGCTCCTTCCTGTTAGGTAGTTCCTTACCCATGCTAGGACCTTTCCCCACCCCCGCCTGCCTCTCGAGTTTGAACAGCAGTCTCATGTACAGTACTGTATCAAAGACTTTTTGGCAGTCCAGAAATATGCAGTCTGCCCAACCTTCTCTGTCCTGTCTTATCCTCGTTATTTTATCATAGAATTCCAGAAGGTGGTTAGGCACGATTTCCCTTTCCGAACCCATGTTGATGTTTGTTTACAACCTAACGTTCTCCAGGTGTGCAACCCAGTGTAGCCTAATTATTCTTCAAGAATTTTACAGGGGATGCTTGTCAGTGATACAGGTTTATAGTTAAGTGCCTCCTCCCTATCACATTTCTTGAAAATCGGTACAACATTTGCCTTCTTCCAGCAACGGGCAATCTCCCGACATAAGTGACTCATTAAAGATCATTGCCAGAGGCACGCTGAGGGCCTGCGCTGCTTCTTTAGTATCCATGGTGATACTTTGTCTGGTCCAACTGCTTTAGTTGCATCCAGTGTTGTCAACTGTTTCATTACCTCCTCTACTGTCACCTCTATATCTGATAGTCTTTCATCTAGGGTAATCTCTTCCAACAATGGGAGCTGCTCAGGCTCGGTAGTGAACACTCCATGGAAACTGGCATTCAGTGCCTCACAGATTTCCTTGTCACTTTCAGTGTATGCCCCTCTGCCTTCTTAGTCTTGTCACTTGGTCGTTCACCGACATTTTTCTTCTTATATGACTGTTGTAGTAACTTAAGTTGTTTTTTTTTCGCTTTGATCGCAATATCGTTTCATAGTCTCTTTTCGATGTCCGTCTTATGTAATGTAATCGTTCCTAGCTCTGTTGCATCTGATCCTGTTGTCCTCTGTCTTTGTCTTCTGTATTTCCTCCACTCCCGCCTGCTGGCCATTTTTGCTTCCTGACACTGTCTATTAAACCATGGGTTATTATATTCCTTCTTATTTTTTCCCTTTACTGTTGGTATAAATCTCTCTTCGGCCTCTTGCATTTCTGTATGACTAGGTCCATCATATCTTGGACGTTTTTCCTCTAATTTCTTCCTCCCACTGCACTTCTCCCAGATAGTCCCTTATCCTCCTATATTCCCCTTTCCTGTAGTCAACTCTCCTTTCCCAGATCTCTTGTCCCATCGTCATAAGTTTGAATTCCATCATGTAGTCAAAGACTAGGACACAATGGTCACTGGCCCCTAGAGGTATTTCATGCTCCAAATTCTCGATATCTTCTACGTTCTGGGTGAAAATCAGGTCTAATAGGCTCGGTGCATCTCCTCCTCTTTCCCTTGTGTCTTCCTTCACATGTTGTGTTAGGAAATTCCTGTCTATAACATCTACTAATTTTGCTCCCCACGTTTCGTCCCCTCCATGGGGATTCCTTGATTCCCAATTTATCTCTCCATGATTTAGGTCCCCATGACCAGCAGCTTCGCTCTCATTCTGTGGGCTAGTGTTGCTGCCTTCTGCAGTTCATCTATGCATGCCTTGTTGTTGTCATCATACTCCTGCCTGGGTCTTCTACTGTTTGGTGGGGGATTGTAGATTACCAAGATCACAATCTTCCTCCCATCTACTGTCAAGTTCCATGTATGAAGCTTGTGCACTCATTGGTAACCCATTTCCCAGGTCTTCAAACTTCCATTTCCGCTTTATTAGGAGTGCCACTCCCTCCCTGTCTCTGTGTCCTCTCTTTCTTATCACCTGGTACCCACAGGAAAGATTGCATCCGAGATCATGTCATTTATTTTAGTTTCCACTGTTGCAACTATGTCAGGATCTGCCTCACTCACTCTTTCTTTTATCTCTTCTGCTTTATTAGATACCCCATCAGCATTGGTGTACCAAACTTGAGATTCTTCATGGAAACTCCTGTACCAGAGTTCTCCCTTTCTCTGGGGGCTGGGGGGTCTGGGGGTGAATGGGGGGGCTGGGGGAATCAGTGTATGTGTGTGTCTGGGGTGGGTGTGTACTCACATCTTTGTGCTTGTGGGTGTTGAGCTCTGGCTCTTTGGTCCCGCCTCTCAAACTGTCAGTCAACTGGTGTACAGGTTCCTGAGGGACTACTGGGCTCTATCATATCTCTATCACATTTGAAACTGTGTATGGAGTCAGCCTCCACCACATCACTGGCTAATGCATTCCATTTATTAACTACTCTGACACTGAAAAATTCTTTCTAACGTCTCTGTGGGTCATCTGGGCACTTAGTTTCAATCTGTGTTAAATAATCTGTCTTTATCTACCATATCAATTCCTTTGAGAATCTTGTATGTGGTGATCATGTCCACCTTACTCTCCTGTCTCCAGCGACATGAGGTTTAATTCCCGTTGTCTCTCCTCGAAGCTCATATCCTCAGTTCGGGTACTAGTCTGGTGGAAAACCTTTGAAACTTTTCGAACATAGTCTTGTCTTTGACTAGGTACTAACTCCGCGTTGGAGCTGCATACTCCGGATTGGTCTGACATAGGTGGTTTACAAAGTTGTGAATGATTCCTTACACAAGTTTCTAAAGGCCGTTCTTATGTTTGCCAACCTGGTATATGCTGCTGATGTTATCCTCTTGACGAGGGCTTCAGGGGACAGGTCTGGCGTGATATCAACCCCCAGGTCTTTCTCTTCTCTGATTCTTGAAGAACCTTATGTGCTTATCAGTGCAGATATTAGCGTATCAGTGCAGATATCAGCGTATCAGTGCAGATATCAGCGTATGAGAGCAGATATCAGCGTATCAGTGCAGATATCAGCGTATGAGAGCAGATATCAGCGTATCAGTGCGGATATCAGTGTATCAGTGCAGTATCAGCGTATCAGTGCAGATATCAGCGTATGAGAGCAGATATCAGCGTATCAGTGCGGATATCAGTGTATCAGTGCAGATATCAGCATATGAGAGCAGATATCAGCGTATAAGAGCAGATATCAGCGTATGAGAGCAGATATCAGCGTATGAAACCAGATATCAGCATATGAGTGTAGATATCAGCGTATGAGTGTAGATATTAGCGTATGAGTGCAGATATCAGCATATCAGTGCAGATTTCAGGTATACAGTGCGATATCAGAGTATGAGAGCAGATATCAGCAATCAGTGCAGATATCAGCGTATCAGTGTAGATTTTAGCGTTGAGAAACAGATATCAGCGTATGAGTGCAGATTTCAGCGTATGAGTGCAGATATCAGCGTATGAGAGCAGATATCAGCGTCCATGAGTGTAGATATCAGCATATGAGTGCAGATTTCAGCGTATGAGTGCAGATATCAGTGTATGAGAGCAGATATCAGCGTTTGAGTGTAGATATCAGCGTATGAGTGTAGATATCAGCGTATGAGTTTAGATATCAGTGTATGAGTGCAGATATCAGCGTATGAAAACAGATATCAGCATATGATTGCAGATATCAGCGTATGAGTGCAGAAATCAGCGTATGAGTGCGGATATCAGCGTATGAGAGCAGATATCAACATATCAGTGCAGATATCAGCATATGAGTGCAGATATCAGCGTATCAGTGCAGATATCAGCGCATGAGTGCAGATATCAGCTTATCAGTGCAGATATCAGTGTATGAGAGCAGATATCAGCGTGTGAATGCAGATATCAGCGTATCAGTGCAGATATCAGTGTATGAGAGCAGATATCAGCGTATGAGTGCAGATATCAGCGTATGAGTGCAGATATCAGCGTATCAGTGCAGATATCAGCGTATGAGTGCAGATATCAGCGTATGAGTGCAGATATCAGCATATGAGTGCAGATATCAGTGTATGAGTGGAGATATCAGCGTATGAGTGCAGATATCAGCGTATGAGTGCAGATATCAGCGTATCAGTGCAGATATCAGTGTATGAATGCAGATATCAGCGTATCAGTGCAGATATCAGTGTATGAATGCAGATATCAGCGTATCAATGCAGATATCAGTGTATGAATGCAGATATCAGCGTATCAGTGCAAATATCAGTGTATGAATGCAGATATCAGCGTATGAGTGCAGATATCAGCGTATCAGTGCAGATATCAGCGTATCATTGGAGATATCAGTGTATGAGAGCATCCTATAGGCTCCTGGAAGTAATCAAGACAGAAGTGTAAGCAGAGGTGAGCAGTCAGTGTACATATCAATGTACACAGTACATAGTATTCGAGGTCAAACCTTGCTCCGTCTTGTAAGAAGTCTTCATTGTGAATACCAATGGTGTAATGATTGGTTCATGTTAGCCTTCAAATTGTATTCTGATTGTAGGATGTTTTTATGTTAGTTTTGTTTTAAGTTGTAATTGGGTTGTAGTATTTGATTGTTGTTAAAGATTCGCTACCTGGAACAAGAAGTTCCAAGTAGCACGGGCTATGGTGAGCCCGTAGTGGATGTTAGTATTTGGTTTTGTTAGTTATTCTTTAAATTGTATACAACTTCAAGCAAAACTAACATAAATACATTCTACATACTGTTTTAACGATTAGAATACAATTTAAGAATAACTAGTATTTGGTTTTTGTTGTTAAAGATTCGCTACCTGGAACAAGAAGTTCCAAGTAGCACGGGCTATGGTGAGCCCGTAGTGGATGTTTATTTTTGCTAGTTTTTCTTTAAATTGTATTGTAATCGTTAAAACAGTACGTAGAATGTATTTATGTTAGTTTTGCTAGAAGTTGTAATTGATTTTATGTTACTACTCCTTTATATGGTATTCTAATAATTTATTTATTTGTTTGTTTATTTATATAGAAGAAGGTACATTGGGGGTTAAGAGAGAATATAGAAATGAAACTGATTTTACATTCTTGTAAAGCCACCAGCACGCATAGCGTTTCCGGCAAGTCCTTAAACTCACAGGTAATTTTAAGTAGATAATTCACAGTAAAAATGACAACAAATGTTTACAAGTACATGGTAAGACATTTTGACACAACCAGATTAGAATAAACAATAATAACAATAATGAACAAGGATTACTAGGTACATGAAGATAACATCTCAGAGTTATACACTGGTTCATGAAGATAACATCTCAGAGTTATACACTGGTTCATGAAGATAACATCTCAGAGTTATACACTGGTTCATGAAGATAACATCTCAGAGTTATACACTGGTTCATGAAGATAACATCTCAGAGTTATACACTGGTTCATGAAGATAACATCTCAGAGTTATACACTGGTTCATGAAGATAACATCTCAGAGTTATACACTGGTTCATGAAGATAACATCTCAGAGTTATACACTGGTTCATGAAGATAACATCTCAGAGTTATACACTGGTTCATGAAGATAACATCTCAGAGTTATACACTGGTTCATGAAGATAACATCTCAGAGTTATACACTGGTTCATGAAGATAACATCTCAGAGTTATACACTGGTTCACTGGAGCACAATATGAGGAGCAATTCAAGGAATAATGCAGTAGAAAATGCACTCAATATAACAACCATGATATCAGATGATATCTGAGATAACAATGGTAAAGTAATATGGCTTAGGTACATAAATATTGGGAGATTGGGTAGCACTAGATACAGTGTGAGTTACAGCACTGTAGCACTAGATACAGTGTGAGGTACAGCACTGTAGCACCAGATACAGTGTGAGGTACAGCACTGTAGCACTAGATACAGTGTGAGGTACAGCACTGTAGCACTAGATACAGTGTGAGGTACAGCACGTAGCACTAGATACAGTGTGAGGTACAGCACTGTAGCACCAGATACCGTGTGAGGTACAGCACTGTAGCACTAGATACAGTGTGAGGACAGCACTGTAGCACTAGATACAGTGTGAGGTACAGCACTGTAGCACTAGATACAGTGTGAGGTACAGCACTGTAGCACTAGATACAGTGTGAGGTACAGCACTGTAGCACTAGATACAGTGTGAGGTACAGCACTGTAGCACCAGCACATTCATTAGGAGTGAGTTCCATAGACTAGGTCCTTTATTGGCTTAGAGTGTTTACACAGATTAAGTTTGACTCTGGGGATATCAAAGAGATATTTATTCTGGTGTGGGTGATAATGGGTCCTATTACACCTGTCCAGGGAGAGTTTCAGAGCAGGATTTGTATTTAAGAACAGGGTTTTGTAAATGTAGTTGACACAAGAGAATGTGTGGAGGGAGTTAATATTTAGCATGTTTAGGGAGTTAAACAAGGGAGCTGAGTGTTGTCTGAAAGCAGAATTTGTTATTGTTCTGATAGCAGATTACTGCTGGGTGATGATGGGCTTAAGGTGGTTTGCAGTGGTAGACCCCCATGCACAGATACCAAATTAAGATAGGGATAGATTAGTGCATAATATAGTGAGATGAGAGCGGGAGTAGTTAGGAACATAATATCTGATCTTACCAACTGTTTATAAAACTGTAGTTATGTGTTGTATGTGGGTGCTGAAGTTGAGTCTCTTGTCTAAGTATAGGCCAAGGAACTTTCCATCATTTTTATTACTGATGTTAACATTGTCTATCTGAAGCTGAATTGCATTTGTGATTTGCTTCAAAGAAGATGTAGTAGGTCTTTTCTATGTTTTAGTGTTAGTTTGTTGTTGACATCCATAAGTGGACTTTTTTAATTAATTATTTACAACATTATTTAATATGAGGGGTTATATGCAGGGGAGCCGGTCGGCCGAGCGGACAGCACGCTGGACTTGTGATCCTGTGGTCCTGGGTTCGATCCCAGGCGCCGGGCGAGAAACAATGGGCAGAGTTTCTTTCACCCTGTGCCCCTGTACCTAGCAGTAAAATAGGTACTGGGTGTTAGTCAGCTGTCACGGGCTGCTTCCTGTGGGTGGAGGCCTGGTCGAGGACCGGGCCGCGGGACACTAAAAAGCCCCCGAATCATCTCAAGATAACTCAAGAAGAAGAAGATAGGGTCAGAGTAGATGAGTGTAGTATCATCAGCAAAAACAATATGGGTTTAAGCAAGTTAGAGACATTAGGCAGATCATTGATGTATATAAGAGATAGGAGAGGTCCTAGAATGTTTAAGTAATAATAAGTAATTCTTATATAATAAGAATGTATGCTGTATGATATTTTAAATTGTACAGTAATTATTTTAATTGTACGTGTATGACTTTATGTTAGTTTTGCTTTAAATTGTAATACAATGATTTCATTTTTATGCTGTATAATTTTAGGTTGTTTATGCTTTAAATTGTATTTTCATTATTCAAATTTAATATCCATAATTTTGATAGTTTCCTTCAAATTATATTCTTATTATAATTTATGTTACGTGATTCTATGTTAATTTTCCTTTCAACTGAATTTTTATTATTAAATTTCTATTTTAACAATTACAATGACATAAACGACGGTAGAGAGGAGGAGGGAGAGGGGGACATGATTCAGACGTACAAAATACCTAGAGGGATTGACAAGGTGAAAACAGATGACAGAGGAAATGTTTACAATGAATAACAGAAGAACAATTGGGTACGGATGGAAGCTGAGACTCAGATGTGTCATAGAGATGTTAGAAAGTTTTCCTTCAGCGGAGGGAAGTGAGTAAATGGCCAGACCTACAGGAGCAGCTTGTTGAGGCTGGCGACATTCATAACTTTAACAGCAGGTATGATAGGTCAGGGGTCACGGGTCACGGGTCAGGGGTCACGGGTCACGGTCATTAGTCAACCACGGCTGGAAAAGCGGGGTACAAGAGCTAGAGATCGATCCTGCAGGCACAAATAGGTAAGTACAAAATAGGTGAGAACCACACAGGGACAGATACATACACATAGCAACACACACACACACACAAGAAGTTGACATAATAGCACTAGACACCTGCCATGAGGATGATAAACTAATGATCATAAATGCATAGTCCACCGCTAAGCAGCACATGGTCAAGGAGGAGCTAGATAGTAAACGAGAAGGTCTTATAACAATAATGAGAGAGATTATAGCGAGAGCGGATAACGATAGTTCACGGTGTTGATAGTCGCGACTTCAACTTGAAATCCATAGACTGGGAAGCATATGAAGCTAAAACAGAAGATTTCTGGACCTGTAAATTTGTAGACCTCATCCTGGAAACATTCTTCATCAACATGTTAAACAAGCTACGAGGATGAGGGAAGGGGACGTTCCCTCCATGCTAGATTTGATATTTACCAGGAAGGAGGAAGAAATATTTGACATTCAGTACCTTCCTCCCTTGGGTAAAAGTGACCATGTCTTTTTGGGAATAAAGTATGCAATGCGTTATAATCTGGAAGAAAATAGGAGGTTGAAGCAATTGAAAAACCTGACTTTAGGAGAGGACATTATGGCAACCTTAGAAAATTTTTTAGTGAGTATAATTGGACAGACTTGTTGCTAGGCAAGGAAGTGAATGAGATGTATGTCAAGTTTTGTGAAATATATGATAAAGGCACAAAAAAATTTATACCAAAACAGAGAAGCAGAACTAGGAAACAGGATTGGTTCAACAGAAAGTGCGAGAGGGCCAGAGACCAAAGACACAAAAATGGAATCAATACAGGAAGAGGCCAAACCCCCAAACATACCAGCGATACAAAGATGCGAGAAACAACTACACGGCAGTGAGGAGAGAGGCAGAAAGAAATTTTGAAAAAGGGATTGCAGACAAATGTAAAACAGAACCAGGTCTATTCTATAAATTCATAAACAACAAATTGCAGGTAAAGGATAATATTCAGAGGTTGAAAATGGGAAATAGATTCACGGAAATGAAAAGGAAATGTGTGAAACATTAAACGAAAAGTTCCAAAGTGTGTTTGTACAAAATGAAATCTTCAGGGAACCAGATACAATAAGAATTCCAGAGAAAACATAGAGCACATAGAGGTGTCTAGAGACGAAGTGGAAAAAATGCTCAAGGAGCTAAATAAGAACAAAGCAGTTGGTCCAGATGGAGTTTCACCATGGGTTCTGAGAGAATGTGCACCTGAGCTCAGCATTCCACTTCAACTGATTTTTCAGGCATCCCTGTTTACAGGAGTTGTAGCTGATGTGTGGAAAAAGGCTAACATAGTTCCAATCTACAAAAGTGGAAGCAGGGAAGACCCCCTTAATTATAGACCGGTATCATTGACAAGTGTAATAGTCAAAATATTGAAAAAAAATATTAAAACTAAATGGGTAGAACACCTGGAGAGAAATGATATAATATCAGACAGACAGTATGGTTTTCGATCTGGAAGATCCTGTGTATCGAATTTACTCAGTTTCTATGATCGAGCAACAGAGATATTACAGGAAGAGAGGTTGGGTTGACTGCATCTATCTGGACCTAAAAAAGGCTTTCGACAGAGTTCCACATAAGAGGTTGTTCTGGAAACTGGAAAATATTGGAGGGGTGACAGGTAAGTCTAACATGGATGAAAAATTTTCTGACTGATAGAAAAATGAGGGCAGTGATCAGAGGCAATGTATCGGACTGGAGAAATGTCACAAGTGGAGTACCACAGGGTTCAGTTCTTGCACCAGTGATGTTTATTGTCTACATAAATGATCTACCAGTTGGTATACAGAATTATATGAACATGTTTGCTGATGATGCTAAGATAATAGGAAGGATAAGAAACTTAGATGATTGTCATGCCCTTCAAGATGACCTGGACAAAATAAGTACATGGAGCACCACTTGGCAAATGGAATTTAATGTTAATAAATGCCATGTTATGGAATGTGGAATAGGAGAACATAGACCCCACACAACCTATATATATGTGAGAAATCTTTAAAGAATTCTGATAAAGAAAGAGATCTAGGGGTGGTTCTAGATAGAAAACTATCACCTGAGGACCACATAAAGAATATTGTGCGAGGAGCCTATGCCACGCTTTCTAACTTCAGAATTGCGTTTAAATACATGGATGGCGATATACTAAAGAAATTGTTCACGACTTTTGTTAGGCCAAAGCTAGAATATGCANCACCTACAGTGATACAACCACCTACAGTGATACAACCCTACAGTGATACACCCACCTACAGTGATACACCCACCTACAGTGATACAACCACTACAGTGATACAACCACCTACAGTGATACAACACCTACAGTGATACACCCACCTACAGTGATACACCCACCTACAGTGATACACCCCCTACAGTGATACAACCACCTACAGTGATACAACCCCTACAGTGATACACCCACCTACAGTGATACACCACCTACAGTGATACAACCACCTACAGTGATACACCACTTACAGTGATACAACCACTTACAGTGATACAACCACTTACAGTGATACACCACCTACAGTGATACAACCACCTACAGTGATACAACCACCTACAGTGATACAACCACTTACAGTGATACAACCACCTACAGTGATACAACCACCTACAGTGATACAACCACCTACAGTGATACACCCACCTACAGTGATACACCCACCTACAGTGATACAACCACTTACAGTGATACAACCACTTACAGTGATACAACCACCTACAGTGATACAACCACCTACAGTGATACAACCACTTACAGTGATACACCCACCTACAGTAATACAACCACTTACAGTGATACAACCACCTACAGTGATACACCCACCTACAGTGATACACCCACCTACAGTGATACAACCACCTACAGTGATACAACCACCTACAGTGATACAACCACCTACAGTGATACAACCACCTACAGTGATACACCCACCTACAGTGATACAACCACTTACAGTGAGACAACCACCTACAGTGATACAACCACCTACAGTGATACAACCACCTACAGTGATACACTCACCTACAGTGATACAACCACCTACAGTGATACACCCACCTACAGTGATACAACCACCTACAGTGATACAACCACCTACAGTGATACAACCACCTACAGTGATACACCCACCTACAGTGATACAACACCTACAGTGATACAACACCTACAGTGATACACCAACCTACAGTGATACAACCACCTACAGTGATACACCCATCTACAGTGATACACCCACCTACAGTGATACAACCACCTACAGTGATACAACCACCTACAGTGATACAACCACCTACAGTGATACACCCACCTACAGTGATACACCCATCTACAGTGATACAACCACCTACAGTGATACACCCACCTACAGTGATACACCCATCTACAGTGATACAACCACCTACAGTGATACACCCACCTACAGTGATACAACCACCTACAGTGATACAACCACTTACAGTGATACAACCACCTACAGTGATACAGCCACCTACAGTGATACAACCACTTACAGTGATACAACCACTTACAGTGATACAACCACCTACAGTGATACAACCACTTACAGTGATACAACCACTTACAGTGATACACCCACCTACAGTGATACAACCACTTACAGTGATACAACCACTTACAGTGATACAACCACCTACAGTGATACACCCACCTACAGTGATACAACCACCTACAGTGATACACCCACCTACAGTGATACAACCACCTACAGTGATACAACCACCTACAGTGATACAACCACTTACAGTGATACAACCACTTACAGTGATACAAACACTTACAGTGATACAACCCACCTACAGTGATACAACCACCTACAGTGATACACCCACCTACCGTGATACAACCACCTACAGTGATACAACCACCTACAGTGATACAACCACTTACAGTGATACAACCACTTACAGTGATACAACCACTTACAGTGATACACCCACCTACAGTGATACAACACCTACCTGGTTGATACCTGGTTGATACCTGGTTGATGGGGTTCTGGTGTATCACCTACAGTGATACACCCACCTACAGTGATACACCCACCTACAATGATACAACCACTTACAATGATACAACCACCTACAGTGATACACCCACCTACAGTGATACACCCATCTACAGTGATACAACCACCTACAGTGATACACCCACCTACAGTGATACACCCACCTACAGTGATACAACACCTACAGTGATACACCCACCTACAGTGATAAAATCACCTACAGTGATACAACCACCTACAGTGATACAACCACCTACAGTGATACACCCACCTACAGTGATACACCCATCTACAGTGATACAACCACCTACAGTGATACACCCACCTACAGTGATACACCCATCTACAGTGATACAACCACCTACAGTGATACACCCACCTACAGTGATACAACCACCTACAGTGATACAACCACTTACAGTGATACAACAACCTACAGTGATACAACCACCTACAGTGATACAACCACTTACAGTGATACAACCACTTACAGTGATACAACCACCTACAGGGATACAACCACTTACAGTGATACAACCACTTACAGTGATACAGCCACCTACAGTGATACAACCACTTACAGTGATACAACCACTTACAGGGATACAACCACCTACAGTGATACACCCACCTACAGTGATACAACCACCTACAGTGATACACCCACCTACAGTGATACAACCACCTACAGTGATACATCCACCTACAGTGATACAACCACCTACAGTGATACAACCACCTACAGTGATACAACCACTTACAGTGATACAACCACTTACAGTGATACAACCACTTACAGTGATACACCCACCTACAGTGATACAACCACCTACAGTGATACACCCACCTACAGTGATACAACCACCTACAGTGATACAACCACCTACAGTGATACAACCACTTACAGTGATACAACCACTTACAGTGATACACCCACCTACAGTGATACAACCACCTACAGTGATACAACACCTACAGTGATACAACACCTACAGTGATACAACACCTACAGTGATACAACCACCTACAGTGATACACCCACCTACAGTGATACAACCACCTACAGTGATACAACACCTACAGTGATACAACCACCTACAGTGATACAACACCTACAGTGATACAACACCTACAGTGATACACCCACCTACAGTGATACAACCACCTACAGTGATACAACCACCTACAGTGATACAACCACCTACAGTGATACAACCACCTACAGTGATACACCCACCTACAGTGATACACCCACCTACAGTGATACAACCACCTACAGTGATACAACCACCTACAGTGATACAACCACCTACAGTGATACACCCACCTACAGTGATACACCCACCTACAGTGATACAACCACTTACAGTGATACAACCACTTTCAGTGATACAACCACTTACAGTGATACACCCATCTACAGTGATACAACCACCTACAGTGATACAACCACCTACAGTGATACAACCACTTACAGTGATAAAACCACCTACAGTGATACAACCACCTACAGTGATACAACCACCTACAGTGATACACCCACCTACAGTGATACACCCACCTACAGTGATACAACCACTTACAGTGATACAACCACTTACAGTGATACAACCACCTACAGTGATACAACCACCTACAGTGATACACCCACCTACAGTGATACAACCACCTACAGTGATACACCCACTTACAGTGATACAACACCTACAGTGATACAACACCTACAGTGATACACCCACCTACAGTGATACAACCACTTACATTGATACACCCATCTACAGTGATACACCCATCTACAGTGATACAACCACCTACAGTGATATAACCACCTACAGTGATACAACCACCTACAGTGATACACCCACCTACAGTGATACACCCATCTACAGTGATACAACCACCTACAGTGATACACCCACCTACAGTGATACACCCATCTACAGTGATACAACCACCTACAGTGATACACCCACCTACAGTGATACACCCATCTACAGTGATACAACCACCTACAGTGATACACCCACCTACAGTGATACAACCACCTACAGTGATACAACCACTTACAGTGATACAACCACCTACAGTGATACAACCACCTACAGTGATACATCCACTTACAGTGATACAACCACCTACAGTGATACAACCACCTACAGTGATACAACCACTTACAGTGATACAACCACTTACAGTGATACACCCACCTACAGTGATACAACCACTTACAGTGATACAACAACTTACAGTGATACACCCACCTACAGTGATACAACCACCTACAGTGATACAACCACTTACAGTGATACACCCACCTACAGTGATACAACCACTTACAGTGATACAACCACTTACAGTGATACACCCACCTACAGTGATACAACCACCTACAGTGATACACCCACCTACAGTGATACAACCACCTACAGTGATACAACCACCTACAGTGATACAACCACCTACAGTGATACAACCACTTACAGTGATACAACCACCTACAGTGATACAACCACCTACAGTGATACAACCACTTACAGTGATACAACCACCTACAGTGATACAACCACCTACAGTGATACAACCACTTACAGTGATACAACCACTTACAGTGATACAAGCACCTACAGGTGTACAACACACCTGCACCACCAAACAGGTTCCACACACCTACACACAAGTCTGGCTCCAAACAGACTCTTGACATTAAGGAGAACTCTTCAACACACAGTGACCAGACCTTCCATTATGGTGTGTGTGTGTGTACTCACTTATTTGTACTCACCTATTTGTGCTTCCGGGGGTTGAGCTTTGGCTCTTTGGTCCCGCCTCTCAACTGTCAATCAACTGGTGTACAGATTCCTGAGCCTACTGGGCTCTATCATATCTACACTTGAAACTGTGTATGGAGTCAGCCTCCACCACATCACTGCCTAATGCATTCCATCCGTTAACTACTCTGACACTGAAAAAGTTCCTTCTAACTTCTCTGTGGGTCATGTGGGTACTCAGTTTCCACCTGTGTCCCTTGTTCGCGTCCCCCCAGTGTTGAATAGTTTGTCCTTGTCTACCCGGTCAATTCCTCTGAGGATTTTGTAGGTTGTGATCATATCTCCCCTTACTCTTCTGTCTTCCAGTGTCGTAAGGTGCATTTCCCGCAGCCTTTCCTCGTAACTCATGCCTCTTAGTTCTGGGACTAGTCTAGTGGCATACCTTTGGACTTTTTCCAGCTTCGTCTTGTGCTTGACAAGGTACGGGCTCCATGCTGGGGCTGCATACTCCAGGATTGGTCTTACATATGTGGTGTACAAGATTCTGAATGATTCCTTACACAGGTTCCTGAACGCTGTTCTGATGTTAGCCAGCCTCGCATATGCCGCAGATGTTATCCTTTTTATGTGGGCTTCAGGAGACAGGTTTGGTGTGATATCAACTCCTAGATCTTTCTCTCTGTCCGTTTCATTAAGTACTTCATCTCCTATTCTGTATCCTGTGTCTGGCCTCCTGTTTCCACTGCCTAGTTTCATTACTTTGCATTTACTCGGGTTGAACTTCAACAGCCATTTGTTGGACCATTCACTCAGTCTGTCTAGGTCGTCTTGTAGCCTCCTACTATCGTCCTCAGTTTCAATCCTCCTCATAATTTTTGCATCATCGGCAAACATTGAGAGAAACGATTCTATACCCTCTGGGAGATCATTTACATATATCAGAAACAGTATAGGTCCAAGGACTGAACCCTGCGGGACTCCACTCGTAACGTCTCGCCAATCTGAGACCTCACCCCTCACACTGACTCTTTGTCTCCTGTTGGTTAGGTACTCCTGTATCCAACGGAGTACCTTCCCTTTCACTCCAGCCTGCATCTCCAGCTTTTTCACTAGCCTCTTGTGTGGCACTGTATCAAAGGCTTTCTGACAATCCAAAAATATGCAGTCTGCCCACCCTTCTCTTTCTCTTGCCTTATTTTTGTTGCCTGGTCGTAGAATTCAAGTAACCCTGTGAGGCAGGACCTGCCATCCCTGAATCCATGTTGGTGCTGTGTTACAAAGTTCTTTCGCTCCAGATGCTCCACTAGCTTTCTTCGCACAATCTTCTCCATCAGCTTGCATGGTATGCAGGTTAGGGACACTGGCCTGTAATTCAGTGCCTCCTGTCTATCCCCTTTCTTGTATATCGGGACTACATTAGCTGCTTTCCAAATTTCTGGCAGTTCCCCTGTTGCCAGAGATTTGTTATACACTATGGAGAGTGGTAGGCACAGTTCTTCTGCTCCTTCCTTAAGTATCCAAGGAGAGATTCCATCTGGGCCTATAGCCTTTGTCACATGTCAGTGATTACAAGCACCTGTAATGTGTGTGTGTGTGTGTGTGTGTGTGTGTGTGTGTGTGTGTGTGTGTGTGTGTGTGTGTGTGTGTGGTGTGTGTGTGTGTGTGTGTACTCACCTATTTGTATCTGCAGGATCGAGCATTAGCTCTTGATCCCGCCTTTCCAGCCATCGGTTGTTTACAGCAATGATCCTGTTCCATTTCCATCTACCTGGTTTTAAATTATGAATAGTATTTGCTTCCANCACCCGTGTTAACTAATCCATCTTTGTCTACCCTCTCAATTCCCCTGAGAATTTTGTATGTGGCAATCATGTCCCTCGCGCTCCGTCTGTCCTCCTGCGACGCGAGGAGCATTTCTACATTTCCCGCAGCCTTTCCTCGTAACTCAGGCCTCTTAGTTCTGGACTAGCCTAGTGGCATACCTCTGAATTTTTTCCAGCTTCGTCTTGTGTGCTTGACAAGGTACGGGCTCCATACTGGGGCTGCATACTCCAGGATTGGTCTTACATATGTGGTGTACAAGGTTCTGAATGATTCCTTACACAGGTTCCTGAACGCTGTTCTGATGTTAGCCAGCCTCGCATATGCCGCAGACGTTATTCTCTTTATGTGGGCTTCAGGAGACAGGTTTGGTGTGATATCAACTCCTAGATCTTTCTCTCTGTCCGTTTCATCTCATTCGGTATCTTGTGTCTGGCCTCCTGTTTCCTCCGCCTAGTTTCATTACCTTACATTTATTTGGATTGAACTTTAGTAGCCATTTGTTGGACCATTCCTTCAGCTTGTCTAGGTCATCTTGTAGCCTCATACTATCATCCTCAATCTTAATCCTCCTCATAATTTTTGCATCATCAGCAAACAATGAGAGGAACGAGCCAATTCCTTCTAAGAAATGATATTTACATATATCAGAAACAGTATAGGTCCAAAGACTGAACCCTGCGGGACTCCACTGGTGACGTCTCGCCAACCTGAGGCCTCACCCCTCACAGTGACTCGCTGTGTTCTTTTGCTTAGATACTCCCTTATCCAATGGAGTACCTTCCCTTTCACTCCAGCCTGCATCTCCACCTTTTTCACTAGCCTCTTGTGTGGTACTGCGAGAAAGGCTTACTTGCAATCCAAAAATATGCAGTCTTCCCACCCCTCTCTTTCTTGCCTGATTTTTGTTGCCTGGTCGTAGAATTCAATTAATCCTGTGAGGCAGGACTTGCCATCCCTGGACCCATATTGTTGTTGTGTTACTAAGTTCTTTTGCTCCAGATGTTCCGCTAGCTTTTTTCGCACAATCTTCTCCGTCATCTTGCATGGCATGTAAGTTAGCGACACTAGCCTCTAGTTCAGTTCCTCCTGTCTATCCACCTTCTAGTAAATTGGGACTACATTAGCCGTCTTCCAAATTTCTGGCAGTTCCTCTGTTGCCAGTGATATACACTATGGAGAGTGGTAGGCACAGTTCTTCTGCTCCTTCCTTTAGTATCCAAGGGGAGATTCCATCTGGGCCTATAGCCTTTGTCACATCCAACTCTAGTAAACACTTCCTTACTTCCCCGCTGGTAATCTCAAAGTCTTCTAGTTAGATATTTCCTGGGTTAGATATACTCTAGGTGTACTCACCTAGTTGTGCTTGCAGGGGTTGAGCTCTGGCTCTTTGGTCCCGCCTCTCAACTGTCAATCAATTGGTGTACAGATCCCTGAGCCTACTGGGCTGTTTCATATCTACATTTAAAACTGTGTATGGAGTCAGCCTCCACCACAACACTGCCTAATGCATTCCACCTGTTAACTACTCTGACACTGAAAAAGTTCTTTCTAACGTCCCTGTGACTCATTTGTGTGTTTGTGTGTGTGTGTGTGTGTGTGTGTGTGTGTGTGTGTGTGTGTGTGTGTGTGAGAGAGAGAATGGATGACATTTAGGGTTATTTTCTCAATAATTTTGTTTATCATCCAATAATTAAGAAGCAAATAAATATATCAGTAAAAGAACTGACCACCACTCTGGCAACACCATATGCTGTTGCCAGATACTGATTATATTTACCTGACTCTTTATTTTAATTTTTAGGAGAGAGAGAATGACTTATGAAGGTTATGTTTAACGGAACTCCCGCCAGTCATTCTTATCTCTTCTAAGATAAATGTATCTTGGAAGATTATCTTAGAGATATAACAATCTTAGAATTAGAATTATATTTCCCAGTGGATTGAATATATCTCTAATTTGGCTAAATCACTACAGGTTATTTGTTAATAATGCGTTTTTTTTTACATATACTTTCAGTTTGCAGAAAATATATATATATTGAGGAATGTTTTGTTATTTCAGGTAATTTTCATTAAATAATATTTCCGGTAAAAATCTCCAAGTAACATTCTTGCTATCTGATATTGAACAAGAAATTTTATTCCAGATATTAAACTCAAGAACGTTGAATATATTTCAATATTGATGAGAGAAATAGAGTGTGACGAGGCCAACATGACAGGCCAACATGGCAGGCCAACATGGCAGGCCAACATGGCAGGCCAACATGGCAGGCCAACATGGCAGGCCAACATGGCAGGCCAACATGCCAGGCCAACATGGCAGGCCAACATGGCAGGCCAACATGGCAGGCCAACATGACAGGCCAACATGACAGGCCAACATGACAGGCCAACATGAGAGGCCAACATGACAGGCCAACATGACAGGCCAACATGACAGGCCAACATGACAGGCCAACATGTTGACAGACTCTGACCACCAAAAACTCGCTCAATATTGACATACTTGGCACCTGCCCGCCCATACCGGAACTTTCACTCTCAGGTAATTTTCCCACTGCTTTTCAGCACTTCCTATCAAAGCTCGTTCATTAAATACACGCTAGAGACTACTCTCCAGCGAGCGAAAACTTACGATATTGTACTATAACAGAAGGTGATTTTCCATCAGTCGAAATCAGATTACTTCATTGCTAGGTACTCGTGTTAGACATGCTGACCTGAGCGAAATATTTCGGAATGTCGAAGTATACGGCACAGGTGATGGCGAGGAGGAAGGTAGTTGTTGGTGAATGTAGTTGGCATCTGAGGCCCAGAACAGTGAGCACCGTCTCTACGACGCCGCCCAACCTCACTCACTGTAGCACTGTCTGCCTCCACGATAGTCACTCTTACCTCGCACACACACACACACACACACACACACACACACACACACACCACACACACACACACACACACACACACACACACAACACACACACACAACACACACACACACACACACACACACACACACCACACACACACACACCACACACACACACACACACACACACACACACACACACACACACACCACACACACACACACACACACACACACACACACACACACACACACACACACACACACACACACACATACACACACACACACACACACACACACACACACACACACACACACACATACACACACACACACACACACACACACACACACACCACACACACACACACACACACACACACACACTAGGGGTTATCTTGAGGTTATCTTGAGATGATTTCGGGGCTTTAGTGTCCCCGAGGCCCGGTCATCGACCAGGCCTCCACCCCCAGGAAGTAGCCCGTGACAGCTGACTAACACCCAGGTACCTATTTTACTGCTAGGTAACAGGGGCATAGGGTGAAAGAAACTCTGCCCATTGTTTCTCGCCGGCGCCTGGGATCGAACCCAAGACCACAGGATCACAAGTCCAGCGTGCTGTCCGCTCGGTCTGCTCTGGGGTGGTTCTAGATAGAAAACTATCACCTGAGGACCACATAAAGAATATTGTGCGAGGAGCCTATGCTACACTTTCTAACTTCAGAATTGCTTTTAAATACATGGATGGCGATATACTAAAGAATTTGTTCACGACTTTTGTTAGGCCAAAGCTAGAATATGCAGCTGTTGTGTGGTGCCCATATCTTAAGAAGCACATCAACAAACTGGAAAAGGTGCAAAGACATGCTAATAAGTGGCTCCCAGAACTGAAGGGCAAGAGCTACGAGGAGAGGTTAGAGGCATTAAATATGCCAAAACTAGAAGACAGAAGAAAAAGAGGTGATATGATCACTACATACAAAATAGTAACAGGAATTGATAAAATCGATAGGGAAGATTTCCTGAGACCTGGAACTTCAAGAACAAGAGGGTCATAGATATAAACTAGCTAAACACAGATGCCGAAGAAATATAAGAAAATTCACTTTCGCAAACAGAGTGGTAGACGGTTGGAACAAGTTAGGTGAGAAGGTGGTGGAGGCCAAGACCGTCAGTAGTTTCAAAACGTTATATGACAAAGAGTGCTGGGAAGACGGGACACCACGAGCGTAGCTCTCATCCTGTAACTACACTTAGGTAATTACACTTAGGTAACTACCCTCACCCCCAGGACTTCTTCCTGCCCCAAGCAGGCCTGAGGAAGACCTAAGCCCCCATCCCCCACTCCACCTCCCCTGAACCCCTGGCAACTACCTCACAGGAGGATGAGCCTACCCAAGTAACAATGACCATGGAACAACTTCCTTCACTTGTGGGGAATGAGGGTGAAATTGGATATAAGAAAGTGAGCTTCAAGGCAATGTACTCAAACATTGTTGGGATTACCAATAAAGCAAGTGAACTGGCTGAAAGGGTGCACGAAGAAATTGCTGCACAGACACATCAGGAACACAACAACAACAGTAAAGGAACAGGTAATGAATGAAGGATAGGGTCAGACAGATTCACTACAAACGACAAGGAAGTGTGTGAGGAACTGAATATGAAATTCCAGGAGGTCTTCACCTTAGAGCAAGGAGAAATTCCAGAGATAAGAGAGGGAATAGTTAACCAGGAACCACTGGAAGAGTTTGAGATTACAAGCGGGGAAGTAAGGAAGTGTTTACTAGAGTTGGATGTGACAAAGGCTATAGGATGGTATCTCAACTTGGATACTAAAGTGTTGCAGTAACCTCCAGCCTGGCAGCAGATGCTGGCTCTTCCTTTACCACTTATTCATCAACGTGTCTGCATCCTCCAACCTTAAGATTCAACATCAACGACAACAACAACAACAATACATGCTCAAACATATTGCTGTCTAGACCCACCTCCGCCCCCCCCCCACGCTCCAGTACCCACGGTGGACCAGACGCCACCAGCTAACGACACCTCTCCATCGTTTAACAGCTGAATGTTAAACTTCAGACATCGTGTCAACTATGACGTCATGCCCCATACATTAGTGCTTGCCTGCGTCCATGTCAACACATTACCCTTCGAGTGCTGACAGCTGTAACATCTACTCTCGCCTCCGGGTGACGGTAGACGCACATAGCTAGTATGAATAAAGTATTACCTTCTATATTGATATTTAACATAAACTTCACACGTATATATTTCTCTTTTGATTGTGTGTAAGCCAACTGGATGAGGGGTTTTGTTTTCATTAATTGTTACTTATCATTTTGTGTCAAATTAAAGTCAGTTTTTTTATATTAAATGTTTGAAGTTTTTATTCTCTTTGGTGATTACCAGCAGCTCTCACACAGTCGACGACCCAAGCACTTCTGCTTACTTTATTTTCTTTTTTTTGTATTAATGAGCGATGGGCACAACACCTTCCAGAATAGCCACGGCTCTAGTCCAGAGTCTTGTCACAGAAGGAGCAGAAGAACTGTGCCTCCCACTCTCCATAGTGTATAACAAATCACTGGCAACAGGGGAACTGCCAGAAATTTGGAAAGCAGCTAACGTAGTCCCGATATACAAGAAAGGGGATAGACAGGAGGCACTGAACTACAGGCCGGTGTCCCTAACCTGCATACCATGCAAGCTGACGGAGAAGATTGTGCGAAGAAAGCTAGTGGAGCATCTGGAGCGAAGGAACTTTGTAACACAGCATCAACATGGGTCCAGGGATGGCAGGTCCTGCCTCACAGGGTTACTTGAATTCTACGACCAGGCAACAAAAATAAGGCAAGAAAGAGAGGGGTGGGCAGACTGCATTTTTTTTTGGGAATGTCAGAAAGCCTTTGATACAGTGCCACACAAGAGGCTAGTGAAAAAGCTGGAGATGCAGGCGGAGTGAAAGGGAAGGTACTCCATTGGATAAGGGAGCAACAGGAGCCTACGAGTCAGTGTGCGGGGTGAGGTCTCAGATTGGCGAGGCGTTACCAGTGGAGTCCCGCAGGGTTCAGTCCTGGACCTATACTGTTTCTTATATATGTAAATGATCTCCCAGAGGGTATAGAATCGTTTCTCTCATTGTTTGCTGATGATGCAAAAACTATGAAGAGGATTAAGACAAAGGATGATAGTATGAGGCTACAAGATGACCTACGCAGACTGAAGGAACGTCTAGCAAATGGCTGCTAAAGTTCATCCCGAGTAAATGTAAGGTAATGAAACTAGGCGGTGGAAACAGGAGGCCAGACACAGGATGCAGAATGGGAGATGAAGTCCTTCATTAACGAAAGAGAGAGAAAGATCTAGGAGTTGACATCACACCAAACCTGTCTCCTGACTATAAAGAGGAAACATCTGCGGCATATGCGAGGCTGGCTAACATCAGAACAGCGTTCAGGAACCTGTGTAAGGAATCATTCAGAATCTTGTATACCACATATGTAAGACCAATCCTGGAGTATGCGGCCCCAGCATGGAGCCCGTACCTTGTCAAGCACAAGACGATGCTGGAAAAAGTCCAAAGGTATGCCACTAGACTAGTCCCAGAACTAAGAGGCATGAGTTACGAGGAAAGACTGCGGGAAATGCACCTTACGACACTGGAAGACAGAAGAGTAAGGGAGACATGATCACTACCTACAAACTTCTCAGAGGACAGGTTTACCTTACCTTGAGGTGCTTCCGGGGCGTAGCGTCCCCGCGGCCCGGTCGTCGACCAGGCCTCCTGGTTGCTGGACTGATAAACCAGGCTGTTTGACGCGTAGAGGGTAGATAAAGATAAATTATTTAACACGGGTGGTACACGAACAAGGGGACACAGGTGGAGACTGAGTACCACATGAGCCACAGAACGTTAGAAGAACTTTTTCAGTGTCAGATGGAATGCATTAGGCAGTGATGTGGTGGAGGCTGACTCCATACACAGTTTCAAGTGTAGATATGATAGAGCCCAATAGGCTCAGGAACCTGTACACCTGTTGATTGACAGTTGAGAGGCGGGACCAAAGAGCCAGAGCTCAACCCTCACTCTCCCCCTTCCACCCACCCAAATTCTATGTGAGTAAACACACCACACACACCAGGGGGAAAGTGACCCCCCCTCAGTACACCACACACACCAGGGGAAAGTGACCCCCCTCAGTACACCACACACACACACCAGGGGGAAAGTGACCCCCCCTCAGTACACCACACACACCAGGGGGAAAGTGACCCCCTCAGTACACCACACACACCAGGGGGAAAGTGACCCACCCTCAGTACACCACACACACCAGGGGGAAAGTGACCCCCCTCAGTACACCACACACACCAGGGGGAAAGTGACCCCCCCTCAGTACACCACACACACCAGGGGGAAAGTGACCCCCCCTCAGTACACCACACACACCAGGGGGAAGTGACCCCCCTCAGTACGCCACACACACACCAGGGGGAAAGTGACCCCCCTCAGTACACCACACACACCAGGGGGAAAGTGACCCACCCTCAGTACACCACACACACCAGGGGGAAAGTGACCCCCCTCAGTACACCACACACACCAGGGGAAAGTGACCCCCCCTCAGTACACCACACACACCCAGGGGGAAAGTGACCCCCCTCAGTACACCACACCACCAGGGGGAAAGTGACCCACCCTCAGTACACCCCACACACCAGGGGGGAAGTGACCCCCCCTCAGTACACCACACACACCAGGGGGAAAGTGACCCCCCCTCAGTACACCACACACACCAGGGGGAAAGTGACCCCCCTCAGTACACCACACACACCAGGGGGAAAGTGACCCCCCTCAGTACACCACACACACACCAGGGGAAAGTGACCCCCCCTCAGTACACCCACACACACCCAGGGGGAATGACCCCCCCTCAGTACCCACACACACCAGGGGGGAAAGTGACCCCCTCAGTACACCACACACACACCAGGGGGAAAGTGACACCCCCTCAGTACACCCACACACAACCAGGGGGAAAGTGAACCCCCCTCAGTACACCACACACACACCAGGGGAAAGTGACCCACCCTCAGTACACCACCACACACCAGGGGGAAAGTGACACCCCCTCAGTACACCACACACACCAGGGGAAAGTGACCCCCCTCAGTACACCCCACACACCAGGGGGAAAGTGACCCCCCTCAGTACACACCACACACACCAGGGGGAAGTGACCCCCCCTCAGTACACCACACACACCAGGGAGAAAGTGACCCCCCCCTCAGTACACCACACACACACCAGGGGGGAAAGTGACCCCCCTCAGTACACCACACACACCCAGGGGGAAAGTGACCCCCCCTCAGTCACCACACCACACCAGGGGAAAGTGACCCACCCTCAGTACACCACACACCACCAGGGGGAAAGTGACACCCCCTCAGTACACCACACACACCAGGGGAAAGTGACCCCCCTCAGTACACCCACACACACACCAGGGGGAAAGTGACCCCCTCAGTACACCACACACACACCAGAGGGAAAGTGACCCCCCCTCAGTACACCACACACNAGTTGAGAGGCGGCAGAATGAGCCAGAGCTCAACATCCGCAAGCACAATTAGGTGGACACACACACCCAGGATGCAGCCTATACAGCTGTCTTCCCCCCCCCCCCCCCCAGGTACCTATTACTGTTAGATAAAAGGCGTATCAAGGTGAAAGAAACTCAGCCCATTGTTTCAGCTGGCGCGGGAATCGAACCGGTCCACAGGACTACGTATCTAGCGTGTTGTCACTGAGCCACCAGCGCCCTGGTGTATGTGTGCGCGGGTGTGTTGTGCGTGTGTGAACTCGTGGCCTTCACCGTGCACATGTCCCAGTCTGATGAAACGAGTCTTACATTGACGACATATTGTTTCCTCACTTTGTGCTCCACCAACTCTGAATACTCTATAAGGATCTTGTATGTCGTAATCATACCCCATCTCTTGCGTGTCATACCCCATCTCTTGCGTGTCATACCCCATCTCTTGCGTGTCATACCCCATCTGGTGAAGTCCATATCCCGCCGTACGGGCTCTGGGGTTCCTGGCCTGGCCTGCGTACCTGTTTCTCCCTGCGACACTTCACACAATACTTCACTTAACGTACATATGGAACGGTGTTGCCTACCCTGAGCGTACCAACCCCATCATCCCGCCTAACTGTCGAGGCCCATGTATGTAACACGTCAATATACGGTGCTTTAATGTGCACGTGTTGAACAGTCTCGGGCCTCTGATGTTGATAGTTCTCTCTTCAACACTGTGAGGGGTCGACCAGTTATGTCCCTTATGTGTAGTGGAAACGTGTTGAATGCCTCCTGGTCTCATGTGATGTTATTTCTGTGTGCAGGTTTGGGACCAGCCCCTCTACTATTTTTCCACGTGTAAATTATTATGTATCTCTCCCGCCTGCGCTCAAGGGAATACAGATTTAGGCTCTTTAGTCGGTCCATAGTTTTAGATGTTTTACTGAGTGGATTCTAGCAGTAAAGGATCTCTGCACGCTCTCCAGGTCAGCAATTTCACCCGCAGTGAAAGGGGCTGTCATTGTGCAGCAGTACTCCACTCTAGAGAGCACAAGCGTTTTGAAAAGTGTCATCATCGGTATAGCATCTCTAGTGTGAAAAGTTCTTGTTATCCAACCTGCCATTTTTCTTGCAGTTGTGACGGCTACTTTATTGTGTTCTTTAAAGGTAAGGTCTTCAGACACGAGTACACCCAGATCCTTTACGTCGCTGTAACGTCCTATGATGTGACTTAACTGTTTTGTACGTGGTTTCAGTTTTCATATTTTTTATTTATTTTCCATAGCGCAGGAGCTGGAACTCGTCTCCGTTATATTTAATATTAATTACTGAGGACCATTGAAAGATCTGATTTACACAAGATTAGAGGTTAGCAGCGGCCTCTACAGTGCCTTCAGCGGCCTCTACAGTGCCTTCAGCGGCCTCAACAGTGCCTTCAGCGGCCTCTACAGTGCCTTCAGCGGCCTCTACAGTGCCTTCAGCGGCCTCTACAGTGCCTTCAGCGGCCTCTACAGTGCCTTCAACGGCCTCTACAGTGCCTTCAGCGGCCTCAACAGTGCCTTCAGCGGCCTCTACAGTGCCTTCAGCGGCCTCTACAGTGCCTTCAGCGGCCTCTACAGTGCCTTCACCTGTCTACCGGATTGTCGCAATACAACCAAAATATGACGTATTGCCTACTTGGACATGACCTTGATCTTTCAGGTGATTACACGGCATAACGACCTTTATATTGGCTTGTTTGAAGGTTCCGGGTAGTTGGTTGGTGTTGTGTGTTGCTTCCTGCATACCCTAATGAGGTCGTTAGGGTGGTGCCTTGTTGACGGTCGTTAAGGAACTCCTGTTGATCTAAGGAACTGGGAATACAATCACTGTCGAGGTCGTCCAGTCATTAGTGTACAATCAGTCTATAGGTCGTCTCTCGCTCAATTAAATATTACAATTTCTTACTAACAATCCACAATTTTTCATGGAAATTGACCCCCCCCCCCGCAGTAGTTCCGTGTACCTAACTGTTTCTAAGATCCAATTTAGCTCACTATTCACCGTTGAAGGAGCTGCCTCGTATGGACCAATAGCAGCTGCCTCGTATGGACCAATAGCAGCTGCCTCGTATGGACCAATAGCAGCTGCCTCGTATGGGCCAATAGCAGCTGCCTCGTATGGACCAATAGCAGCTGCCTCGTATGGACCAATAGCAGCTGCCTCGTATGGACCAATAGCAGCTGCCTCGTATGGGCCAATAGCAGCTGCCTCGTATGGCCAATAGCAGCTGCCTCGTATGGACCAATAGCAGCTGCCTCGTATGGACCAATAGCAGCTGCCTCGTATGGACCAATAGCAGCTGCCTCGTATGGACCAATAGCAGCTGCCTCGTATGGACCAATAGCAGCTGTCTCGTATGGACCAATAGCAGCTGCCTCGTATGGACCAATAGCAGCTGCCTCGTATGGACCAATAGCAGCTGCCTCGTATGGACCAATAGCAGCTGCCTCGTATGGACCAATAGCAGCTGCCTCGTATGGACCAATAGCAGCTGCCTCGTATGGACCAATAGCAGCAGCCTCGTATGGGCCAATAGCAGCTGCCTCGTATGGACCAATAGCAGCAGCCTCGTATGGGCCAATAGCAGCTGCCTCGTATGGACCAATTGGCCTATAATTTTCTGTATATTATGTTCTCAATTATGTATAAAGCTGCTAAAATATCATGACCATCAAGGCCTTTGTTAAGCTAAGTCAGGAATGCTGCTTAAGGAGCTCTTTTCCTGCCGCTTATTAAGCTTGCTCTCAAGAGCAGCAAGAGCAGCTTCCTACGCTTAGTGGGGTTTCCAGGACGTAAGTGGATGATTAAACTCTCGGGAAAAACGGATAATATAACTTAAATACAGACTTGGCGCCTCAACTCTGTTTGTTTACATCCGCTTCCCGCCACAAATTTTCCCGCCAACACCTAGCCGTGCCGGCGAGGCTGAGCTCTGGCTCTTTGGTCCCGCCTCTCAACCGTCAATCAACAGGTGTACAGGTTCCTGAGCCTATTGGGCTCT
>WNGS01164722.1:22521-33438 GCA_020271785.1 Procambarus virginalis | reverse complement strand
ACACTGTGCTACAGGAGACAGGATGGTCCGCTACACTGTGCTACAGGAGACAGTATGGTCCACTACACTGTGCTACAGGAGACAGGATGGTCCGCTACACTGTGCTACAGGAGACAGGATGGTCCACTACACTGTGCTACGGAAGACAGTATGGTCCGCTACACTGTGCTACAGGAGACAGGATGGTCCGCTACACTGTGCTACAGGAGACAGGATGGTCCGCTACACTGTGCTACAGGAGACAGTATGGTCCGCTACACTGTGCTACAGGAGACAGGATGGTCCACTACACTGTGCTACAGGAGACAGGATGGTCCGCTACACTGTACTACAGGAGACAGGATGGTCCGCTACACTGTGCTACAGGAGACAGGATGGTCCGCTACACTGTGCTACAGGAGACAGGATGGTCCGCTACACTGTGCTACAGGAGACAGGATGGTCCACTACACTGTACTACAGGAGACAGTATGGTCCGCTACACTGTGCTACAGGAGACAGGATGGTCCGCTACACTGTGCTACAGGAGACAGGATGGTCCACTACACCCACTACAGGAGACAGGATGGTCCACTACACTGTGCTACAGGAGACAGGATGGTCCACTACACCCACTACACTGTGCTACAGGAGACAGTATGGTCCACTACACTGTGCTACAGGAGACAGGATGGTCCGCTACACTGTGCTACAGGAGACAGGATGGTCCACTACACTGTACTACAGGAGACAGTATGGTCCGCTACACTGTGCTACAGGAGACAGGATGGTCCGCTACACTGTGCTACAGGAGACAGGATGGTCCACTACACTGTGCTACAGGAGACAGGATGGTCCACTACACTGTGCTACAGGAGACAGGATGGTCCACTACACCACTACAGGAGACAGGATGGTCCACTACACCCACTACAGGAGACAGGATGGTCCACTACACCCACTACAGGAGACAGGATGGTCCACTACACTGTGCTACAGGAGACAGGATGGTCCACTACACTGTGCTACAGGAGACAGGATGGTCCGCTACACTGTGCTACAGGAGACAGTATGGTCCACTACACTGTGCTACAGGAGACAGGATGGTCCACTACACTGTGCTACAGGAGACAGGATGGTCCGCTACACTGTACTACAGGAGACAGGATGGTCCACTACACTTGCTACAGGAGACAGTATGGTCCGCTACACTGTGCTACAGGAGACAGGATGGTCCGCTACACTGTGCTACAGGAGACAGGATGGTCCGCTACACTGTACTACAGGAGACAGGATGGTCCGCTACACTGTGCTACAGGAGACAGGATGGTCCACTACACTGTACTACAGGAGACAGGATGGTCCGCTACACTGTGCTACAGGAGACAGTATGGTCCACTACACTGTGCTACAGGAGACAGTATGGTCCACTACACTGTGCTACAGGAGACAGGATGGTCCACTACACTGTGCTACAGGAGACAGGATGGTCCACTACACTGTACTACAGGAGACAGGATGGTCCGCTACACTGTGCTACAGGAGACAGGATGGTCCACTACACTGTACTACAGGAGACAGGATGGTCCACTACACTGTGCTACAGGAGACAGGATGGTCCGCTACACTGTGCTACACCTGAACGACTCTCGCTACCTGGTCAGGTTTAATCAAGCGATAACGAGGTGAGATGAGGGATGAAACTCATTACTCATCCTTACTCACACTCCCTAGTTACTCATCACCAAGTCCTTAACGTCAGCTGCCTCAACTCTCATTAACCCCTACCTTGTTACTCATGACTCACTATGAGTATACCTATTTACTCACAATAACGCTGCGTACTTGCGTACAGCTGCTGAGACCAACAGTGACTCACTCACTCACTCACTCACTCACTCACTCACTCACTCACTCACTCACCCAACCACCTACTCACTCACTCACCCAACCCACCCATACTCACTCACTCACTCACTCACTCACTCACTCACTCACTCACCCACCCCACCCACCACACTCACTCACTCACTCACTCACTCACTCACTCACTCAGACACTAAAGACGACGCCCAATATGCCTTGAGACCATCACAAATATTTAGAAAACTATCTCAGTGGCTTGGTATCTCTCCCTAATAGATTTTCTCTGAGAATGGGACAGGTAGACAGGCCGTATATACCGTAATCTTGCCGCTAAAATTCCATTAACAATATGAATATGAGTTACACTGAGGAGATCGCGGCTGGCAGTAAGTTGGTCAAGGGTTCGAGGCACCCCTATTAGCGTTACAGATGATTTTTCTCAGGAATATTTGTATTGTAACGATAACGGCATTGGTAATCGTAGAGCGCGTGCCTTGATTATCTATGATATCTACGATACTGTTTGTCTACGATGGTATCGTAGGTGGCGGGGGATCGTAGCTACGACGAGGTGGGTATCGGGAGTACCAGCAGCACACATAAGAACAAAGGTAACTGCAGAAGGCCTATTGGCCCATACGAGGCAGCTCCTATTTATAACCACCCAATCCCACTCATATACATGTCCAACCCGCGCTTGAAACAATCGAGGGACCCCACCTCCACCACGTTACGCGGTAATTGGTTTCACAAATCAACAGCCCTGTTACCGAACCAGTATTTACCCAAGTCTTTCCTAAATCTATACTTATGCAATTTATACCCATTGTTCCGTGTTCTGTCTTTGATTAGTAAGAATTTGTGAATTCCAATCATAATATCATTCATGTTGTTTACTATATCACCAATTCCTGCTCCCGGATAGCAAAGCCTTAAACGGTCCCCACTATCTCTGGCACAAAAAGCACTATCTAAATACGTCACCTGGTAATCTCCCACAACCAAAATTCGCTTAGGTACTTCCTTTACTTTCTGAGCACCTTGAGGGACCGGCGCTCCCTTCGTTGCCTTGACGTTCGAGCAAACTGCAGAGTGTGTACAGTTTACAGAGACGCTGGAAGACTCGTCTTCCAGCATGGCGAATGGCTTGGAAGTCTTTATGACATCTGTAGGCGGCTTTATCAGCGTCTTCTTAAGACCCTTGTCCTTTACGACGCTCCAAGGGGAAGACTTTCTACTGCTGCTCTCCTCACTTGCTTCCTTTTGACGGTGTTTAGTCTGTCTTAGCTCCTTCATGTGTCGTAGCTCCTCAGGGAGTCCACCTGTGCCCTCAGAGCTCCTCACCAGCACCAGTTCACTCATTACAACTTCCATTTTCAGTAGCGAGACAATTGGAGCTCAAGTTAACACCCCTTCTCACCCACCTGGCCGCCCCTACACCCCACCCCCCACCCCACCCACCCCACCCTCAAGCAGGTGGATCACCTGGCCGCTCCCAACCGTCCAAGGCTCAACAAGCACTTAAAGTCACTATGGCTGCCGGCCACGCAATTTACGACTTGATCTTGTA
Organism: Procambarus virginalis; assembly: GCA_020271785.1. Classification (NCBI taxonomy): domain Eukaryota; kingdom Metazoa; phylum Arthropoda; class Malacostraca; order Decapoda; family Cambaridae; genus Procambarus; species Procambarus virginalis. The sequence goes on along the minus strand of WNGS01164722.1, from coordinate 30,023 downwards.
TTCAAAATTGAAACTAATAAAAAAATTAAGCACGGGTCATAAAGTACTAGTGAACACACGAGTTATTAAATAAAAGCCATAAGGCCAGTCCTTAATAGATACCATAAACTATTAACGCACAGCAATAGATGTTAATAGACTTAACATAATTTATTAAGACGCCAGCAGAAGCCAACAGCTACACAATCTATCGAGACAAAACAACATATGTAAAATGATTTACATTCCAGCGTAAATTGAGAGAGACACAAGTGTAACAGAACACACCCACGGGTGTATGAGAGGGTGTAGGGGGGTGTGGGGGTTGGAGAAGGTGTGGGCCTGCAGGTGTAGCTTGTATGTGTAGGGGGGGGGGCTGGGGGTTGGAGGAGGGGGTATCTTTACCTTGCTACATTTATTATAAAGAAAGATACAGTGTGATTGCTGGGATGTTGCCTCCCTTGGAGGTCAAGAGCGGCCAGCCTGGCCTCGCTCTATGCTCCGCCCTGCTCTATGGCCCTCCCTGCTCTATGGCCCTCCCTGCTCTATGGCCCTCCCTGCTCTATGGCCCTCCCTGCTCTATGCAGCGCTACCCACACACACGTATACCACGTATGTAAGACCAATCCTGGAGAATGCGGCCCCAGCATGGAGCCCGTACCTTGTCAAGCACAAGACGAAACTTGAAAAAGTTCGGAGGTGTGCCACTAGGCTAGTCCCAGAACTAAGAGGCATGAGTTATGAGGACAGGCTGCGGGAACTGTACCTCACATCACTGGAAGACAAGAATAGGTGGAGACATGATCACTACCTACAAAATTCTCAGAGGAATTGACAGGGTAGATAAAGATAAACTGTTTAACACGGGAGGTACACGCACAAGGGGACACAGGTGGAGACTGAGTACCCACATGAGCCACAGAGACGTTAGAAAGAACTTTTCAGTGTCAGAGTAGTTAACGGATGGAATGCATTAGGCAGTGATGTGGTGGAGGCTGACTCCATACACAGTTTCAAGTGTAGATATGATAGAGCCCAGTAGGCTCAGGAACCTGTACACCAGTTGATTGACAGTTGAGAGGCGGGACCAAAGAGCCAGAGCTCAACCCCCGCCAGCACAAATAGGTGAGTACACACACACACACACACACACACACACACACACACCAGAGGATAGATTAGGTGTTACGTCCACGCCCAGGTCTCTTTCGTGCGTCGTCATAGGTAGGCAGTTCCCCTTCAATGTGTACTGTCTAGTCTCCTATTACCTGATCCCAATTTCCATAACTTTACATTTACTCGTGTTTGAACTCCAGTAGCCATTTCTCTGACCATCTCTGCAACCTGTTCAAGTCCTCTTGCAAACCTAACGCCATATTTTATGTTTTGCCATTCACCCTGTCAGTGAATGCCAACTAACATTAATTCACCTCTACAACTTCTCCAGAAAAATCAACTTAATTGTTAGGAAATACAACTTTAAGTATGATGTATAGCTTTGTGCAGCAGGTATACAGGATACACCTACTCAGCAGGGCAAGCAGGGAGAACCTCTGCTGGATATTTGGAATTATGACGGAAATACTGTCAGGAAGACAGGTGTTTACAGACAGGTGTTGTGAGTCATATTCAAGTCAGATCTGTGTCGTGATTTGACCAAACACAATCAGATATATCCTGTGAGTTTGAGGTAGAATATACATAGCTATTGGCGTAGAATATACATAACCATCTTCTTATCCTGAGGATATCTTGAGATGATGTCGGGCCTTAGCGTCCCCGCGGCCCGGTCCTCGACCAGGCCTCCTTTTTTCTTACACACCCCCTGGAGGCAGCTCGTAGCAGCTGTCTAACTCCAGGTATCTATTTACAGCTAGGTGTGCAGAAGCAATCATAGGATGATAAAAAAAACTTTGCCGATTTGTTTCCGCCTCCACCGGGGATCGAACCGGAATCACAGGACTACGATCCCGAGCGCTGTCCACTAGCCATCAGGCCCCTGGCCATAGACGTAGAATATGTTGAGGGAGGATGTCGAGGGGGGGGGGAATATATCTGAATTTGCAGATATCTAAAGATATCTGCATCTTCATGATATGATTAGTGTGTTATCATTCAGATTATCGTCTCGTCTGCCTCATAGTGATATCATTTGTGTCTGCGTTGCTGCTCTAATGGAACGCTATCTTTTATTTTCCCAATAGATATCATCTTTCCCAATTGTAAGCTAAATGCTCCTCTCTTTCTGTCAAAATGTGAGTTTGATTTAGACAGATGTGCACTTGTCTTGTTCAGAGATTATCATATAATTTGCTAATAAACTTTCTAATTTCTAATTCTAATTCTAAATACAGAGTCCTGACATTTAGATGACTGTATCAAATTAATTATTATCAGAAATAATATTTGAAATTATTAGGTCAACAATAAATATTATTGATATCAAAGCTTCGTTGTTGGTTAATTTTGGCGATAAATATTGACGAGGCTTCAAGTGCCTTGTTACGTTCCCTTGACTAGCCACGATAGTTGTGTTGATCTGAGGACCTCTGTTGACCTCATTAGTAAATGAGAGAGACAGAGAGACAATCAGAGAGAGAGAGAGAGAGAGAGGAGAGGAGAGAGAGAGAGAGAGAGGAGAGAGAGAAAGAGAAAGAGAGAGAGATATGGAGGGAGGGGGAGAGAGACGAGAGAGAGAGAAGAGAGAGAGAGAGAGAGAGAGAGAGAGGAGAGAGAGAGAGAGAGAGAGAGAGAGAGAGAGAGAGAGAGAGAGAGAGAGAGAGAGACAGAGACAGACAGACATAGAAACAATCAGAGATCAAAGATAATCAGAGGCTCATAATACACAACCTGTCATACTCATGTCTAAACTGGTTTCAGATATAATGAGTCAAGTTGAAGCATTAGTTTAATTATCACTGATACTGGCCCACACGGTGTTCCAGGCAGCTCCTCTTGACACCCAACATGTAATCATATCCTCTAACCTGGAATTATCCATTCGTGATCTGGAACCTGGAATTATTACCTTGTCATCTGGAATCTTTAATTATCTACTGAGGTTTATAGCTCCTTTGAATCATCATGCTCAGAGCTGGAACTATGAATCATTCATTATCTTGATGACATTGACCTGCAAGCCCATGTTGAAGCCTGGAATTATTCGCTTGAGGTCTGGATTCTGGAATTATACACTTGAGGTCTGGAACATGGAATTATTCACTTGAGGTCTGGAACCTGGAATTATTCACTTGAGGTCTGGATTCTGGAATTATTCACTTGAGGTCTGGAACATGGAATTATTCACTTGAGGTCTGGAACATGGAATTATTCACTTGAGGTCTGGATTCTGGAATTATTCACTTGAGGTCTGGAACCTGGAATTATTCACTTGAGGTCTGGATTCTGGAATTATTCACTTGAGGTCTGGAACCTGGAATCATTCACTTGAGGTCTGGAACCTGGAATCATTCACTTGAGGTCTGCCAGTGGGTGCCCAACTGAGTAAGGTCGATCGACCCGACCGATGACTTGACTACTGAATTTCTTTCCCCATTAGGCTGGTTGATAGTGGTGATACGATCGTTGTGTGGGCCCCAGTCAACAGTCTGTAATTAAGTGAGATATAGTGATGTTCAGATGGGTCTGGGAGGCCTGGTGGCTGTGTTGACCTGGAGGCCCTGGTAGCTGTGTTGACCTGGAGGCCTGGTAGCTGTGTTGACCTGGAGGCTTGGTAGCTGTGTTGACCTGGAGGCTTGGTGCCTGTGTTGACCTGGAGGCTTGGTGGCTGTGTTGACCTGGGGGTTTGGTGGCTGTGTTGACCTGGAGGCCTGGTGCCTGTGTTGACCTGGGGGCTTGGTGGCTGTGTTGACCTGGAGGCCTGGTGGCTGTGTTGACCTGGCGGCTTGGTGGCTGTGTTGACCTGGGGGTTTGGTGGTTGCTGTGTTGACCTGGAGGCTTGGTGGCTGTGTTGACCTGGGGGTTTGGTGGCTTGTGTTGACCTGGAGGCCTGGTGCCTGTGTTGACCTGGAGGCTTGGTGCCTGTGTTGACCTGGGGGCCTGGTGCCTGTGTTGACCTGGGGGCCTGGTGCCTGTGTTGACCTGGAGGCTTGGTAGCTGTGTTGACCTGGGGGCTTGGTGCCTGTGTTGACCTGGAGGCTTGGTGCCTGTGTTGACCTGGGGGCTTGGTGCCTGTGTTGACCTGGGGGCTTGGTGCCTGTGTTGACCTGGGGGCTTGGTGCCTGTGTTGACCTGGGGGCTTGGTGCCTGTGTTGACCTGGGGGCCTGGTGCCTGTGTTGACCTGGGGGCCTGGTGCCTGTGTTGACCTGGGGGCCTGGTGCCTGTGTTGACCTGGGGGCCTGGTGCCTGTGTTGACCTGGGGGCTTGGTGCCTGTGTTGACCTGGAGGCTTGGTGCCTGTGTTGACCTGGGGGCTTGGTGCCTGTGTTGACCTGGGGGCTTGGTGCCTGTGTTGACCTGGGGGCCTGGTGCCTGTGTTGACCTGGGGGCTTGTTAGCTGTGTTGACCTGGGGGCTTGGTAGCTGTGTTGACCTGGGGGCTTGGTGCCTGTGTTGACCTGGGGGCTTGTTAGCTGTGTTGACCTGGGGGCTTGGTAGCTGTGTTGACCTGGGGGCCTGGTGCCTGTGTTGACCTGGAGGCTTGGTAGCTGTGTTGACCTGGAGGCTTGGTAGCTGTGTTGACCTGGAGGCTTGGTGCCTGTGTTGACCTGGGGGCTTGGTGCCTGTGTTGACCTGGGGGCTTGGTAGCTGTGTTGACCTGGAGGCCTGGTAGCTGTGTTGACCTGGAGGCTTGGTGGCTGTGTTGACCTGGGAGCTTGGTGGCTGTGTTGACCTGGGGGCTTGGGGGCCTGTGTTGACCTGGGGGCTTGGTGGCTGTGTTGACCTGGGGGCTTGGTGGCTGTGTTGACCTGGAGGCTTGGTGCCTGTGTTGACCTGGGGGCTTGGTGGCTGTGTTGACCTGGAGGCTTGGTAGCTGTGTTGACCTGGAGGCTTGGTGCCTGTGTTGACCTGGAGGCTTGGTAGCTGTGTTGACCTGGAGGCCTGGTAGCTGTGTTGACCTGGAGGCTTGGTAGCTGTGTTGACCTGAGGGCTTGGTGGCTGTGTTGACCTGGGGGCTTGGTGGCTGTGTTGACCTGGGGGCTTGGTGGCTGTGTTGACCTGGGGGCTTGGTGCCTGTGTTGACCTGGGGCTTGGTGCCTTTGTTGACCTGGAGGCCTGGTGCCTGTGTTGACCTGGAGGCCTGGTGGCTGTGTTGACCTGGAGGCCTGGTGGCTGTGTTGACCTGGGGGCTTGGTGGCTGTGTTGACCTGGGGGCTTGGTGCCTGTGTTGACCTGGGGGCTTGGTAGCTGTGTTGACCTGGGGGCTTGGTAGCTGTGTTGACCTGGAGGCTTGGTGGCTGTGTTGACCTGGGAGCTTGGTGGCTGTGTTGACCTGGGGGCTTGGTGCCTGTGTTGACCTGGGGGCCTGGTGGCTGTGTTGACCTGGGGGCTTGGTGGCTGAGTTGACCTGGGGCTTGTTAGCTGTGTTTGACCTGGGGGGCTTGGTAGCTGTGTTGACCTGGGGGCTTGGTGCCTGTGTTGACCTGGGGGCTTGGTAGCTGTGTTGACCTGGGGGGCTTGGTAGCTGTGTTGACCTGGAGGCTTGGTGCCTGTGTTGACCTGGGGGCTTGGTGCCTGTGTTGACCTGGGGGCTTGGTAGCTGTGTTGACCTGGAGGCCTGGTAGCTGTGTTGACCTGGAGGCTTGGTGGCTGTGTTGACCTGGGAGCTTGGTGGCTGTGTTGACCTGGGGGCTTGGTGCCTGTGTTGACCTGGAGGCTTGGTGGCTGTGTTGACCTGGGGGCTTGGTGGCTGTGTTGACCTGGAGGCTTGGTGCCTGTGTTGACCTGGAGGCTTGGTGGCTGTGTTGACCTGGAGGCTTGGTAGCTGTGTTGACCTGGGGGCTTGGTGCCTGTGTTGACCTGGAGGCTTGGTAGCTGTGTTGACCTGGGGGCCTGGTGGCTGTGTTGACCTGGAGGCTTGGTAGCTGTGTTGACCTGAGGGCTTGGTGGCTGTGTTGACCTGGGGGCTTGGTGGCTGTGTTGACCTGGGGGCTTGGTGGCTGTGTTGACCTGGGGGCTTGGTGCCTGTGTTGACCTGGGGGCTTGGTGCCTTTGTTGACCTGGAGGCCTGGTGCCTGTGTTGACCTGGAGGCCTGGTGGCTGTGTTGACCTGGAGGCCTGGTGTCTGTGTTGACCTGGGGGCTTGGTGGCTGTGTTGACCTGGGGGCTTGGTGCCTGTGTTGACCTGGAGGCTTGGTAGCTGTGTTGACCTGGGGGCTTGGTAGCTGTGTTGACCTGGAGGCCTGGTGGCTGTGTTGACCTGGCGGCTTGGTGGCTGTGTTGACCTGGGGGTTTGGTGGCTGTGTTGACCGGGGGCTTGGTGGCTGTGTTGACCTGGGGGTTTGGTGGCTGTGTTGACCTGTGGGGCTTGGTGCCTGTGTGACCTGGGGGCTGGAGCTGTGTTGACCTGGGGGCTTAGGTGCCTGTGTTGACCGGGGTGCTTGGTGGTCTGTTTTGCTCTGGGGGCTTGGTAGCTGTGTTGACCTGGAGGCTTGGTGGCTGTGTTGACCTGAGGCTTGGTAGCTGTGTTGACCTGGAGGCTTGGTAGCTGTGTTGACCTGGGGGCTTGGTGCCTGTGTTGACCTGGGGGGTTGGTGACCTGATGGTTGACCTTGGGGGCTTGGTGCCTGTGTGTGGACCTGGGGGCTTGGTGGCTGTGTTAACCTGGGGGCCTTGGTGGCTGTGTTGACCTGGGGGCTTGGTGCCTGGTGTTGACCCTGGGGGCTTGGTGGCTGTGTTGACCTGTGGGGCTTGGTGGCTGTGTGACCTGGAGGGACACAAGAGAGGCAGGGGAGAAGAGAGGGCGCATCACTAGCGGATATCATCTCCCCCTCCAGTATAAAAGTTCTCCCGCAGCGAAGAAAATAGTTTTCCATTATATTTTCCCCTTTTTTGCTTTCCTGTATTGTTTTTCCTTCCCCCTGTGTGTGTGTGTGTGGGTGTGGGTGTGTGTTGTGTGTGTGTGTGTGTGTGTGTTGTGTGTTGTGTGTGGTGTGTTTGTGTGTGTGTGTGTGTGTGGTGTGTGTGGGTGTGTGTGTGTGTGTGTGGTGTGTGTGTGTGTGTGTGGTGTGTTTGTTGTGTGGGGTGTGTGTGTGTGTGGTGTGGTGTGTGGTGTGTGTGTGTGTGTGTTGTGGGGTGGTGTGTGTGTGTGTGTGTGTGTGTTGTGTGTGTGTGGGTGTGTGTGATGGTGTGTTGGTGTGGTGTGTGTGTGTGTGTGTGTGTGTGTGTGGTGGGTGTGTGGGTGTGTGGTGTGTGTGTTGTGTGGTGTTTGTGTGTGTGTGTGTGGTGGGTGTGTTGTGGTGTTTGTGTGGGTGTGGGTGTGTGTGTGTGTTGTGTGTGTGTGTGTGTGTGTGTGTGTGTGTGTTGTGTGTCGTGTGGGTGTGTGTGTGTGTGTGTGTGTGTGTG
>WNGS01164720.1:32496-43099 GCA_020271785.1 Procambarus virginalis | reverse complement strand
GGGCAGTAGGGAGGAGGCACTTAACTATAGACCTGATATCACTGACAACATCCCTGAAAATAGTGAAAGAATGATTAGGCTAGACTGGTTGCACACCTGGGAACGTTAGGTTTGTGAACAAACATCAAAGTGGGTTTGGAAAGGGAAATCTGCCTACCAACTTTTTGGAATTCTATGATAAAATAACAAGAATAAGGCAGGACAGAGATGGTTGGGCAGACTGCATATTTCTGGACTGCCAAAAAGCCTTTGATACAGTACCGCACATGAGACTGTTGTTCAAACTCGAGAGGCAGGCGGGGGTGGGAGGAAAGGCCCTAGAATGGATAAGGAACTACCTAACAGGAAGGAGCCAAAGAGTTACGGTAAGGGGCGAGAAGTCGGACTGGCGAACAGTAACAAGTGGAGTACCACAAGGATCGGTGCTGGGACCAATTCTATTTCTAGTATATGTTAACGACATGTTTACAGGCGTAGAGTCCTACATGTCGATGTTTGCGGATGATGCAAAGTTGATGAGAAGAGTTGTGACAGATGAGGATTGTAGGATCCTCCAAGAGGATCTGAAAAGGTTGCAGAGATGGTCAGAGAAATGGCTACTGAGTTCAACACCAGTAAATGTAAAGTTATGGATATGGGACTAGGTGATAGGAGACCAAAGGGACAGTACACAATAAAGGGGAACTGCATACCTGTGACGACACGAGAAAGAGACCTGGGTGTGGACGTAACACCTAATCTATCTCCTGAAGCACATATAAATAGGATAACGACAGCAGCGTACTCTACATTGGCAAAAGTTACATCATTCAGAAACCTAAGTAAGGAGGCATTTAGGGCGCTTTACACTACCTACGTGAGGCCAGTCTTAAAGTATGCCGCCTCATCGTGGAGTCCTCATCTGAAGAAGCATATAAGGAAACTGGAAAAGGTTCAGAGGTTTGCAACAAGACTCGTCCCAGAGTTACGAGGGATGGGGTATGAGGAGCGCCTGAAGGAACTGTGCCTTACGACACTAGAAAAAAGAAGGTAGAGGGGGGACATGATAGGAGCGTATAAAATACTTAGGGGGATTGACAGAGTGGACATAGACGAAATGTTCACACGGAATAGTAACAGAACGAGGGGACATGGATGGAAGCTGGAAACTCAGATGAGTCACAGAGATAGGAAGTTTTCTTTTAGCGTGAGAGTAGTGGGAAAATGGAATGCACTTAAGGAACAGGTTGTGGAAGCAAATACTATTCATAATTTTAAAACCAGGTATGATAGGGAAATGGGACAGGAGTCATTGCTGTAAACAACTGATGCTCGAAGGGCGGGAACCAAGAGTCAATGCTCGATCCTGCAGACACAACTAGGTGAGTACAGACACACACACACACACACACACACACACACACACACACACACACACACACACACACACACACACACACACACACACACACACAGTACTCCATTGTACTGCAGGTACTCCATTGGATAGAGGAGTACCTAAGCAACAGGAGACAAAGAGTCAGTGTGAGGGGTGAGGTCTCAGATTGGCGAGACGTTACGAGTGGAGTCCCGCAGGGGTCAGTCCTTGGACCTATACTGTTTCTGATATATGTAAATGATCTCCCAGAGGGTATAGACTCGTTTCTCTTAATGTTTGATGATGATGCAAAAATTATGAGTAGGATTGAAACAGAGGATGATAGTAGGAGGCTACAAGATGACCTAGACAGACTAAATGAATGGTCCAACAATTGGTTGCTAAAGTTTAACCCGAGTAAATGCAAAGTTATGAAACTAGGCGGTGGAAACAGGAGGCCAGACACAGGATACAGAATAGGAGATGAAGTACGGACAGAGATGAAACGGACAGAGAGAAAGATCTAGGAGTTGATATCACACCAAACCTGTCTCCTGAAGCCCACATAAAGAGAATAACGTCTGCGGCATATGCGAGGCTGGCTAACATCAGAACAGCGTTCAGGAACCTGTGTAAGGAATCATTCAGAACCTTGTATACCACATATGTGAGACCAATCCTGGAGTATGCGGCACCAGCATGGAGCCCGTACCTTGTCAAGCACAAGACGAAGCTGGAAAAAGTTCAAAGATATGTCACTAGAGTAGCCCCAGAACTAAGAGGCATGAGTTACGAGGAAAGACTGCGGGAAATGCAACTTACGACACTGGAAGACAGAAGAGTAAGGGAAGACATGATCACTACCTACAAAATCTTAAGGGGAATCGGCCGGGTAGACAAGGATAAACTATTCAACACTGGGGGTACGCGAACAAGGGGACGCAGGTGAAACTGAGTACCCACATGAGCCACAGGGACGTTAGAAATAACTTTTTCAGTGTCAGAGTAGTTAACAGATGGAATGCATTAGGCAGTGATGTGGTGGAGGCTGACTCCATACACAGTTTCAAATGTAGATATGATAGAGCCCAGTAGGCTCAGGAATCTGTGTAGGTGAGTACACACACACACACACACACACACACACACACACACACACACACACACACACACACACACACACACACACACACACACACACACACAAAGAGCCTTTGATCTGACCAAAGAGCCAAAGCTCAACCCCGCAAGCACAAATAGGTGAGTACACACACACACACACACACACACACACACACACACACACACACACACACACACACACACACACACACACACACACCAAGGACAGAGCTTACGTGTGTATACAGAGAGGAAGGCTGGAAAGGAAGACTGTAGTATTGCGTCACCGCCGACGTCACCACTGTAACTACGTCTCCCCCGGCCAAGGCTTTCCTGTAACGTGTAGCTCTTGTTGTTGTTGTTGTTTTAGCTTCAGCTACTGGGAACAAAAAGTTGCAAGCAGCACGGGCTATGGTGAGCCCGTAGTGGACTTATCTGGCACAGGAGCGGGGCTGTAACTAAAAACTGAAATTAGTGGCGATGTTCACTTGTTTTATTCACTGCAGGAGCCTGTCTCTGAAGCATTACACGAATGTGTGACAGCAAATTGTAGTAGTGATAGGAAATAGGGTTGAGGAATGTTAATGTGATTATCTTTTGTTTGTGTTAACCGAGACTAGGGTTCATTAGGGCTGACACTGAGTTAACTAGTGGAACTGCGATCAGAACTGTAAACCTTCCTCAGCTCATCTGAAGCCTGCCCCCTGAGACTCATGTATTTCATGAGGAATAAACTGTATTCAAATCTAAGTTTCATATAAGGTAGAGGATGACCCAGTAGCCAACTGTGTGTCTGAGCCTTCATGTGATCGCTTGACTTGATCTCCCGTGTGTCAACCTGTTGAGCAAACAAGTTCTAGATGCGAGTCAGTCTAGGAATAAATGATCGCCAATGGAGTGATGTTCTTGAGAAAGGTGGTTCCATCATGAAACTTTTGATAGCCGAGAGCCTTGTGTTACGGGTGCCAACTACTGATCGTCCACGAAGTATGGCCAGGTGCAGAACTTTGAGAATGTTGGCCTTGTACATAACAGCAAGTCTTGATAGTGTTGTAGGCTCTGATGTTTAGACCAATCTCATCAAACTTGGTCAAGACTAGAGATGAGTCTTCTCTATGGTTCTCCATTTTGTCCTAAATTTTGATGAATGATGGAGGGCAGGCAATGCAAGAGTGGGGTGCATACTCAAGATGGGAGCAAACTTGTGCTTCAGGTAAGGACTTGCAACCCTTGAAAGTGTGCGATGTGCCGTAGGGCTGTAAGTCTCCTGGCTGTCTTCTGGACTAGGTTAAAGCCCATGGCTCGTCATTGTCATTCATTAAATTTCATTCCCAGAATGTCATTTTCATCTCTGAACTCTAGGTTGCAACCCTGTCCGATTTGCAATATGCATTCAGGTCATCATCATCGCCTGTGTTTTCTCAGCCGCAAATGTGACCTGTCATCTTCTAACCACAAGTAGAAATGGCTGAGAGTGATTGATGCGTCTTGTAGCAGTTGGTATGTCTTCCTTTCCTTATGTAAAGGTTAGAGTGCAGTCATCGGCATAGACCTGAGCTTCAGGAATGAGGTGAAGTAGATTGTTGAAATAAACATTCCACAGCAGAGGGTCAAGCATGCTTCCCTGTGCTATGCTGGCACCAGTAGAATGGCTTCCGGATTGTGTTCCATTGAGGTAAGTGAACCACTCGTGTTGCCTTACCCTCAGAGCTAGCATCTCTCATGACCTAAACAATGCATGTGGCTTCTGCTTCACAAAACAACCTTTATATCTATTTATTTACCTAAACTGATGTTTGAAACAAAACTGTACTTCAGAACAATGTTAATGACTAATTCAATGTTAACTGACAGAATCACTCGTGTGCTGCAGAAAGATAACATTCTGATGTGAATGATTGCTTCCAAGGAAGGAGTAGTCATCAGGGCCGGAAATGGGTAGTTACGATGTAAGTTTAGACCCGTTGTGGCTCGCCCCTTCCCCCCCCCTCACAGCATATCCTGGCATACGTCAAGCTCGGCCCTCTCCTTGGGTGCCTCAGTAACGTTACCCGCACACACGTTCACCACGACGCCCGTCCTCCTAACATTTTGCAAACGTCACGAAAACGCTCACTTTAAAGCAGTCTCTCCTAACCTACCACAGGACCCAGAACAGAAAACGGGACAGTGCGTCACTTTCGCCAGCCGCTTCCATTTTCTAGTACGACAATTTTTTTTGCCTCGTGTAACGTATACGACAGAAAAGCGAAGTTCTTTGTAAGAGGAGAGGTTGACCCACGACACTCAACACCACACGTAGGATGACTGTATATTAGAGGCTCCATGTTTATGGAAGAGGGCACTCTCCTGGGCCAGGTAAGTCCACTACGGGCTCACCATAGCCCGTGCTACTTGGAGCTTGTTCCCAGTAGCTGAATCTATAACATCAACAAGAACGTTTATAGAACATGAGGTGGGACTCCCAACCCCCGCTTGACGTTACTCCTTTACACAAGAACATCGCAATATAGCAAACTGCACAAAGCCTGTTGACCCATATGAGGCAGCTGCTATTATATATAAATATATATATAATATATATATATATATATATATATATATATATATATATATATATCAACAAAGCCTGTTGACCCATATGAGGCAGCTGCTATTATATATAAATATATATATATAATATATATATATATATATATATATATATATATATATATACATATATAGACATATATATATATATATATATATATATATATATATATATGTCTATATATGTATATATATATATATATATATATATATATATATATATTTATATATAATAGCAGCTGCCTCATATGGGTCAACAGGCTTTGTGCAGTTTGCTATATTGCGATGTTCTTGTGTAAAGGAGTAACGTCAAGCGGGGGTTGGGAGTCCCACCTCATGTTCTATAAACGTTCTTGTTGATGTTATAGATTCAGCTACTGGGAACAAGCTCCAAGTGGCTTCTATATAACTGCGTGTGCAGTTATATAGACTATATATATATATATATATATATATATATATATATATATATATATATATACATATATATATATATATATATATATATATATATATATAGTCTATATATGTCTAACCTACGATAGAACCCCCCCCCCCCAGCAATCCCACGTCTAATTTGTTACCCGGTCATTTGCTCCATATCAACCACCCTTTTTCGAAACCAGTATTTACCCTAGGTCTTTCCTGCATCTAAATTTGTGTCATTTATATCCCTTGTTTCGGGTCCCATTTGGTGACGACAAGCAACTTGACTCAGACGATTACTGTGGTTCTCAAAAAAGGTCGGATCATAATCTATATTGTAAACAACAGTTGTGTTTACCGTAATTGTTGTGTAGTGACCTGAACTAGACCAAGAAGAACAATCCCAGAGAAGCACGAGAAGAACAATCCCAGAGAAGCACGAGAAGAACAATCCCAGAGAAGCACGAGAAGAACAATCCCAGAGAAGCACGAGAACAACAATCCCAGAGAAGCACGAGAAGAACAATAAGAGAGAAGCACGAGAAGAACAATAAGAGAGAAGCAGGAGGAGAAGAACACTAAGAGAGAAGCAGGAGGAGAAGAACAATAAGAGAGAAGCACGAGAAGAACACTAAGAGAGAAGCAGGAGGAGAAGAACAATAAGAGAGAAGCAGGAGGAGAAGAACACTAAGAGAGAAGCAGGAGAAGAAGAACACTAAGAGAGAAGCAGGAGGAGAAGAACACTAAGAGAGAAGCAGGAGGAGAAGAACACTAAGAGAGAAGCAGGAGGAGAAGAACACTAAGAGAGAAGCAGGAGGAGAAGAACACTAAGAGAGAAGCAGGAGGAGAAGAACAATAAGAGAGAAGCAGGAGGAGAAGAACACTAAGAGAGAAGCAGGAGGAGAAGAACAATAAGAGAGAAGCACGAGAAGAACACTAAGAGAGAAGCAGGAGGAGAAGAACACTAAGAGAGAAGCAGGAGAAGAAGAACACTAAGAGAGAAGCAGGAGGAGAAGAACACTAAGAGAGAAGCAGGAGGAGAAGAACAATAAGAGAGAAGCAGGAGAAGAAGAACACTAAGAGAGAAGCAGGAGGAGAAGAACACTAAGAGAGAAGCAGGAGGAGAAGAACAATAAGAGAGAAGCAGGAGGAGAAGAACACATCAGCTCGGGGTGTTCCTTGCAGGAAATGTTTAGATGAATCATTTGAGCCAGTCACGTGACCCCTTTTGTTGTCCGGTGGTTGTGTCAGCATCCACGGGGGGGGGGCACTCACCATCCACGGGGGGGGCACTCACCATCCACGGGGGGGGGCACTCACCATCCACGGGGGGGGGGGCACTCACCATCCACGGGGGGGGGCACTCACCATCCACGGGGGGGTACACTCACCATCCACGGGGGGGGGGGACACTCACCATCCACGGGGGGGGACACTCACCATCCACGGGGGGGGGGACACTCACCATCCACGGGGGAGGGGACACTCACCATCCACGGGGGGGGGACACTCACCATCCACGGGGGTGACACTCACCATCCACGGGGGGGGGGGGACACTCACCATCCACGGGGGGGTGACACTCACCATCCACGGGGGGGACACTCACCATCCACGGGGGGGGCACTCACCATCCACGGGGGGGTAACACTCACCATCCACGGGGGGGGGGGGACACTCACCATCCACGGGGGGGGACACTCACCATCCACGGGGGGGGGGACACTCACCATCCACGGGGGAGGGACATTCACCATCCACGGGGGGGGACACTCACCATCCACGGGGGGGACACTCACCATCCACGGGGGGGGACACTCACCATCCACGGGGGGGACACTCACCATCCACGGGGGGGTGACACTCACCATCCACGGGGGGGACACTCACCATCCACGGGGGGGACACTCACCATCCACGGGGGGGACACTCACCATCCACGGGGGGGGACACTCACCATCCACGGGGGGGGGGACACTCACCATCCACGGGGGGGACACTCACCATCCACGGGGGGGGGACACTCACCATCCACGGGGGGTGACACTCACCATCCACGGGGGGGGACACTCACCATCCACGGGGGGGGACACTCACCATCCACGGGGGGTGACACTCACCATCCACGGGGGGGACACTCACCATCCACGGGCGGGGGGGCACTCATCATCCACGGGGGGGGCACTCAACATCCACGGGGGGGGGGAAGAGAACACTCACCATCCACGGGGGGGGCCACTCACCATCCACGGGGGGGGGCACTCACCATCCACGGGGGGGGGGGACTCACCATCCACGGGGGGGGACACTCACCATCCACGGGGGGGGGCACTCACCATCCACGGGGGGGGGGCACTCACCATCCACGGGGGGGGGCACTCACCATCCACGGGGGGGGAGGGGACACTCACCATCCACGGGGGGGGGGGTGACACTCACCATCCACGGGGGGGGGCACTCACCATCCACGGGGGGGGAGGACACTCACCATCCACGGGGGGGGGTGACACTCACCATCCACGGGGGGGGGGACACTCACCATCCACGGGGGGGGACACTCACCATCCACGGGGGGGGGGGCACTCACCATCCACGGGGGGGGGGTGACACTCACCATCCACGGGGGGGGACACTCACCATCCACGGGGGGGGGGGACACTCACCATCCACGGGGGGGCACTCACCATCCACGGGGGGGCACTCACCATCCACGGGGGGGGACACTCACCATCCACGGGGGGGGGCACTCACCATCCACGGGGGGGGGCACTCACCATCCACGGGGGGGGGCACACTCACCATCCACGGGGGGGGGACACTCACCATCCACGGGGGGGGACACTCACCATCCACGGGGGGTGCACTCACCATCCACGGGGGGGGGGTGACACTCACCATCCACGGGGGGACACTCACCATCCACGGGGGGGGACACTCACCATCCACGGGGGGGGCACTCACCATCCACGGGGGGGGCACTCACCATCCACGGGGGGGCACTCACCATCCACGGGGGGGAACTCTCACCATCCACGGGGGGGCACTCACCATCCACGGGGGGGGGACGCTCACCATCCACGGGGGGGGGACACTCACCATCCACGGGGGGGGGGCACTCACCATCCACGGGGGGAGACACTCACCATCCACGGGGGGCACTCCATCCACGGGGGGGGGCACTCACCATCCACGGGGGGGGACACTCACCATCCACGGGGGGGGGCACTCACCATCCACGGGGGGGGGAACACTCACCATCCACGGGGGGGGGACTCACCATCCACGGGGGGGGGAGACACTCACCATCCACGGGGGGGGCACTCACCATCCACGGGGGGGGGCACTCACCATCCACGGGGGGGGACACTCACCATCCACGGGGGACACTCACCATCCACGGGGGGGGACACTCACCATCCACGGGGGGGACACTCACCATCCACGGGGGGGGGCACTCACCATCCACGGGGGGGCACTCACCATCCACGGGGGGGACACTCACCATCCACGGGGGGGGACACTCACCATCCACGGGGGGGGGCCCCCCATCCACGGGGGGGACACTCACCATCCACGGGGGGGGACACTCACCATCCACGGGGGGGACACTCACCATCCACGGGGGGGACACTCACCATCCAGGGGGGGGGACACTCACCATCCACGGGGGGGACACTCACCATCCACGGGGGGGACACTCACCATCCACGGGGGGGGACACTCACCATCCACGGGGGGACACTCACCATCCACGGGGGGGACACTCACCATCCACGGGGGGGGACACTCACCATCCACGGGGGGGACACTCACCATCCACGGGGGGGGCACTCACCATCCACGGGGGGGGACACTCACCATCCACGGGGGACACTCACCATCCACGGGGGGGACACTCACCATCCACGGGGGGGGACACTCACCATCCACGGGGGGGCACTCACCATCCACGGGGGGGACACTCACCATCCACGGGGGGACACTCACCATCCACGGGGGGGACACTCACCATCCACGGGGGGGGACACTCACCATCCACGGGGGGGGACACTCACCATCCACGGGGGGACACTCACCATCCACGGGGGGGGACACTCACCATCCACGGGGGGACACTCACCATCCACGGGGGGGACACTCACCATCCACGGGGGGGGACACTCACCATCCACGGGGGGGGACACTCACCATCCACGGGGGGACACTCACCATCCACGGGGGGGACACTCACCATCCACGGGGGGGGACACTCACCATCCACGGGGGGGACACTCACCATCCACGGGGGGACACTCACCATCCACGTGGGGGGACACTCACCATCCACGGGGGGGGGACACTCACCATCCACGGGGGGGACACTCACCATCCACGGGGGGGGGACACTCACCATCCACGGGGGGGACACTCACCATCCACGGGGGGACACTCACCATCCACGGGGGGACACTCACCATCCACGGGGGGGGACACTCACCATCCACGGGGGGGGACACTCACCATCCACGGGGGGACACTCACCATCCACGGGGGGGACACTCACCATCCACGGGGGGGACACTCACCATCCACGGGGGGGGGACACTCACCATCCACGGGGGGGACACTCACCATCCACGGGGGGGGACACTCACCATCCACGGGGGGGACACTCACCATCCACGGGGGGCACTCACCTCCACGGGGGGGCACTCACCATCCACGGGGGGGACACTCACCATCCACGGGGGGGACACTCACCATCCACGGGGGGGACACTCACCATCCACGGGGGGGACACTCACCATCCACGGGGGGGGGGTGACACTCACCATCCACGGGGGGGGTGACACTCACCATCCACGGGGGGGGGCACTCACCATCCACGGGGGGGGGGGCACTCACCATCCACGGGGGGGGGGCACTCACCATCCACGGGGGGGGGGACACTCACCATCCACGGGGGGGGCACTCACCATCCACGGGGGGGGCACTCCCATCCACGGGGGGGGCCACTCACCATCCACGGGGGGGGACACTCACCATCCACGGGGGGGGCACTCACCATCCACGGGGGGGGCACTCACCATCCACGGGGGGGGACACTCACCATCCACGGGGGGGGGG
>WNGS01164714.1:76290-98319 GCA_020271785.1 Procambarus virginalis | reverse complement strand
GCACTAAATAAATAAATATAAATATGTTTATTCAGGAAAGGTACATACATAGAGAGATTTTACATAAGTTGATCGATTTATAGATAGAGCTAGTACATACAATGCCTAAAGCCACTATTACGCAATGCGTTTCGGGCAAGAAAACATTAATATCTAAAACTTAATGCTAATTGAACAAAAAGAATAAAATGTTTTGAGAACAGATACAAATAAAGGTACAAAAAAAGGGGGGAACATGACTGAAAAGCAGCACAAATACAATATGTAGACAAACAGCGTTGAATAAAAAAAAAAAAATAAGACATGGGTTGACAATAGAGGGGTAAGGTAGGTTACAGGGAGTTTAACAGGTAGTGTTTAGTTTTAATCTTAAACTGGTTGAGAGAGGTACAGTCTTTAACATGGTTGGGAAGGTCATTCCACATTCTGGGTCCCTTGATTTGTAGAGCATTTCTAGTTTGGTTAAGTCGTACTCTTGGAATATCAAAACTGTATTTATTTCTGGTGTGGTGCTCATGGGTTCTGTTACAGCTTTCAATGAAGCTTTTGAGGTCAGGATTGGCATTACAGTTCAGCGTTTTATATATGTATAATACACATGAGAGAATGTGCAGTGACTTAATATCTAACATATTGAGAGATTTGAGTAGGGGTACCGAGTGATGTCTGGGGCCAGAGTTGGATATTGTCCTAATAGCAGCTTTGTGTTGAGTAATTAGAGGACGTAAATGATTTTGGGTAGTAGAACCCCAAGCACAAATACCATAGTTGAGATATGGATAGATGAGGGAGTAATAGAGAGTCACCAGGGCAGGGCGGGGTACATAATATCTGATCTTAGAAAGAATGCCAACAGTTTTTGAAACTTTTTTTGATATATTTAGAATGTGTCCCTGGAAATTAAGCTTGTGATCAATGAGAACGCCAAGGAATTTGCCATCTAATTTGTTACAAATTTGGGTATTGTTAATCTTGAGATTTATTTGGTTAGAGGATTTATTGCCAAACAGAATATAGAAAGTTTTGTCAATGTTAAGGGTGAGTTTGTTGGCAGTTAGCCAAAGATGGACTTTATTAAGCTCGGTATTTACTGTGGCATTTAGAGCAAGGGGGTCAGGACTGGAGTAAATGAAGGTTGTGTCGTCAGCAAATAGAATTGGTCTAAGGTGTTGGGAGGCATTTGGAAGGTCATTAATGTAGATGAGAAAGAGGAGAGGGCCAAGTATACTGCCCTGAGGAACACCAATGTTGATGGGTAGGGTAGGAGAAATTGAATTGTTCACAGAAACATACTGGAGTCTATCAGTAAGGTAAGATTTGAGGTATTGCAGGGAGAGTCCTCTGACTCCATAATGATGTAATTTAAGAAGAAGGTTTTGGTGGTTCACAGTGTCAAAAGCCTTACGCAGGTCCACAAATAACCCAACAGGGAACTCATTTTTATCAAGAGCTGCATGAATTAAGTTAATCATACTAATCAGTGCATCGTTAGTGCTTTTTTTAGGTCTGAAGCCATATTGGCAAGAGCTAAGTATATTGTGCTTGGCTAGATAAGAGTAAAGCTGCTTGTAGATTAGTTTTTCAAAAATTTTTGATAAGTTAGGCAGGATTGAAATAGGTCTATAGTTGTTAACATCAGTGAGATCACCACATTTGTGGACAGGGGTTACTCTCGCTTTTTTTAGAATATCTGGGAAGGTTTGGAGTTCAAGTGACTTGTTGAAGAGCAATGTAATTGCAGGGGCTAAGGATCTGGAGGCTTTTTTGTAAATTAATGTCGGAATCTCCTCAAGGGCACTAGACTTGGTTTTAAGGGAAAGGATTATCTCATTGACATCAGTGGAATTAGTAGGGTGGAATTGACATCAGTGGAATTACTAGGAATTGACATCAGTGGAATTACTAGGGTGGCTGCGGAGCCTCCTGCTGTGTGTGGTCCGGTTCCTCCTGTGGTAGAGGCTGCTGCCGTTCTGCGTCGGGCGTCGGTTCGTCCGGCCAGTGGTGCCGGTGCTTCTGGATCTGCTTCCGGCTCTGACGGTATCCGGCCGGAGCCCAAACGTTCCAGGCGTTCGTCTACTGCCTGGGCTGATGTTGAGGAGTTTAGTGACTGTGGGTCTTCTGGTGGTGACGGCGTGGCTCCAGATGGGTCGTTGTCTCCACGGTTGGTGGTGGCGGAGGTACATGTGCCTGCTGGGGCTGGTGCCTGTGTCTCGGGTGTGCCTCCTGTTCCTTCCCCGCCCGGGGGCTCTCCGCAGTGGAGTGTGGTGGCTTCAGGTGCCGGGGGTGGTGAGGATGCTAGTGCTGGGCGTGGCCTGGTGGTGACTTTGAGAAAGGATGCGTGCCGCCGTGATTCCCTGCAGTCGTCTGGTGGTGAGCCCATGGCCGCTGATGCCCCTGTGGTGGTGCCCTCTGTTGAGCCCTCTGTCGAGCCCCCTCCTGCATGCATTGGGGACCTGGTGGCCCGGATTGCCGAGTTCCTGCTGCTTGAACGGCCGGAGGACTTTACTGATGGGCGGGTTCCGCGTGTCTGGGATCGGGTGGCGCCTACTGGCGTCCAGAGGGACACCGTGTGGGTTCCGCGTCTGCGGGTGTTTGTTTCCGGGATTCCGGATCAAATGGCGCTCCCGAAGTTATGCCACGACTCCTGGATTACGTGGATGCATTGGGAGGTGTACCATGTGCGGTTTCCACGGAATTTGTTCCCGCGCAAATATGTACGCTGATTTCATGTTACTGTAGTTGTTGTTTTTGTTGGTATTCTTAGTTAGGTGCTGTGTGAAGTGTCTTGTTATGTTTCTTGATGTACTTTATGTTGTTTAATTTCTCGGTCCTTCAGGCCAATGCATGTATTTTGTTGTGTTTGTACCTGTTTTGTTTATTTGGGTTGCGTGGTTTGCCTTTTTATTATTATTGTTTGTTTTGGCCTCGCCCTTTGTTTGTTACGGGGCGGTTGGTTTGGTGTGTTTTTATTCCTGTATTGTTTCTGTGCTGTACGTTTGACCTGGTGTTTTCATATTGCTTTACCTGTTGTACATGTTTGTTCTTAATGTTTTGTTTGAAATGTATTGTTTGTACTGTTATGTTTCCTGTTCTGCCTTTTGATGTATGTTTTGTTTTATGAAAGTTTTGTTTGTGATGTTAATGTGATTGTTAGTTTTGCCATTGTATTATGCTTTGTGCCTTGATGTGTGCTGTATTTTTTTCTATGCATTTATCGTGTTTGTGGTTAGTTGTGTTGTGCAATCGGCCCTTCTGGCCGGTGGTCTATTGTTTTATTTTGTTGTGTTCTGTATTATGTGTTGTTTTTATTGTATTTACATTGCATGCTTTGCATGTAAAAATAAAAATAAAAAAACTCATATTTGCATACATAGCACTACATAAACGAGTGCTTGACTAGAAAAAGACAGCACCTCCTCTACCGCCTGCGTCAAATCCGTCATCAAAACCCAGACGCGATTCATCAGTGCTTCGTTAGAGATGGCTTGATTAAAGTTATGAAAACATCAACAGGTAAAATGTTTACAATTGCTAATGAGGATAACCTCAACACTTTCCTAAACCAATGTGGTTTGTCTCACCCTATTATCACTCCCAATGAGTCAACATAATTAACCCCCTTGTCACCTAGTGCGGGTTAGGTATCCTAATTTCTCTTTGTTTCACTTTTTTAATTAATTTTTAATTTACCTTTTATTAGTCATTTTCTGGACATAATTAACCGAGTGCTTTAATATTTTTTCAGGCCTTTTTAAGTATACGGTCATGACTAAGCTACTTTTAGTTAATAATCTTTAGCTTAAATTTGCCTATGTTTTATTATTTAACCGTTTTCTTTGTTTTCATTTATTACCAAGGTTGCCTAGCCTCGCCATACTCTCTTACTCCATTGTACCCCTGGCTTTGCCTGTGTCAATTATGCAAATTATTACTTACAGTGTACCTGAGAGTACCTGTAAGCCCCTTGTAAGCTACCTCATGTTTTCTTTTTTTGTTTATTTTGTTTGTGTTTTGTACAGACTTTTTTATATAAATAAATAAATTAATAAATATAAATATGTTTATTCAGGTAAGGTACATACATACAAGGGATGTTACATTAATGGATCGATTTATAGATAGAGCTAGTACATACAATGCCTAAAGCCACTATTACGCAATGCGTTTCGGGAAGGAAAAACATTAATATCTATAACTTAATACTAATTGAGCATAAAGAATAAAAGAGTTGAGAACAAATACAAATAAAGATATAAAAAAAGGGGGAACATGACTGAAAAAGCAACAGTTTTTTTTTTAGTTTTAGTTCATTTATTATGCACCCCATACCCATCTTGTGGGCGGTAGTGGAAAGGGTTACAGAGGCACATAATGGGCTCAGGGACTGAGCCCCACAATTCATTTAGCTAAGCAAGTTACAATCTTGATGAGCTAGTTACAAAATTCAATATAAGTCGTCACATCAACAGTGGGTTCGAGATCGACCAACACAAATACAATAGGTCGACAAACAGCGTTGTTTAAAAAGATAACAGACATGGGTTGACAATAGAGGGGAAAGGTAGGTTACAGGGAATTTATTAGGTAGTGTTTAGTTTTAATCTTAAACTGGTTGAGAGAGGTACAGTCTTTAACATGGCTGGGAAGGTCATTCCACATTCTGGGTCCCTTGATTTATAGAGCATTTCTAGTTTGATTAAGTCGTACTCTTGGAATATCAAAACTGTATTTATTTCTGGTGTGGTACTCATGGATTCTGTTACAACCTTCAATGAAACTTTTGAGGTCAGGATTGACATTACAGTTCAGCATTTTATATATGTATAATACACAAGAGAGAATGTGCAGTGACTTAATATCTAACTTAATAATCTGATTTAGAAATGGCGAATGAATTTAATAGCTTCTTTTCAACGATTGGTGCTAACCTTGCAAGTAAAATCCCACAGACTCAGACACATATCAACACACATCTCTCAGGCAGCTATCCAAACTCTCTTCTCCTTTCACCAGTCAGCCCGACAGATGTTGTGTCCATCATACACTCACTAAAAACCAAAGCTGGGAACGTCAGTGAAATCCCATCCATTGTATACAAGAGCGCCTCCCATGCTCTTGCGCCACCTATAGCTCTACTGTTCAACAAGTCCCTTGAGTGTCATACCTTCCCTGATATCCTTAAAAAAAGCAAGAGTAACGCCAGTTCATAAAGGAGGTAATCCGGCAGACATAAACAACTATAGACCAATATCGAACCTACCCATTCTATCAAAAATATTTGAAAAAATTATCTACAAACAGCTCTACTCCTATCTCGTAAAATTCGACATTCTTAGCCCCTGTCAGTTTGGCTTCCGCTCCCAAAAGAGTATCAACGATGCAATTATTAGTCTCCTTGATATAATTTACTCAGCCCTTGACAAAAATGAGTTTCCGATTGGACTCTTCATTGACCTGAGAAAGGCCTTTGATACTGTTAATCACAATTACCTCTTATGTAAACTCCATCACTATGGAATCCGAGGCCATGCACTGGACTATATCCAATCCTATCTTAGTGATAGACACCAATGTGTAGCCATCAATAATATAACCTCTCCCACTCTACCAATAACCGTTGGAGTGCCACAGGGCAGTATCTTGGGACCTCTTCTATTTCTTATATACATCAATGATCTGCCTAATGTCTCTAACATTCTGAAACCTATTTTGTTTGCTGATGATACTACCCTCATCTACTCTAACCCCAACCCACATACACTAAATAATGGTGTTAATAATAAACTAAAAAAAAGTCCACTTATGGATGTCAACCAACAAACTAACACTTAACATAGAAAAGACCTACTACATCTTATTTGGATGCAAATCTACAAATGCAATTCAGCTTCAGATAGACAATGTAAACATTAGCAATAAAAATGATGGAAAATTTCTTGGCCTATTCCTAGACAAGAGACTCAACTTCAGTACACAAATACAACACATAACTAGGAAAGTGTCTAAAACAGTTGGTATACTCTCCAAAATCAGATATTATGTACCTAACTCTGCTCTCATCTCTCTATATTATGTACTAATCTATCCCTATCTCAACTATGGTATCTGTGCATGGGGTTCAACCACTGCAAACCATCTCAAGTCCATCATCACCCAGCAAAAATCTGCTATCAGAATAATATCAAATTCTGCTTTCAGACAACACTCATCCCCCTTGTTTAACTCCCTAAACATGCTAAACATAATCTCACTCCATAAATTCTCTTGTGTCAACTACATTTACAAAACCCTGTTCTTAAATGCAAATCCTGCTCTGAAACTCTTCCTGGACAGATGTAATAGGCCCCATTATCACCACACCAGAAATAAATATCTCTTTGATATCCCCAGAGTTAAACTTAATCTGTGTAAACACTCTATGCAAATAAAGGGACCCAGTTTATGGAACTCACTCCCTATTCAATTGAAAAGCTGTCCAACTTTTACATCATTCAAAATCAATACTAAAAAGTACCTAATTTCATCTTCATAGTTTTTCACATTTTGCCTTAAAATTGCACTGTATCTACTGCTACCCAATCTCCCAACCTTTATGTTCCCAATTTGAACATCTTTACCATTATGATCATTGCTGTCTTCTTATATGTGCTGCTAATCTGTTGTATGGTGTTTATTATTCTTGTTTATCTGTATCTATTGCTACCCAGTCTCCCAATCTTTATGTACCCAATCTGAACATCTTTACCATTGTGTTCATTGCTGTCTTATATGTGCTGGCAATCTGCTGTATGGTGTCTATTAATCTTGTTAATTACCAATCAAGCTGTTCAATCTAATCAATTAGAGCTTTAATATAACAATGTGCCTTAATATACTTACTAAGCTCTCTCATCTCATTTTTCTCTTGTAATGTATTTGTTATCATTTATCAATTATGATAGAAATTACCTACTTAAAATTATCTGTTAGATTAAGGACCTGCCCGAAACGCTGCGCGTACTAGTGGCTTTACAAGATTGGAAATACTGTCCTATTCAATGTATTCTCACAAACCCAATGTACCTTCTTGTATATAAATAAATAAATAAATAAATAAATAACATATTCAGAGATTTGAGCAGGGGTACCGAGTGATGTCTGGGGCCAGAGTTGGATATTGTCCTAATAGCAGCTTTGTGTTGAGTAATTAGAGGACGTAAATAATTTTGGGTAGTAGAACCCCAAGCACAAATACCATAGTTGAGGTATGGATAGATGAGGGAGTAATAGAGAGTAACCAGGGCAGGGCGGGGTACATAATATCTGATCTTAGAAAGAATGCCAACAGTTTTTGAAACTTTTTTTTTATATATTTAGAATGTGTCCCTGGAAATTCAGCTTGTGATCAATGAGAACGCCAAGCAATTTTCCATCTAATTTGTTAGAAATTTGGGTATTGTTTATTTTGAGATTTATTTGATTAGAGGATTTATTGCCAAACAGAATATAGAAAGTTTGTCAATGTTAAGGGTGAGTTTGTTGGCAGTTAGCCAAAGATGGACTTTATTTAGCTCAGTATTACTGTGGCATTTAGAGCAAGGGGGTCAGGACTGGAGTAAATGAAGGTTGTGTCGTCAGCAAATAGAATAGGTTTGAGGTGTTGGGAGGCATTTGGTAGGTCATTAATGAAGATGAGAAAGAGGAGAGGGCCAAGTATGCTGCCCTGAGGAACACCAATGTTGATGGGTAGGGTGGGAGAAATTGAATTGTTCACAGAAACATACTGGAGCCTGTCAGTAAGGTAAGATTTGAGGTATTGCAGGGAGTGTCCTCTGACTCCATAATGATGTAATTTAAGAAGAAGGTTTTGGTGGTTGACAGTGTCAAAAGCCTTACGCAGGTCCACAAATAACCCAACAGGGAACTCATTTTTATCAAGAGCTGCATGAATTAAGTTAATCATACTAACAAGTGCATCGTTAGTGCTTTTTTGGGTCTGAAGCCATATTGGCAAGAGCTAAGTATATTGTGCTTGGCTAGATAAGAGTAAAGCAGCTTGTAGATTAGTTTTTCAAAAATTTTTGATAAGTTAGGCAGGATTGAAATAGGTCTGTAGTTGTTAACATCTGTGAGATCACCACATTTGTGGACAGGGGTTACTCTCGCTTTTTTTTTAGAATATCTGGAAAGGTTTGGAGTTCAAGTGACTTGTTGAAGAGCAATGCAATTGCAGGGGCTAAGGATCTGGAGGCTTTTTTGTAAATTAATGTTGGTATCTCCTCAAGGGCACTAGACTTGTTTTAAGGGAAAGGATTATCTCATTGACGTCAGTGGAATTAGTAGGATTTAGGACAGAGACTGTGGATAGTTACCTGTAAGATAGTCCTTAACGTCAGTACTGGAAGATGGAATATCATTTGCAAGGGATGAACCAATGGAAGAGAAGAACCTATTGAACTCAATTGCAGAATCAGAGGCTGAAAGCTGACCATCGTTATTGGACAGGAGTGTTGGTTTGTTGTTTAAAATCTTCTTTGATCCCAATATTTGTGAAATTGTGCTCCAAGTTTTTTAATGTTGCTCTTTATTTGGGTAAATTTATCTTCGTAGTATTTAGTTTTGGCTCGTCTAATTATCTTAGATAGCAGTAACGAGTAATTATTGAGAATTCTTTGGAGACGGTCCTAACCTATATTCTTCTCAAGGTCATGTTTTTATTAATGGATTTAAGTATTATGTACCTCGCCCTGCCCTGGTGACACTCTATTATTCTCTCATCTATCCTTATCTCAACTATGGTATTTGTGCTTGGGTTCTACTACCCAAATCACTTACGTCCTCTAATTACTCAACACAAAGCTGCTATTAGATCAATATCTCAATCTGGCCCCAGACATCACTCGGCACCCTTACTCAAATCTCTGAATATGTTAGATATTAAGTCCTTGCACATCCTCTCATGTGTATTTTATATATATAAAACGCTGAACTGTAATGTCAGTCCTGACCTTAAAAGCTTCCTAGAAGGTTGTAACAGATCCCATGAGCACCACACCAGAAACAAATACCTATCTTATATTCCAAGAGTAAGACTTAATCAAAGTAGAAATGCTTTACAAATCAAGAGACCTCGAATGTGGAATGACCTTCCCAATTATGTTAAAGACTGTACCTCTCCCAACCAGTTTAACCCTCAAACCGCTAGGGGCCCAAATGGAATTCACACCCACAGGCGCAACAAAAAAAAATCCAAAAAATTCTTTCGTCTTATTCAGAAGTGTTCATTTTTGTTCCCTGATCACGGAAAAAATAACAAAAAAATCGTAGGTGGCATATTTTAGCCGCAATAGGGTAGGGAAGTTTGGCAAAAATGGGGCGTTGGCAGAGCCTTCACCAGATGAGGTTTGCTCCGCCCGAGCTGTCAGACGGCAGTTGCCACAAATATATTATTACCTAATTATTTCAGTGTCTCTCATTGATTTTTTCTTAGTTTTTTGCAGTAATATTATTCCATACAGTGAATTGTGGTATATTTATATTATAAAATGTGTGAACCATCGCTGTACTCAAAATTATGGTGTGCATATAAGTGATTCAATTATTATGTTCATAAAACAATAAACAACTAGTTTTGCTGTTGTTACACTATATACACAGGTTATATATAAGTATCTGCATGTTTTGTTCACCATAACGAACTACTAAGTTGGTCTTGTGAGTCAAAAAGCAACGAGGAGTGACTGCCAAACACCAGTGAGCCACTCACTGCCACTCCCTCCCTCAACACCACCTCACTCACCCTCATTCACCTCCCACAATACTGTTTTTGCATTTATTCACTATACACAGTCGTTATATATACATATTTACATGTTTTGTTCACCATAACTGTACATCTAAGCTTGTATGGTGAGTAAAGGCACAAAGACGTAGCTATTCACACAGTCAGCTGATCAGCGGCCGCCATCAAGGTCAGACGCACTAATATTTCTTCTCCAACAATATTGGTTGTGGTGTTATTACGCTATATACGCACATTTATATATAAGTATCTACCTGTTTTATTCACCATACTTGTACAAATAAGCTGGTATGGTGCCCAAAGACCATAGTAGCCATCAGTAAACAACATGCCAAGTCGTGCAGACGACGCTCCTTCCTCACCAAAATGGCGGCTCCCAACCTACTCCTCTCGCTGTTATCTCAGACTATACACACGTTATATATAAGTATCTACATTTGTGTTCACCATAGCGAACCACTAAGCTGGTATGGTGAGTGCAGTCAATAAAAGGTGGCCACACACAGTCAGAAGACAACGCCACAACCCTCCCTCCACAGCCTTACTCCTCCCTCCATCGAGCACAGCGCTAAATATCACCACAATCATAAGCTGTTATCAGAATCCTGGTCAGTTTTATCACAGACAGGGGGCTTCAGTAATACTATCACTGCTAAATAATAGCAGTATCATTTATATTTTGGCATTTGTAGGCGATGCTGTGGTCACAAGCTGAGCAGCGGTGCTGTGAGCTCTTGCTGCGTGTGCCAGCCTTGGTGGCTTGCTCAATACTGACGCTCTAACACCCAAGAATGTTGGGCTGGATTTTTTTTCTAGGTGGCATCTGGCAACTATCGGTCGTGGCTGTACTATAGCTGCCCCTATCCCAGGCGGGGCATTTAAATTATAGCGCTAGACACGAAATCATATATAAATGATGTGTGTGGTTTCAGTTTTGTCACTGATATCATTTATATATGATATGCGCAGTTTGAGGGTTAAGAAAAAAAACTAAGTACTACCTAATTAACTCAATGTAACCTACCTCACCCCCAAAATGTCAACCCATGTCTTCTATTTTGAACAATGCTGTTTTGTTGACCAAATTGTATTTTTTGTTTTTTTCTGCCATGTTCCCCCCCCCTTTTCCATTCTTTTCTTATTTTTTTCTCAACACAATATATACTTTAATCTCAATTAGTATTAAGTTTTAGTCTTAGTGTTTTTTTTGCTCAGGGGGAAAAAGACGCCAACTGGTTTGGGGCTATTTATTAAAATTGGAGATGGTAATTAAATTCTGCAGAACGTATTTTATAGAGGGAACAAATGTAACATACCCATGTCTACTGAGTACTAATATTTAACTTAAATTGTACACCCGTATTAAGTGAGTAAGCTTAGCCTAGTGACATGGTAAAAACGTTCTGCAGAAACCTAATGTCAATGTAATGTAAATATAAACTAGTAATTATATAAACTTAGTAATTATATAAACTAGTTCAATCAGTTATATAAACTAGTTCAGTCAATTATATAAACTTAGTAATTATATAAACTTAGTAATTATATAAACTAGTTCAATCAATTATATAAACTTAGTAATTATATAAACTAGTTCAATCAATTATATAAACTTAGTAATGATATAAACTAGTTCAATCAAGTGAATAGGCCACATAACACTTAACGGAGGCCGACTGGGCAAAGAATTAGCTGCGGACAGCGGGACACTTGGGGACCGGCACTGCACCCCCACCGCAGGCCAGCTGGCCGGACCCCCCCCTCCCCCCCCCCCCCCCCGAAGGGCGAGGCCTGCTGGCCGCTGGGCGGCCTCAAAGTGACAGAGCAACAACATCCCGCCTGACGTAGGATGTACAAGGTCGACCCCGTGTCGGTCGGAGGCGCTGCTGCGAGCCTCACGGATGTGGAGGGGAGGTGGCAGAGCGGGAGTATAGGCTGCATAAGGAGGAACATGCTAGCTCGCTACTGTGGCCGCGTAACCGTGCCCGTATGCCCGGAGAGGCCGTTAAAAAACAGTCAGGTGCCCCTGACTGAAAAAGGTACCAGTCCGGGTCTACAGGCAGATGCTGCTAACGGAGACAGCTTCCTTGGAGGCTGATGGAGCGCCATCTTGACAAGCCATGGGCGTAGAGAGGCGAGGTAACCCGCCGACAGTGACCCTGGGAGGAGTACGTACTGCAGGGTTTGGATCCCATGTAGGGAGGCTTTCCACCATGGCAAATGACTGTTCGATCCCGTGTATATCCTCGTCGCTGGAGCCCGCCCTCACAGAGACCAGTCCTGGAAGGCTGGCCCCAGGGCAGGTGTGGGAAAGTGAACGCTGTCCACACAGAGGCCGACTCCCCAGGGTCGACCCCGTGTCGGTCGTTGTTGCTGTGGAGAGTCCCACGGATGTGGGGGGGGGAGGTGGCTTAGAGGCATGTGGGTCGCCACCCAGGATACCTCTCGTGGTGGCTCGTGATCAGTGGTCCGCCTCTCGGGCCCCACCACGTGGTCCTCGATCATTCATGGTGTTCCTCGTGCACGTTCTACCGTGGATCTGGAAGTATTTAAGGCAGTAAGAGGGGGCAGAAGCTGGCATGCAGTGGTAACGTGTAAGGCAACGGCACGGTTGTGGTGGGCCCACACCAAACGCGTACTGGTATCAGTGAGGCTGCGAGAGTTGGGTTAACTGGATGCTGCACCTGTTGCGAGAGGCAGGAATGTTAGATTTGAATAAAGTCCCAAGCATAACTGAGTGGGGGGACTGAGAAGCCTGGCAAAGGTACTGCCAGATACAAAAGCCCTAACTCCTGGCACAAACGGACACCTCCACAGCGGGAACTAAGGGAAGTAGTGAAAAGACAGCGTCCAGTATTAGTTAAACGACCGTAAATGTAACCCCAGAAAGTAAATTGAACAGGCGTGAATGAGCGTAAAGCAAGAACCATGAGGCCCGTACTCCGCAAACGGTACATCCTAGCTGACTTTACGTAGTAGTATAGAGGCAAATAGCAGAGTAAACAACGTAAAGTTAACCAGTGGTGAGTAACATAATTATGCAGCAAGACCAAGCGTAAAACACG
Source organism: Procambarus virginalis (assembly GCA_020271785.1). Taxonomy (NCBI): domain Eukaryota; kingdom Metazoa; phylum Arthropoda; class Malacostraca; order Decapoda; family Cambaridae; genus Procambarus; species Procambarus virginalis. The sequence goes on along the minus strand of WNGS01164714.1, from coordinate 85,473 downwards.
GTAATAAATTCCTGAGGAAACGAACAGAATTGTAAAGCCAGAAAAATTAATGCAAGAGGCAATGGCTATAACACCACAACTAGCGCCTCCTCGCTGACTTACTTAATAACTTAAGAGGCAAGCAAGTGAAACGACAACTGTAATCACAGCAAAGTAAACGACATGGAACATGGGCAATACATCATTTACAGAATTAAACTGTGGTAGGCTAAATGTAACATTTAGGGCATAAATGATGAACGACATAACGTAACCAGTAGTTATTAACAAAACAAGCAAGAGCTAACGAATATACAGTAATAGATTTCAGAGGGAACTAAACATACATGCAGGGTCAGGAAATCTTAAAGCAGGAGACAGGGGCCCGCAACACTGCAACTAGAGCATCCTAGCTAACTCTGCTTAATAGCGTTAATGGCAGAGCAAAAGTTAAGCAAACGCACTTGTAAATACAGCAAAATAGAATAAAACGTGCAGCATGTTTAGAACCATGATAGAAATAAATTGCTGTAGGCCGGTGGAAATGCTAACCCAGGGAAACTGAAGCAAGAGGCATGGGGCCTGTAACACAGTAACTAGCCCAACCTAACAGCTGGCTTAGTTAAGTCAAATACGATGAGCAAGGGTTTTATAAGTTAAAGAAGCAAGCAGCGATGGTAGACCTTAACCCTAAACCCACATTAACTTAGCGTGTATAACGCAAGCAGCAATAGACAGAATTGTGCAAATAATGGATTAACTTAACGACCGTTGCCGAATGTTGAACTGCAAAATCGTGCCCCGGAACATCAGTGGCTGGAGCATCGCCGCTGGGACACCTGCAGTTGGGCATCAGCGGCTGGGCATCAACTGATAGGAAATAGCGTCAACTGGCCACTAGGGAAGACTTCAGTGGTAAGTAGGAGTCCGGCTGCAAGACAATTTAGGCAAAAGCCTGGAATATAACTGTCAGTAGAGAATAACGGGAACTGGGCATGAAGCTGGGAATACCATAAATTACACTAAGGCTGGAAAGAGTGATAAATTGGTAGGGACAACGTCAGGTGGAACGCTGCAGCTGGGCTTCATGAGCCGTGTCATCAGCAGCTTGAACATCGGCAGCTGGGAAAGCGGCAGCTGGGACAGCAGCGCCGCCGGCCGGGACATCGGCTGCCGGGAATCGACCATGGAACTGGGACGTCAGCGCCACCACCACTGCAACTAGCACATCCCGGCTGACATTACTTAATAACTTTTCTGGCGAGAAGCGAAAGCTAACAACCGTGAATGTAAAATCTGTAAAGTAAAACAGTAGGTTGGATAATCGTGAAGCAAGAGGCGTGAGCCCAGTAACACAGCAACTGGCACATCCTGGCTGACCTGACGTAGTAGCTTCGAGGCAATGAGCTGAATTAACAACATAAATGTAATTAGTAGTAAGTCACATACATATGTAGCCAGAGCTAACCGTAGAATACTGATATAAATTTCCGGGGAAACTAATCAAAATGCAGGGCCAGGAAATCTTGGAGCAAGAGGCAAGGGCCCGTAACACCGCTACTAGCACATCCTTGCTGACCTTAGTTACTAACTTAAGGCCAAGCTGAAGTTAAACAACCAAAATTGTAAACACAGCAAAGTAACATAAACATGCAAGATGAGCAATACATCCAATGTAGTATGAAATTGTGGTAGGCTAAATGTAAACATTTAGCCCAAAATGTTAAACTACCTATCTGTAACCGGTAGTAAGCAACATAAATGTGCAGCAAATACCAGGCGTAAAGTAAGGTAATAAATTTCTGAGGGACGGCGACGACGGGTCCTGAACCTGTGGCACTTACCAATAGCTGAAACTTACCGCACCCCTGCTGAATAATTATAAGGGCATGCTCAGCTGGAACACCGCCAGCTGAGCCTTCGGCCGCTTGACCATCGGCGGGGAACACATCCGCCAGGACATCACCTGCCGTAGCATCGGCTGAGACAACATCAGCAGCCGGGTTCGGCCCCCAGGGGACGTGTTCAGCTGTAACACCATCAGCTGGCCCATCGGCCGCTAGACCATCGGCAGGGACCACATCAGCAACATCAGAGTCAGCCGCGGGTCGTGTCCCATGGCAGCTGCCGGATCGTCGTCTGGGACCACATCAGGCAGAACATCAGCGGGTGGGGGTGGCCCCCCCACGGGACATACTCAGCTGGAACCCCACCAGCTGTGCCAGCGGCTGCTGGGACATCGGCAGCATAACATAATGGTTAATTATTACCTGTAAATAACTAAACAACAAGTAAGTAAGAAGAAGACTGCAACAGCACATCCCAGCTGACTTTACTTAATAACTTTACGCAAGAGGCAAGGGCCCGTAGTACTTTAACTAGCGCATCCAAGCCGCCCTAGTTAATAACTTAAAGGCAGCTAAAGTTAAACAACCGGTCTGCAAAGACAGCAATAGTAACCTAGACATGCATCATGAGCAATGCACCAAACGTAGGAAGCTTATGAGTAGTTAATAACATAAGAGGCAAAGCAAAAGTTTAAACAACCTGACTGTAAAGACAGCAGAAGTAACATGGACATGCAACATGGGCAAGGCATCAAATGTAGTAATAAAACGTGCTAGGCTAAACATAAACATTTAGCCTGCGCACTGATAACCACATAAATGTAACCATAGTAAGCAACATGACTGTGCAGCAAAGTCCAGGCATACAGACTGTAATAAAATAATAAATTATTGAGGGGCGTCGACGACCTAACCTGTACCTGTGGCGCCTACCGACAGCCGGACTTACCGTACCCATGACGGTACTTAGCTGGGCGTGCGCGGCGGGAACAGCTCCGTCCGCGCCTTCAGCTGCTGGATCGTCAGTGGGGACCACATCCACCAGGACAACAGCGGCCGGGACAGGCCAGGAGCTGCTGTAGCAATGGTGAGTCAACTTCATCAACTTGGCTTGACCCCCAGAGGACATGTTCAGCTGGAACACAACCAGCTGTGGCAGCAGGTGCAGGGACATCGGCAGCTTAACGAAATGGTTAATTGGAACCATAAATAACTAAATAATGCCGGGCAACACCGGCCAGACTTAAGTCTGGAACAAGCATCCTTGGACCACATCAGTCGGACACCGGCCGCTGGGCCATCAGCTGCTGGATCATCATATGGGCCCACTTCAGCCGGAACTTCAGCGGTGGGGTTGTCCCGCAGGGGACATGCACAGCTAGAACACAACCAGCTGTGGCAGCTGGTGCAGGGACATCGGCAGCATAACATAATGTTTAATTGTAACCATAAATAACTAAATAATGCCGGCAACACTGGCCAGACTTAAGTCTGGAACAAGCGTCCTGGGAACATCAGTCAAAACCTCGAGCATCAGTCGGAACATCAAACATCAGTCGGAACATCAAACATTAGTCGGGACATCAAACATCAGTCGGGACATCAAACATCAGTCGGGACATCAAACATCAGTCGGGACATCAAACATCAGTCGGGACATCAAACATCAGTCGGGACACCGGCCGCTGGGCCGTACCCCATGGCAGCTGGGCCATCACCTGCTGGATCGTCGTCTGGGGCCCCATCAGCGGGTGGGGTTGAGCCCCCGGGTGCATACTCGGCTGGAACACCATCGGCTGTGCTAACAGGTGCTGGCGCAACAGCAGCATAACATAATGTTAATTATTAACCTGTAACTAACTCAACAATGCCATCGACATCGGCCAGACTTAAGTCTGGAACATACATCCTGTGAGCACATCAGTCAGTACAGCGGCCACTGGGCCGTGCCCCATGGCAACTGGGCCAGCAACTGCAGGTTCATCATATGGGGCCACTGCAGTCGGCACTTAGGCTGGCGGGGTGGGCCCGCAGGAGGCATGCACAGCTGGAGCACCACCAGCTGGGTCGTCGGCAGCACAACATAATATTCAATGAACAACCATAAATAATGAAATGAAGGTGGGCAAGACCGGCCGGACTTAAGGTCTGGGCGCACGGCCTGGGACCAACTCAGCCGGGGCAGCAGCCGCTGGTCGGGCCCCAGGCAGCTGGATCATCATCTGGGGCCACATCCGCCGGAACATCAGCGGGCGGGGTCGGCCCCCAGGGGACACGCACAGCTGGAGCACCACCAGCTGGGCCATCTGCTGCTGGGTCATGGTCAGCAGAACATAATGGGTAATTTTGCGCCATAATAACTGGTGAAAATTAGCGTGATTTAATACTTGAAGATTGGCTACAGTAATTAATTAATAGGGAATCCAAATAAATAGGAATAATAAAACTGCTGGATCGTGCCCCATGGCAGCTGGGCCATCTGCTGCTGGGTCGACATCCGGGGCCACATCAGCTGGGACGTCGCGGGCAGCTGGCCCCGTGGGGACACACTCAGCTGGGACACCACCAGCTGGCCCAGCAGCTGCTGGGTCATCAGCAGCATAACGTAATGGGTAATTATTAACCATAAATTACTGGTTAAAGAGCGGGTTTTGAAAATTGATCAAAAGCCACAAACAAGTAATTGAATTAACAAGCAACTGATAGAGGAAGTAATTATAGGCCATGGGTCAACGTCAGGGAACACATCCGCTGAGCCAACGGCAGCAGAACGTAATGGGTAATCAGTAACCATAAACAACTGGTTAAATTAGCGGGTTTGAATAGGTGAGCAAGACCCACGAACGAATAAATAAAGTAACTAAAATTTTTTAGATGAAATAATTATAGGCCAAGTGACATCCACAGGAATCGCATCCGCTGGGCCAATGGCAGCATGACATAACGGGTAAGGAGGAACCACAAATAACTGGTTAAATAGCAAGTTTGAATAGATGATTGAAAGCCACAAATGGATAGTAATATTAACTAGCAAATAAATAAATGGAATTGTAGGCCAAGGGTCATCATCAGGAATCACATCTGCTGGGTCAAAGTCAGCCCAGCGTAACAGGTAAGCTGTAACCACAAATAACTGGTTAAAATAGTGTATTTGTTTAAGTGTTTAATAGCCGCAGCTACTAATTAAGGTAACAAACGAATTAAATGAATAAACATAAGGCCATGAGTCATTGGCGTGAAACACCTCCACCAGGCCGACCGGGTCATCAGCTGAGCCGGCGTCAGCAGCTGGGCTTGGCCCCCAGGGGACGCGGTCGGCCGGGACACCCCCAGCCAGACCATCGGCTGCTGGGCATCGGCTGCATACCATAATGTGGAGTAGTAACCATAAATAACGTAAAATAGCGTGAATGAATATTTGTTGAATGGCCACAACGAGTAAATAAGATAAGAATCGAATTAAAGGTCATGGGTCATCGGCGGGACTCACAAACACCAGACCGTCCAGGACATCAGCTGAGCCAAGCCCGGGCTTGGCCCCCATGGGACATGTGCTCAGGCCGCACCCAGGGCCCAGGCAGGGCGACACCCGTGCCCGGGGCGCTGCTGGGCCCCCCCAGGGCACGCACAGTAATCACGTGCGCACGTACATACGTGCACACGCACGCACGTACAATCCATGCCGGATGCTGTCCGCTAAGGACAGGGCCCAGCACCCGCTGGCCCGTGGCAGAGGGACAGGAAGGCTGGACACGGCCCAGGGCGTGCGCTCCAAGGAGCTCCTTGCCACGTGGGCGTCTCGACCAGGGCGTGGGCCCCGGGAACAGGCCCAGGCATAGGCCAGGAGCCTGGCCACGTGTCGATGCCGACTTGGCTTGGGCCCTAGGGGCCGGGCCCGAGGGCGGAGGGCCGCCCTCGCCCGGCCACGTGGCGAACACGGCCCAGGGCGTGCGCTCCAAGTAGCGCCTTGCCGCGTGGGCGTCACGACCAGGGCGTGGGCCCCGGGAACAGGCCCGGGCATAGGCCTGGAGCCTGGCCACGTGTTGACACCGACTTGGCTTGGGCCCCAAGGGCCGGGCCCAAGGGCGGAGGGCCGCCACCGCCTGGCCACGTGGCGTCGACGCCAAGGGCAAAGCGACCCAGAAAGCACCGCACGGCGGATTCTGGCGCGGACCCTAAGGGCGCTCCTGCTTCCCCAGGGGCAGCAGGAGGCCAAGGGAGCTAGCTAAGGCGGTACACACGGACCGCTAGGGGACAACGCTGGTCACACGTCTGCACTGGGGAGGTCCTGACTAGATTAAAACAGAAACTTCACTTTTACCTTGGCGATAGGAGTGTGGGGCAGGAGGCCCCTGCCGAAGCAAGTTGCGAGGTCGAGGGTACCAAAACGTCCAGTAGAGAGAGGTCTGGGACCAGGGTAGCCGTCGTGTTGTCCATCTCGCGCGTGGTCCGACGTTGTGACGGGAGGAGTTTTGAGTACTGTTGTGTTGTCGGTGAGAGTGAGGCAGAGCCTCCCGACCCATCCCAATTTATAAGCTCCCAGACCTTCCCGCGCAGGCCACGGAAGGCGCTGTGCAAATGTTTCTTTGTTCCCCTTTTCAGAAAAATCTCTGCTTTTATGCAATCAGAGGTCATATATAAAACGCTGAACTGTAATGCCAATCCTGACCTCAAAAGCTTCATTGAAGGTTGTAACAGAACCCATGAGCACCACACCAGAAATAAATACAGTTTTGATATTCCAAGAGTACGTCTTAATCAAACTAGAAATGCTCTACAAATCAAAGGACCCAGAATGTGGAATGACCTTCCCAACCATGTTAAAGACTGTATCTCTCTCAACCAGTTTAAGATTAAAACTAAACACTACCTAATAAATTCCCTGTAACCTACCTTACCCCTCTATTGTCAACCCATGTCTGTTATTTTTTTTAATCAATGCTGTTTGTCGACCTATTGTATTTGTGCTGCTTTTTCAGTCATATTCCCCCCTTCTTTTATCTTTATTTGTATTTGTTCCCAACACATTTTATTCTTTATGCTCAATTAGTATTAAGTTTTAGATATTAATGTTTTTCCTGCCCAAAACGCATTGCTTAATAGTGGCTTTAGGAATTGTATGTACTAAGCTCTATCTATAAATCGATCCATTTATGTAAAATCACTTTATGTATGTACCTTACCTGAAAAAACATATTTATTTATTTATTTATTTATTTATTTATTTATTTATTTATTTAATTTTGGTTCTCCTAATTATTTTAGATAGCAATGATGAGTAATTCTTTGAGAATTCTTTGGAGACGATTTCTACCTATACTTCTTCTCAAGGTCATGTTTTTTATTAATGGATTTAAGTATACCCTATGTAAGCCAAGAATTGTTTAGAATTTTAGTTGTGACTTGTTTCTTTAGCATAGGACAGTGGGTGTTTTAAAGGCTGGGAGTTTTTTGAAGTAATGATTGCACTGCTAGGTTGATGTCCCCTATGTTTCCTAATTCAGATTCCCAGTTGATATTAGGAGCAGCAGCTATAAAATTGCCTATAACAGTTTCATTGTGCAGCCTAAAGTATCAACTACTTTTAGTTCATAATCTTTAGCTTAAATTTGCCTATGTTTATTATTCAACTTTTTTCTTTGATTTCATTTTACCTAGGTTTTCACCTAGGTTGCCTAGCCTCGCCATACTCTCTTACTCCATTGTACCCCTGGCTTTGCCTGTCTCAATTATGCAAATTGTTACTTACAGTGTACCTGAGAGTACCTGTAAGCCCCCTGTAAGCTACGTCATTTTTCTTTTTTGTTCATTTTGTTCGTGTTTTGTATAGACTTGTTTATATTTTTTTCTCCTTTTATACCATAATTCTATTTTGTAATTTGCCATTCTTGCCTTGTTTTCCTGCAACCAGCCTTTTTATGCAGGCAAGTTTAGACCCTGACCTAAACCTCTTATCCACTATCTATGACAATCATCACTTTACTGATCTAAATTGCAGATATTTTACAGTACATGATGTAAACAATGTATTAACACATAATCACAATATCTCTGTAATCAACTTGAATGTCAGATCCCTAGGTAAACACTTCGATGATGTTAGTGCCTTGATCGAAACTATTGACAACAAATCTCTTTTATTATACTTACTGAAACATGGTTGAAAGAGGATACTACTCAACTCTTTAACATGCCTAACTACTCGGCAATTCACAACTGTCGTCAAACTCAGAGAGGTGGTGGTACTGCTCTTTACTACCACCAAGAACTAACATGCTTAAAAGTAATTAGAACTAGAGACTGCTGTGGGGAGTATATCTCTTCGCCAGTTTTAGAGTCAAGGGTGCCGAGTCTATCCTATCTGTGGGTGCAGTCTATAGAATTCCTAACATTGATGTGTCCGAATTCAATTCAAACCTTCGTAATCTCATACTCGATAACAGACTGAACAAAAACCATCTAATTATCGCAGGGGACTTTAATATTGACCTCTGCGAGCCTGAAAACCCTACTGCTGTTAGCTTCCTCAACTGTATGAATTCCTGCTTCCTCATACCCTTAATCACTAGACCTACTAGAATCACTGATAGTACTGCTACGACTCTAGATCACATCTGGACCAACATAACCTCTCCGCTTACTTCAGGTATAATCACCGATAGCACTACAGACCATTACCCCACATTTCTCTTAACCAACATTAACAAACCACCTCTAGAATCTAGGGAGATAAGTTTTATGCTGCACAATGAATCTGCGATAGACAATTTTATAACTGCTGCTGATAATGTCAACTGGGAGTCAGAGTTAGGTAACATAGGGGACTCAACCTAGCAGTGTGCAATCTTTTCTTCAAAAAACTCTTAGCCTTTATAACCACCGACTGTCCTATTCTTACCCAAACAATCACAACCAAAGGCCTTAACAATCCCTGGCTTACAAAGGGAATACGTAAATCCATTAATATAAAACATGACCTTGAGAAGAAATATAGGTTAGAACCGTCTCCAAAGAATTCTCAAAGAATTACTCGTTACTGTTATCTAACTCATGTCGTCAGTGGAATAGAGACGGTGGGTAGTTACCTGTAAGGTAGCCCTTAACATCAGTACTGGAAAATGGAATATAGTCATTTGCAGGGGATGACCCAATGGAAGAGAAATGAACCTATTGACTCAATAGCAGAATCCGAGAGGTGTTGATATTTCATGACCATCGTTCTTGGACAGGAGTGTTGGTTGTTATTTAAAATCTTCTGTGATCCCATTCATTTGTGAAATTGTGTTCCAGTTTTAAAGTTGCTCTTTTTTTTGGTAAATTTATCTTCGTAGTATTAGTTTGGCTCGTCTACTTATCT
>WNGS01164714.1:31832-71502 GCA_020271785.1 Procambarus virginalis | reverse complement strand
TTGCACTAACTAATGTTTCCATTTCCAGTGAGGGAGGGGATGATTGTTCTGGGGACCCAACTAATCTCATTCTCAATAATTCTAGTTCTGTGAATGCTGTGGAGGAGGGACTGTCCCATTTGCAGATGTCCCAACGTGACGAGGTGCAGTCGTTGCTTGACGAATTCTCCAGTCTGTTCGGGAAGGTCCCGACCCAGACTGATGCCATTTACCATGATGTCAAGCTGACGGACTACACCCCCATTCACCTTCAACCCTATCGGATGAGTCCGGAAAAGAAGGCCATCGTACGGAAGGAGGTCGACTTCTTGCTCCAGCACGGCCTCATCAGGCCGAGCCAGGGCTCTTGGTGATCGCCCTGCCTTTGGTCCCCAAACCAGACGGCTCCTAAAGATTATGCACCGACTACCGGCAGCTCAACAAGGTGACCATTGTGGATGCCTATCTGTTGCCCCGTCTCGAGGACTGTATCGACGAAATCGGGAACGCTACGTATGTCTCGAAATTCGATCTCTCAAGGGGTACTATCAATTCCGCTCACTGAACGTGCTAATAACTAACTGCGTTCGTGACACCCGAGGGTGTTTTTGAGTATCAAGTGTTACCGTTCGGCTTGCGTAATGCCCCTGCCACGTTCCAGAGGCTAATGAACTCTTTGCTCGCTAAAGTGCCAAATTGTCGGGCGTATTTAGATGATATTGTGCTCTTTGATAGTAATTGGGCTGACCACATAGCTAGGTTATGCCAGTTGTTCACCGTGTTGAAAAATGCAAATCTAACCTTAAATGCAAAAAAGTGTCATTTTGGCCAAGGCACAGTGACATACCTCGGTTATGAAGTGGGCCAAGGAAAAGTGTTACCTCGGCAAGATAAAATCAGTGCCATTCTGAACTATCCAGTGCTCAGGTCTAAAAAGGACATTCAACGATTTATCGGTATGTGTGCGTACTATCGACGCTTTTGTCAGAACTTTTCCAGTGTTGCCACTCCTCTCACAGACTTGTTGCGGAAGGCCGTTAAATTTAAGTGGTCATCGGACTGTGCAGAGGCATTTAAAAATTTGAAATTGATCTTAGCTTCCGCCCCAGTGCTTGCTAGTCCCAGGTTCGACCGTCCGTTTAAAATTCAAGTTGACGCGTCTGACTTGGGTGCTGGTGCAGTGTTGTTGCAAACTGGGGATAAAGTGGAACACCCAGTATATTATTACTCTGTGAAATTTGACAAGGCGCAGCGCAATTATTCAGTGATAGAAAAAGAGGCGTTGGCGCTAGTGTTAACATGTAAAAAGTTCGAAGTCTACCTCACTGGTAATATAGTGGAAGTGTACACGGACAATAACCCACTAGTTTTCATGAATCAGATGAAGCAGAAGAATAAACGCATCCTCAGGTGGGCATTGTACCTACAGGACTTTAATCTGTCTATTATCCACCTACCGGGCTGGCTCAACGTGATAGCCGACGCTCTGTCACGCTTGCCTGAGTAACATTCATCTGAGCCACAGGAAGCCATACCAACTGTCATGCTTTAGTTATTTTTTTTTTAGGTTCTCCTGTGACATTAAATATTCCGTGTCCAATTTATTTACTTCCCTGTGTTTTTTTTTGTGTATGTTTTTTCTTTCAGAGAATTCCTTTTACTTTTTTTTGCAGAGAAATTGTTGTTTTGATTGATTTTCTTTTATATCATGGATTTTCCTTTTTATTATCTGTATACTCTTACAAAAAAATGTGACTACTATTCTAGTAGTCACATTTTTTTTTCTCTGAAGGGGGGAGGAGTGTTACGACCCTGGGTTCGTTAGATGGAAACCAGAGGTCAAATTTGAGCTTAATAAACTACCTCATAGTATTGGACGCATCGCGAGCTGCATTTGTTTGTATCTTCCCTGCCAGAGGTAAGACTATTCATGTTTCTCAAAGAGCATTCAGACTCTTGAACTTGATGTGGATTAAGTAACATTGTTTTAAGATTAACTATCCTTAGAACGAGTAAAGTAACAATACGAGGCATAGGGGAAGATGCTTTAATGTGTATAGCTGTACGATCAATTAGGCTCTCCCCGGCACCACACGAATGCGGGGGGGGGGGCTGATCTGCACTGAGGCGGTCTTCTCTCAGCTGGCGTCGTGTGGACCAGAACCTCTTACCCTTCCTTCCTCTTCGTTTCTTTAATTCTGTGTCCTACTCTAGATAAGTATATACTGTGCTCATTATTGTTTATTATCTGGCATACCCATGTTCTATGTGTAGAGTAGTATACTTGGGGGTAGTAGGTGTTTTTAAGTGTTTATCTTACTAGTTATTCTAAAGGGGGTCCCATTGGAACCACGTGGTCCCCCTACCCTAAGCTGACTCTAACTTCAAGTGATTCAGCAGTAGAGCTTTACCCTAGCTTGTATTCAGTGTAAACCCTTGTATCCTGCTTATGTGGACCAAGGCTTTTAACGTAAGATCGTGTGGTAAAGTTATTATAATTATTGTTATTGGTGTGAATGTATATGGGGGATTGTTAAGGGGTTAATAAATAAGTAAGCTAGAACAGAGTATCCCTTCTTCCTGTGTGGGAGTGCAACGATCTACCTCTAGCCTAACAGCTCTAGTAACAAGTTATTATTACTGTGGATAATTTACTTTGGGGGCCGGGCCTTTTAGTTCTCCCATATTTGATACTTCTGTATTCTAACTACCCTTACCCCTTAATAGTACCAGTTCCCCATAGCAAGCACCACCATTATTATAACATGGGGACAAAAATACTTAAACTAAAACTTAATAGCAATTGAGCTTAAAGTATAAATTGTGTTGAATGAAAAAACAAAAATAATAAAAGATAAAAAAATTGGGGGAACATGGTAGAAAATAGCCAATATACAAGTTGGTCAACAAACAACTTTTCTTTTTTAAATAGTATGACATGGGTTGACATTTAGAAGTAAGGTAGGTTACATGGAGTTAATTAGGTATACTTAGTTTTCATCTTAACAGGTTGAGAGAGGTACAATCTTTGACATAATTGGGAAGGTCATTCCACATTCTGGGTCCCTTGATTTGTAGAGCATTCCTAGTTTGATCAAGTCTAACTCTTGGAATATCAAATAGGTATTTGTTTCTGGTGTGGTGCACATGAGTTCTGTTACAACCTTCTAGGAAGCGTTGAAGGTCAGGATTGACATTACAATTCAGAGTTTTAAATATATAGAGTACACAAGAGAGGATATGCAGTGATTTAATATCTAACATATTCAGAGATTTGAGTAAGGATACTGAGTGCTGTCTAGGACCAGAGTTATATATTGTTCTAATAGCAGCTTTGTGTTGGGTAATTAGAGGACGTAAATAATTTTGGGTAGTAGAACCCCAAGCACAAATACCATAGTTGAGATAAGGATGGATGAGAGAGTAATAGAGCATCACCAGGGCAGGGCGAGGAACAAAATATCTGATCTTAGAAAGAACGCCAACAGTTTAGAAACTTTTTTTGCTATATTAGAAATGTGTCCCTGGAAATTCAGCTTGTTATCGATGAGGACACCAAGGAATTTACCATTAACTTTACTACTGATTTGTATACTGTTTATTCTTAAATTAATTTCATTTGAGGATTTATAACCAAACACAATATAGAAAGTTTTGTCAATGTTATGGGTGAGTTTGTTAGCAGTTAGCCAAAGATGGACTTTATTTAGTTCTGTATTCACAATGACATTTAGAGCAAGAGGGTCAGGCCTGGAGAAGATGAATGTTGTGTCATCAGCAAATAAGATTGGTTTGAGGTGTTGAGAGGCATTTGCAAGGTCATTAATGTAGATGAGAAAGAGGAGGTTATCTTGAGATGATTTTGGGGCTTTTAGTGTCCCCGCAGCCCGGTCCTCGACCAGGCCTCCACCCCTAGGAAGCAGCCCGTGACAGCTGACTAACACCCATGTACCTATTTTACTGCTAGGTAACAGGGGCATAGGGTGAAAGAAACTCTGCCAATTGTTTCTCGCCGGCGCTTGGGATCGAACCCAGGACCACAGGATCACAAGTCCAGCGTGCTGTCCGCTCGGCCGACCGGCTCCCAAGTAGAGGCTCCTCTCCCAGGAAAGGGCCAAGTATGCTGCCCTGTGGAACACCGATGTTTATAGCTAGTGTCGAAGAAATGGAATTACTCACAGAAACATACTGGAGCCTGTCAGTAAGGTAGGACTGAAGGTATTGCAGGGAGTGACCTCTGACTCCATAATGATGTAATTTAAGAAGAAGGTTTTGGTGGTTGACAGTGTCAAAAGCCTTACGTAGGTTGTTACGACCCAGGGTTCTTTAGATGGAAACCAGAGGTCAAATTTGAGCTTAATAAACTACCTCATAGTATTGGACGCATCGTGAGCTGCATATGTTTGTATTTTCCCTGCCAGACGTAAGACTATTCTTGTTTCTCAAAGAGCATTCAGACTCTTGAACTTGTTGTGGATTAAGTAACATTGTTATAAGATTAACTATCCTTAGAACGAGTAAAGTAACAATACGAGGCATAGGGGAAGATGTTTTAATGTGTATAGCTGTATGATCAATTAGGCTCTTCCCGGCACCACACGAATGCGGGAGGCTGATCTGCACTGAGCTCGGTCTTCTCTCTGCTGGCGTCGTGTGGACCGGAACCTCCTACCCTTCCTCTTCGTTTCTTTAATTCTGTGTCCTATTCTAGATAAGTATATACTGTGCTCATTATTGTTTATTATCTGGCATACCCATGTTCTATGTGTAGAGTAGTATACTTGGGGTGTAGTAGGTGTTTTTAAGTGTTTATCTTACTAGTTATTTTAACGGGGGTCCCATTGGAACCACGTGGTCTCCCTACCCTAAGCTGACTCTAACTTCAAGTGATTCAACAGTAGAGCTTTACCCTAGCTTGTATTCAGTGTAAACCCTTGTATCCTGCTTATGTGGACCAAGGCTTTTAACGTAAGATCGGGTGGTAAAGTTATTATAATTATTGTTATTGGTGAGAATGTATATGGGGGATTGTTAAGGGGATAATAAATATTTAAGTGAAGTAGAGTATCCATTACTCCTGTGGTAGTGTCGTAGTTGATTGTATCCCAGACGACAGTTCTGTTTTTAAAACCTTAAAGTATAAACAGGAACCTATGTTCCTTGGGGGCCGGGCCTAACTGTGTCACTACCCAGTTACACCTTAACTCTTACTGCTTACCCTTACCCCTTAATAGTACCAGTTCCCCCATAACAAGCCCACCACCATTTTTATAACATAGGTCCACAAATATCCCAACAAGGAACTCATTTTTATCAAGAGCTGCATGTATCAAGTTAATCATACTAATAAGAGCACCGTTAGTGCTTTTTTGGGGTCTGAAGCCATATTGACAAGAGCTTAGTATATCGTGTTTCGCTAGATAAGAGTAAAGCTGCTTGTAGATATATTTTCAAATATTTTTGACAAGTTTGGCAGAATTGATGTAGGTCTGTAGTTGTTGACATCAGTGAGATCACCACATTTATGGACTGGGGTTACTCTCGCTTTTTTTAGAATATCTGGAAAAGTTTGAAGTTCAAGTGACTTGTTGTAGAGCAATGTAATGGCAGGGGCTAAAGATCTGGAGACTTTTTTGTAGATTAGAGTTGGTATTTCCGCAAGGGCACTAGACTTGGTCTTAAGGAAAGGTCTTGCAGGAAACTATTGGTTTTACAGGAAACTATCCACAGTCTCTGTACGCAAAGTCGCTAGGAAATCCAATGTTTATGTGAACGAATGTCTAACCAGATTCAGACAAAATCTCTTATTTAAACTACGTGGAATCTGCAAAAGATCCCGTGCTATTAAACATTGTTTTGTGCGAGATGGTAAAATAATAGCTAGGAAGACTGACTCTGGAAAAACTTATGTCATAACCACTGAAGCACACCTCACTTCTTTCCTGGATGACTGTGGGATATCAGCTGAATAACCGGAACATAATTTGTAGTCTCACATACAACCAAAGTGTACTTAAGCTCTGCCTTTCCTTTCCAAAGGTTTTTTATTTTAATTTTTATTTTTTGTTTGTCATCTTTGCCTGTTTTTTACTCTTAATTATTTGGTCTTAGTTAATCCCCTTGTCACTAAACCTAGGGATTTTTATTACCCTGTTATATTTAAAGTAACTTGGTATTTGTTTTTGTAATCATTTATTGGAATTAATTAATAGTATAATTGTTTTATAAGCATCTACCTCAGTGTCATAGTAAAATCTTCCACATTAATATACTCTCACCCTATTTATTTTTACACTTAGGTTTATATTAGAGTAAATTTCAAGATTTACTTAGATTTACATGTTATCTTTTTTTTCTCAGAATTATCTATTTGAGCTCACTCTGTTTTCTTAGGTTCATACCAATTATAGGATTTTAATTAACCATTACTAAGCTAATTATCTTCAAGATCATTTACTTTATGATTATTATTTTTCTTATTATTTTTTATTTTACATTTATATTATTTTTTATTTTACATTTATATTATCAGTCTCTACTGATTTTTTGTTTTTATTTTATCTAACTTCTGTGTCCTTCCTGGCTATCTATTGGATCTTTATTTTACTTCTAAATTGTTACTATTTTATTGTATTTGCTTTTATTCTTGTGTTTTGCTATATCGTGTATCTTGTATCGTGATCCCTCTGCATCTCTATGCACACTGATATTGATCCTGATCAAAATCTTCTGTCTCATATCTACACCAACCAGCACATTGATCATCATTATTGCAAGTATTTCACAGCACACCAGGCTAAAAACAAACTCCAAAATAGCACCTGTTTATCAGTTTACAACCAAAATGTTAGATCACTTGGTAAACATTTTGACGATTTAAATGCATTACTCACAGCACTAGGTACTAACTTATCGTTCATTATTTTAACAGAAACTTGGCTAAATAAAGACTATACCCAACTCTACAACTTAGCTGGTTATAAAGCCATTCATAACTGTAGGCCTAATAAAAAAGGTGGTGGCACAGCTATATATTACCGAGATACATTTATCTGCAACAGTGTTATTAGTGACAGAGATGACTACTGTGAATATACTTTTGCTCAGTTTACAATTAAATCCCTTAAATCCTCTTTGACTATTGGAGCCATCTATAGATTTCCCAATACTAACATAGCTTCTTTCTCAGACAACCTAAGGAATCTTATTATAAACAACAATCTCAACAAAAACCACATCATTCTGGGAGGAGACTTTAATATTGACCTGGGTCAACAAAATTGCTCTCAAGTTGACTATTTCCTTAACAGCATGAACTCCTGTATGCTAATCCCCACAATCACCAAACCTACCCGAGTCACTCAAACATCAGCCACTACCTTGGATCACATATGGACAAACATAACAGCTCCCCTTGTATCTGGTATAATCTACGACAGAACAACTGACCACTATCCTACCTTTCTCATAGCGAACATGGACATAACACCACCAAAAAGCAAGAAACTTTCATTTAGGCTACACAGTGAATCAGCTTTAGGCAATCTTACAGATGCACTTCACAATATTAACTGGGATTCTGAATTCAATAATACCCAGGATATAAATTCATTAGCTAACCTCTTCCTCTCCAAAACTCTTAGCCTCTACAACCTTCATTGTCCCCTTCTTACCAAGCAAGTAACTGACAAAAGATTAAACAATCCATGGCTCACAAGTGGCATTCTCAACTCAATCAACAAGAAACATGAATATGAAAAGAAACTTAGGATTGGCCTAGTTTCAAGGGAAGTAGCTAAAAGGTACTCATCAATGCTTACCAGTATCATAAGAAAGGCAAAACTTGCATATTATGTGAATAGATTCAATGAAGCAAAAGGCAACATGAAAAGCACTTGGAAAACCATCTCTAGTATCCTAGGAACTAAACAACACTCACATAACCAAATAAAACTCTACAAGGATGGGGATATACCGTCAACTGATTTAGAAATGGCAAATGAATTTAATAGTTTCTTTTCATCGGTTGGTGCTAATCTTGCCAGTAAAATCCCACAGACTCAGACACATATTAACACATATCTCTCAGGCAGCTATCCAAACTCTCTTCTCCTTTCACCAATCAGCCCGGCAGATGTTGTGTCCATCATACACTCTCTAAAAACCAAGGCAGGGAACACCAGTGAAATTCCGTCCATTGTATACAAGAGCGCCTCCCATGCCCTTGCACCCATAGCCCTACTGTTCAACAAATCTATAGAGTGTCACACCTTCCTGATATCCTCAAAAAAGCAAGAGTAACGCCAGTCCATAAAGGAGGCAATCCGGCGGACATAAACAATTATAGACCAATATCAAATCTACCCATTCTATCAAAAATATTTGAAAAAATTATTTACAAACAGCTCTATTCCTACCTCGTAAAATTCGACATACTCAGCCCCTGCCAGTTTGGCTTCCGGTCCCAAAAGAGCACCAACGATGCAATCATTAGTCTCCTTGACGTAATCTACTCAGCCCTTGACAAAAATGAGTTTCCGATTGGACTCTTCATTGACCTAAGAAAAGCCTTTGATACTGTTAATCACAACTACCTCTTACTTAAACTCCAGCATTATGGAATCCGAGGCCTTGCCCTTGACTACATCCGATCCTATCTTAGTGACAGACACCAATATGTAACCATCAATGATACAACTTCTTCCACTCTACCAATTACCGTTGGAGTGCCACAGGGCAGTATCTTAGGACCTCTTCTATTTCTTATATATATAAACGATCTGCCTAATGTCTCTAATATTCTCAAACCTATATTGTTTGCTGACGATACTACCCTTATCTATTCAGACCTCAACCCACATACACTAAATAATGTTGTGAATAATGAATTAAAAAAAGTCCACTTATGGATGTCAACTAACAAACTAACATTAAACATCGAAAAGACTTACTACATCTTATTTGGAAGCAAATCATCAAATGCAATTCAGCTACAGATAGACAACATTAACATCAGTAATAAAAATGATGGCAAGTTTCTTGGCCTATTCCTAGACAAGAGACTCAACTTCAGCACCCACATTCAACACATAACTAAGAAAGTCTCTAAGACAGTTGGTATACTCTCCAAAATCAGATATTATGTTCCTAACTCCGCTCTCCTCTCACTATATTATGCACTAATCTACCCCTATCTTAATTATGGTATCTGTGCATGGGGGTCTACCACTGCAAACCACCTTAAGCCCATCATCACCCAGCAAAAATCTGCTATCAGAATAATAACTAACTCTGCTTTCAGACAACACTCAGCTCCCTTGTTTAAATCCCTAAACTTGCTAAATATTAACTCCCTCCACACATTCTCTTGTGTCAACTACATTTACAAAACCCTGTTCTTAAATGCAAACCATGCTCTGAAACTCTCCTGGACAGATGTAATAGGACCCATTATCACCACACCAGAAATAAATATCTCTTTGATATCCCCAGGGTCAAACTTAATCTGTGTAAACACTCTATGCAAATTAAGGGACCTAGTCTATGGAACTCACTCCCTAGTGAATTGAAAAACTGTAAAACTTTTGCCTTATTTAAAAGCAAAACCAAAAAGTACCTAATTTCATCTTCTTAGTTTCCTACACTGAGCTTTAAATTTGCTCTGTACCTAGTGTTACCCAATCTCCTAATTTTTATGTATTTAACCCAAACAACACTTTATCATTGTGTTCATTGCTGTCTTCTTTTATGTGCTAGCCATATGCTGTATTGTGCCTACCAATTTTTGTCAACTACCATTCAAGCTGTCATTGCAATCAATCTTAGCTACCTATGTAGCTTTAATATACTGTACTAATTTTCTCTCATTTTTTTCTTGCCGTTGTAACTGTTTTCATTTTTTTATAAATTTTGCAAGTATTTACTACTTAAAATTTTCTTAGATTAAGGACCTGCCCGAAACGCTGCGCGTACTAGTGGCTTTACAAGATTGTAATTACCATATAGTATCCCCACATTCCCAATGTACCTTCTTGTAATGCATAAANCCCTTATCCACTGGAGCGCCTACCTGTTACTCCTGCCTGTTTCTCCAGCTTATGCAACCTTTATGGGTACTGTGTCAAAGGCTTTCCGACAGTCCAAAAAAATGCAGTCCGCCCACCCTTCTCTTTCTTGCTTAATTCTTGTCACCTGATCGTAGAATTCTATCAAGCCTGTAAGGCAAGATTTACCCTCCCTGAACCCATGTTGATGGGTTGTCACGAAGTCTCTTCTCTCCAGATGTGTTACTAGGTTTTTTCTCACAATCTTCTCCATCACCTTGCATGGTATACAAGTTAAGGACACTGGCCTGTAGTTCAGTGCCTCTTGTCTGTCACCCTTTTTGTATATTGGTACTACATTAGCAGTCTTCCATATTTCTGGTAGGTCCCCCGTTTCCAGTGACTTACTATACACTATGGAGAGTGGTAAGCAAAGTGCTCCTGCACACTCTTTCAATACCCATGGCGAGATTCCATCCGGCCCAACAGCTTTTCTCACATCCAGCTCCAATAGGTGCTTTTTGACCTCATCTCTTGTAATTTCGAACCTATCCAAGGTCACCTGGTTTGCTGCCACCTCTCCCAGCGCCGTGATATCTCCCTGTTCTATTGTAAAGACCTCCTGGAACCTTTTGTTGAGTTCTTCACACACCTCTTTGTCATTCTCTGTGTACCTGTCCTCGCCCACCCTAAGTTTAATCACCTGTTCCTTCACTGTTGTCTTCCTCCTGATGTGACTGTGTAGTAGCTTTGGTTCAGTCTTGGCTTTGTTAGCTATATCATTTTCATACCTTTTCTCAGCTGCTCTTCTCACACTGACATACTCGTTCCTGGTTCTCTGGTATCTCTCTCTACTTTCTGGTGTTCTGTTATTACGGAAGTTCCTCCATGCCCTTTTGTTCAGCTCCTTTGCTTTCATACATTCCCTATTAAACCACGGATTCTTCCTTTGCTTCTCTGTTTTTCCTGTTGGGCTGGGACAAACCTGCTTACAGCCTCCTGACATTTTTGGGTGACATAGTCCATCATGTCTTGTACGGACTTGGTTCCGAGTTCTGTGTCCCAATGTATATCCCATAGGAATTTATTCATCTCCTCATAGTTTCCCTTTCGGTACGCCAGCCCTTTGGTTCCCAGTTCTTTTTGGGGGTGATAATTCCTAGCTCAACCAGGTACTCAAAGCTCAATACACTATGATCACTCATTCCCAAGGGGGCTTCCAACTTAACTTCCTTTATATCCGACTCATTTAGGGTAAATATCAAATCAAGCAAGGCTGGTTCATCCCCTCCTCTCATTCTTGTCGGTCCCTTGACGTGTTGACTTAGAAAGTTTCTTGTTGCCACATCCAGCAGCTTAGCTCTCCATGTGTCTGGGCCTCCGTGTGGGTCTCTGTTCCCCCAATCTATCTTCCCATGGTTGAAGTCTCCATGATTAGAAGTCTGGATCCGTTCCTGCTAGCACAGAAGCTGCTCTCTCTATTATATTGATGGTGGCCAGGTTGTTTCTATCATATTCCTGTCTGGGTCTTCTGTCTTTCATGTGTGTGTGTGTGTGGTGTGGTGTGGTGTGTGTGTGTGTGTGTGTGTGTGTGTGTGTGTGTGTGGTGTGTGGTTGGTGTGTGTGTGTGTGTGTGTGTTACTCACCTATTTGTACTCACCTATTTGTGTTGCGGGGGTGAGCTTTGCTCTTTGGTCCCTCCTCTCAACTGTCAATCAACTGGTGTACAGATTCCTGAGCCTACTGGGCTCTATCATATCTACACTTGAAACTGTGTATGGAGTCAGCCTCCACCACATCACTGCCTAAGCATTCCATCCGTTAACTACTCTGACACTGAAAAGTTCCTTCTAACGTCTCTGTGGCTCATGTGTGTGGTGTGTGTGTGTGTGTGTGTACGTGTGTGTGCGTGTGTGTGTGTGTGCGTGTGTATACTCACCTAGTTGTACTCACCTAGTTGTGCTTGCGGGGGGTGGAGCTCTGGCTCTTTGGTCCTACCTCTCAACTGTCAATCAACTGTTGTACAGATTCCTGAGCCTACTGGGCTATATCATATCTGCATTTGAAACCGTGTATGGAGTCAGCCTCCACCACATCACTGCCTAATGCATTCCATCTGTTAACTACTCTGACACTGAAAAAGTTCTTTCTAACGTCCCAGTGGCTCATTTGGGTACTAAGTTTCCACCTGTGTCCCTTTGTTCGCCTACCACCCGTGTTAAACAGTTTATCTTTATTTATTTATTATTTATTTATTTATTTATTTATATACAAGAAGGTACATGGGATTGTGAGAATACATAGTATAGTAATTACAATCTTATAAAGCCACTAGTACGCGCAGCGTTTCAGGCAGGTCCTTAATCTAAGAAAATTTTAAGTAGGTAAATACTTGCAAAATTTATAAAAAATAATAACAGTTACAAAGCAAGAAAAAAAATAAAAGATGAGAGAAAATTGTAGATATATTAAAGCACATAGGTAGCTCAGATTGATTGCAATGACAGCTTGGATGGTAGTTTAACAAAAAATTAGTAGGCACAATACAGCTTATGGCTAGCACATAAAGAAGACAGCAATGAACACAATGATAAAGTTGTTTGGGTTAAATACATAAAGATTGGGAGATTGGGTAACACTAGATACAGAGCAAATTTAAAGCTCTGTGTAGGAAACTATGAAGATGAAATTAGGTTCTTTTTGTTTTGTTTTTAAATGAGGCAAAAGTTTGACAGCTTTCCAATTCACTAGGGAGTGAGTTCCATAGACTAGGTCTCTTAATTTGCATAGAGTGTTTACACAGATTAAGTTGACCCTGGGGATATCAAAGAGATATTTATTTCTAGTGTGGTGATAATGGGTATTATTACATCTGTCCAGGGAGAGTTTCAGAGCATGGTTTGCATTTAAGAACAAGGTTTTGTAAATGTAGTTGACGCAAGAGAATGTGTGGAGGGAATTAATATTTAGCAAGTTTAGGGATTTAAACAAGGGAGCTGAGTGTTGTCTGAAAGCAGAGTTTGTTATTATTCTGATAGCAGATTTTTGCTGGGTGATGATGGGCTTAAGGTGGTTTGCAGTGGTAGACCCCCATGCACAGATACCATAATTAAGATGGGGTAGATAAGTGTATAATATAGTGAGAGGAGAGCAGAGTTAGGAACATAATAACTTATTTTAGAGAGTATACCAACGGTTTTAGAGACTTTGTTAGTTATGTATTGAATGTGGGTGCTGAAGTTGAGTCTCTTGTCTAGGAATAGGCCAAGAAACTTGCCATCATTTTTATTACTGATGTTAATGTTGTCTATCTGTAGCTGAATTGCATTCGATGATTTGCTTCCAAATAAGATGTAGTAGGACTTTTCTGTGTTTAATGTTAGTTTGTTAGTTGACATCCATAAGTGGACTTTTTTTAATTCATTATTCACAACATTATTTGGTGTAAGTGGGTTGGGGTCTGAATTGATAAGGGTAGTATCATCAGCAAACAATATAGGTTTAAGAATATGGAGACATTAGGCAGATCATTGATATATATAAGTATTGGAAGAGGTCCTAAGATGCTGCCCTGTGGCACTCCAACAGTAATTGGGAGAGTAGGAAATTTTACAAGGTAGGAATAGAGCTGTTTGTAGATAATTTTTTCAAATATTTTTGATAGAATGGGTAGATTTGATATTGGTCTATAATTGTTTATGTCCGCCGGATTGCCTCCTTTATGGACTGGCGTTACTCTTGCTTTTTTAAGGATATCAGGGAAGGTGTGACACTTTATGTACCCTATCAATTGCTCTGAGAATTTTGTAGGTTGTGATCATGATAGGGAGCCGGTCGGCCGAGCGGACAGCACGCTGGACTTGTGATCCTGTGGTCCTGGGTTCGATCCCAGGCGCCAGCGAGAAACAATGGGCAGAGTTTCTTTCACCCTATGCCCCTGTTACCTAGCAGTAAAATAGGTACCTGAGTCAGCTGTCACGGGCTGCTTCCTGGGGGTGGAGGCCTGGTCGAGGACCGGGCCGCGGGGACACTAAAAAGCCCCGAAATCATCTCAAGATAACCTCAAGAAAGAAGAAGATGTCTCCCCTTACTCTTCTGTCTTCCAGTGTCGTGAAGTGCATTTTTCGCAGCCTTTCCTCGTAACTCATGCCTCTTAGTTCTGGGACTAGCCTATTGGCATAGCACTAAACTTTTTCAAGCTTCGTCTTGCGCTTGACAAGGTGTGTGTGTGTGTGTGTAACACACACGTACTTATGTAGTACGTGTGTGCCACATAATTGTAAG
The DNA here is from genome assembly GCA_020271785.1 of Procambarus virginalis. Taxonomy (NCBI): domain Eukaryota; kingdom Metazoa; phylum Arthropoda; class Malacostraca; order Decapoda; family Cambaridae; genus Procambarus; species Procambarus virginalis. Next base: position 57,196 of record WNGS01164714.1, on the reverse strand, counting down.
GCGTTTGCTGAATTAGAAAAGTCGGCTAGCAGTTCACCCTTAACGACACAATTAACTCATTACATAAAAAATACGTGGCTGTGCAACAATGTGTGGAAATTGGGGAACTGGTGTGCATTCAGACGACTGGTGAGGACCAACAATGACGTAGAAAGATGGCACCAGCGTCTGAATCAAAGGGCAGTGAGGGACAACTCGGCTTTATATATATTTAATCCCCTCATTGTACATAAGAACATAAGAACATAAGAACAAAGGCAACTGCAGAAGGCCTATTGGCCCATACGAGGCAGCTCCTATTTATAACCACCCAATTCCACTCATATACATGTCCAACCCATGCTTGAAACAATCGAGGGACCCCACCTCCACAATGTTACGCGGCAATTGGTTCCACAAATCAACAACCCTGTTACTGGATACCTTGAGGATACCTTGAGGTGCTTCCGGGGCTTATCGTCCCCGCGGCCCGGTCATCGACCAGGCCTCCTGGTTGCTGGACTGATCAACCAGGCTGTTGGACGCGGCTGCTCGCAGCCTGACGTATGAGTCACAGCCTGGTTGATCAGGTATCCTTTGGAGGTGCTTATCCAGTTCTCTCTTGAACACTGTGAGGGGTTTGCCAGTTATGTCCCTTATGTGTAGTGGAAGCGTGTTGAACAGTCTAGGGCCTCTGATGTTGATAGAGTTCTCTCTCAGAGTACCAGTTGCACCTCTGCTTTTCAACGGGGGTATTCTGCACATCCTGCCATGTCTTCTGGTCTCATGTGATGTTATTTTTGTGTGCAGGTTTGGGACCAGCCCCTCTAATATTTTCCACGTGTAAATTATTATGTATCTCTCCCGCCTGCGCTCAAGGGAATACAGATTTAGGCTCTTAAGTCGGTCCCAATAGTTTAGATGTTTTACCGAGTGGATTCTAGCAGTAAAGGACCTCTGCACGCTCTCCAGGTCAGCAATTTCACCAGCAGTGAAAGGGGCTGTCATTGTGCAGCAGTACTCCACTCTAGAGAGCACAAGCGTTTTGAAAAGTGTCATCATCGGTATAGCATCTCTAGTGTGAAAAGTTCTTGTTATCCAACCTGTCATTTTTCTTGCAGTTGTGACGGCTACTTTATTGTGTTCTTTAAAGGTAAGGTCTTCCGACATGAGTACACCCAGATCCTTTACATTGCCATTTCGTTCTATGTTATGATTTGCCTGAGTTTTGTACGTGGTTTCCGTTTTTATATTTTCATTTTTTCCATAGCGCATGAGCTGGAACTTGTCTTCGTTAAACACCATATTATTTTCTGTAGCCCATAGAAAAACCTGATCTACATCTGACTGGAGGTTCGCCGTGTCCTCTATGTTGCCTACTCTCATGAAGATCCTAGTGTCATCTGCAAAGGATGATACAGTGCTATAGGTTGTGCTCTTGTCTATGTCCGATATGAGGATGAGAAAAAGTACTGGAGCAAGCACAGTACCCTGGGGGACTGAGCTCTTAACGGTTGACGGGTTGGATTTTATTTTGTTGACTATTACACATTGGGTTCTGTTGGTCAGGAAATTGTAGATCCATCTGCCTACTTTTCCGGTAATTCCTTTTGAGCGCATTTTATGGGCAATAACACCATGGTCACATTTATCAAAAGCTTTTGCGAAATCTGTGTAAATTACATCAGCGTTTTGTTTGTCTTCCATAGCATCTAATGCCATATCATAGTGGTCCAGCAACTGCGACAGGCAAGAGCGCCCTGTTCTGAAACCATGTTGTCCGGGGTTATGGAGATGCTGTGATTCCATGTATTTTGTGATCTTACTTCTAAGCACTCTCTCAAAAATTTTTATGATGTGCGATGTTAGTGCTATCGGTCTGTAATTTTTTGCCTCTGCCTTATTTCCTCCTTTATGAAGTGGTGCTATCTCTGCTGTTTTTAGTATATCAGGAATAACGCCAGTATCTAGGTTTTGTCTCCACAGAATGTGAAGGGCCTGCGATAGTGGTTTTTTACAGTTCTTGATGAATATGGAGTTCCAAGAATCCGGGCCTGGTGCGGAGTGCATAGGCATACTGTTTATGGCTTCTTCAAAATCCAGTGGGGATAGGGTGACGTCTGATATATGATTTGATGTTGGTATCATATCCATGAAAAAATTCATTCATACTGAACCAGTATTTACCCAAGTCTTTCCTAAATCTAAACTTATCCAATTTATACCCATTGTTTCGCGTTCTGTCCTGTGTTGATACTTTCAATACCCTATTAATATCCCCTTTGTTATGTCCATTCATCCACTTGTAAACCTCTATCATGTCACCCCTAACTCTTCGCCTTTCCAGTGAATGCAAATTAAGCTTTGTTAATCTTTCTTCATATGAAAGATTTCTAATTTGGGGAATTAACTTAGTCATCCAACGCTGGACACGTTCAAGTGAATTTATATCCATTCTATAATATGGCGACCAAAACTGAACTGCATAATCTAAATGGGGCCTAACCAGAGCAAGATATAGCTTGAGAACCACACCAGGTGTCTTGTTACTTACGCTGCGATTAATAAATCCGAGTGTCCTATTTGCCTTATTACGAACATTTATGCATTGATCCTTTTGTTTTAAATTCTTACTAATTATAACTCCCAGATCCCTTTCGCAATCCGACTTCGCAATCTCAACACCATCTAGCTCGTATCTTGTAACTCTATCATCATTACCTAGCCTCAGAACTTTACATTTATCAGCATTAAACTGCATCTGCCAGTCCTTTGACCATTTCAAAACCCTATCTAGATCAACTTGAAGTGATAGTGAGTCCTCCTCCGAATTAATTTCCCTACCGATTTTCGTATCATCGGCAAATTTGCAAATGTTGCTACTCAAACCTGAATCTAAATCATTTATATATATTATAAACAACAGAGGTCCCAGGACAGAGCCTTGAGGCACTCCACTTACAACATTTTCCCACTCTGACTTGACTCCATTTATACTAACTCTCTGTTTCCTTTGGTATAGCCATGCCCTAATCCAGCTTAATATAGCACCCCCAATACCATGAGCCTCTATCTTTTTAATCAGTCTTTCATGTGGCACTGTATCGAAAGCTTTGCTAAAGTCAAGGTACACAACATCACAATCCTTACCACTATCAACTGCCTCAACTATGCTAGAATAAAAAGATAACAAATTTGTTAAACATGAACGGCCATTTATAAAACCATGTTGCGACTCAATTATTAATTTATGTTTTTCAAGATGAAGACGAATTTTATTTGCTATTATAGATTCGAGTAACTTTCCCACAATAGACGTTAGGCTAATTGGTCGATAGTTAGACGCAAGTGATCTATCTCCTTTCTTAAAAACTGGTATCACATTAGCAACTTTCCAAAACTCTGGCACTCTGCCTGACTCTATTGATTTATTAAATATGATTGACAGTGGGTCACAAAGCTCCTCTTTGCATTCTTTCAGCACTCTGGCAAACACTTCATCCGGCCCTGGGGACTTGTTTGGTTTGAGTTTTACTATTTGTTTAAGAACATCCTCTTTGGTAACTGCTAAACTCGTCAACCTGTCCTCGTCCCCACCCACATAGACTTGTTGGGCTGAAGGCATATTGTACCGTGAGGCATCCCTGGTAACCTTGCAATACCAACTGGTTTCTGAACAAAAGCTGAAGTCCAGTCGCCGCAAGGGCAATAAAGAGAAACAGGAACATTTTCTGGTCAGGGGAAAAAAGACACAGACAGTATGGGCTTATTTTATTGGTAAAATAAATTCTGCAGAACATGTAGATATAAAGTAAGAATTAACGAAAGTAACAATTCCAAGTCCGAGTACTACTATTTAACTTAAAAGGTACACCCGTAGTAAGTAAGAGTAAGCTTAGCCTAGTGACATGGTAAACGAGTTCTGCAGAAACCTAATAGCTTATCTGGTACTAGAATTAAGGCCATGGGCAAATGTGTATTAATTATTTAACACTAGGTATAACAGGCAGGACACAAAGAGTAACTAACAAGTGAGTAGACCACATAACACATAATGGACCCGACCAAGTGGCCGTAAAGACCTAATGAATAAGGGCAAAGTATTAGCTGTGGACAGCGGGACACTTGGGGACCGGCGCTGCACCCCCACCGCAGGCCAGCGGCCGTACCCCCCCTCCCCCGAAGGGCGAGTGCCAGCTGGCCACGAGAGGCCCTCAAAGTGGCAGAGCAACAACATCTCGCCTGACGTATGAAGTAAAAGCACTACTCTTCCACCTGCCGACTGCCATTATTTCTGATGGGGCGAGCCCGTCCAGAGACAGCTGGGTGGCCCTACCGATATGAAAGGAATGCGGGGCGTAGTCAGCTGGGGGCAAGCTGAGCGCCGTGAGGGCAGCGCGAAGGATCCTGGAGAAATCTCGCCTGGTGACAGGAGCGCCTGTGGCATGTTTGAATATGGGCCCTGGGCCCACGCCCTGTAGTTAAAGTATTTAGACAGAGCACGGACCGGGCAGTACTTGCTGGAAGGGTTCGCTTGAAAGTGTTGAAGACGATATCTATTCCTACCGTCGTAACTGATACCTGTTCAATGCTGAGCGTGTGTCGTCCACGCGCCGTGTAGACCGCCTTGCCCGGGCGTAGGCAGGCGTGGAAAGCCAGGGAAAAGAGCGCCCCGTAGTAAGACTTCTCATAGGCAGAGTTACATATGCCTCCCAGTGCCCGCAGCAGGCGATGCAGGAGGCTCCTCGTCACAGGGAGACGCCGCGCAGGGGCCCGTTGTGCAGAGTTACGTGCCCCTTTGAGGAGTTGAGTGACCAGGAACTGCCGTGTTGGATCGCTCCTACCGTGTAGTTTGCAGACGAAGGCGATGGCCGCTAGATAGGCATGAAGAGAGCGGAAAGCCAGGCCCCGCGAGAGCAGAGATTGCAGGAAGTTCATCAGGGTCGAAGGTGTAGCATGAAGGGGGCATTCTCCTCGCCGCCCTGCCGAGACGTAGGCGGCGTACTCCACCCACTTAGCCCGGTAAGCACGCCTCGTCGCTGGCTACAGGGAGTTGAATAGGGTCCTCACAGTTGCAGGGTGAAGTTGCAGGGCCGGAGGTGCGCGGGAACTATGGTCGGCGTCTCGGCGAGGCCTGCGTCTCGCAGGAACAAGGGCGGCAGCGTCTGTAAGCGGGAAAGAGCATCACAAACCCCGTTTAATTTTCCTGGGAGGTGTGAGGGTATGAGTGTAATGTTATGAATGAGCAAGAGCACTGCCAAGGGCCTGACAATTTGCAATAGTAGGGGGCACCTAGCAGAGAGTGAGGTGAGCACGTTTACCACTGCACTGTTGTCCGATTTGCACACTAGCCTCTTATTGGCTAATACCGGGGCAAAGAGTGCTATACCCATGTAGAAAGGGTAGAGCTCGAGCAATGCAATGTTAAGCCGACACCAGGCCTGCAGCCACGTTCCCCTGAACCAGGCTGCCCCTAGCGTTAGGCCGTACCCCTTGGAAGAAGCATCAGCACACATTGAAAGTGATCGAGTGCTTCCCCATCCACCATCTGGGGGGAAGACTGTTACTCCATTGAAGTTGGTGAGGTAGGAGCGCCAGGCGAAGAGGTCGAGCTTAGCCTCAGCGTTCAAGTGGCATAGGCGCGAGGGGGCGCTGAGCACCTCGCGTGAGCGGGTGCAGATGACGCAGGAAGGCCCGGCCACCTGGGATTACCGCGGTGGCGAATTACAACTTGCTAATGATCGCCTGCAGGTCCCGGAGGGGAATGCGCTCCAGACTCAGCGCGACTTCCACAGCCGCCGTATACTTCGTTCTCTTGTCCTCAGGGAGTCTTGTTTCCATCCTACGAGCATCAGTCTCCAGCCCTAGGAACGTGAGGCAGGAGCACGGGCCATCGGTCTTGTGAGGTGCCAAGGGGACCCCCAATTGCTCGCAGAGGGCGGAGAACACCCTCAGGCTTCGCTGGCACTCGTCGAAAGTGAAACTGACGAAAAGGAAGTCGTCCAATACCTTCACAACGTTGCGCACCCCAAACTTCTCGGCGAGGATCTATTGCAGGGCACTGGAAAAAGTCTCGAAGATCCGGCAGGAGGGGACGGCTCCCATGCTGAGCATCTTCTCGTAGTAGTACTTGCCCCCATAAGAAAACCCCAGGTGATGGTAGTTGCTCGGGTGTACTGGGACGATCCTGAATGCTTCTGCGATGTCGCCCTTTGCCAGGTGACCCCCCGGGGAACGGCTGACGACCATTGCCACTGCATCGTGGATAGACAGGTAGGTGACGGACGTCGATTCCCGAGGGATGTTGGCGTTCACACTGTCAGGGGAGTAAGGGTAGCTGAGGTTGTGCTGGAGGCGGTACTTGCCCGGCGTAGACTTCTCCCTTAATGCTATGGGCGAACACTTGAAATTCTTGAAAGGGGGGGCTTCGAAGGGGCCCGCGATGCGTCCTAGACTCAACTCCTTGTCGAGCATTGGCCCGACGATGTGCGGGAGGTCCGTTGTAGCCTGAGGGTTGCGTGAAGAAAGGGGGGTCCGCGCCCCTTCAAAGCCGAGTAGGAACCCCCCTCTGAAGCCCCCCACGAGGTAGTCTCGAAGGGGGTATCCCACCAGCAAAGCATCAAGGGCGTCGGCGTCCACCGGCGTTGGTACTGCCGGCGTTCTTCTTACCCTTATCTTGTGGTTGTCATCGAGGGCGCTGGTCGTGGGTGGGTCCGTCGCGTGGCTGAGCTGGGGGGCACGTGGTGTAGGCCGGGTGCCTCCTTCGGCAGCGCGGGCAGTAGTGCTTGAAGGAACATGATGTAAAATTGCAGCCAGGTCCCCTCGAGTGGTAGGCAAAGCAGTAGCCCGGGGGAAGCCCTGCGGCCCGGGCGGTAGAGAGGGTAAGGGCTGCCAGTCGACCTGCCTCCTGCCTTTCTGTCTGAACGGCGACGTGTGCAATGCGCTGGACCGAGCGGAATTCCAAGTCCAGCCTGTAATCGAGCTAAGAACAGTCCGACCTCTCCTTGTCCCATCTGAAGGCCTTGTCATACCACATCCAGTCACCTTTAAGGGTCGCCTTCATGGTCTTGACGTACCGGGCGTAGGTGAGCAGGGCCTGAGCCTCGGCCGGGTGCTTCTCGATGTAGATCGTTGCATAGGTGTCGAAGCCATGCGCCCACTGGTCCGGCGTCAGGGGCGGCTGCTTCTTACCAGATGCCTGGGGGTCAGTGGCGGACACAGGGCGAGTTTCGTAGGGTCCTGCTTCACGCTCATGAGCGAGCAACTCTCTGAGGTCGACGTACTTTTTTGCCCAGACCTTTTCCCGGAGGGTCTGAGGGACGTGTACGCCCAGGAGTGGGATGGAGGAAGCCTGAGGTACCCGAAGGTGTCCCAGCCAAGGACTAGTAAGTGGAGGAGAAGCACTTAATGCTTTACTAAAATCAATTCCAGCTAGTCCGGCAAACATCACTATCAGCTATGCAGATGACATCCTTGTACATACTAAAACCCACCGTGAAATGCAAACAGTCTTAAATTGTATACATACAGCGTGTCAGAGCCTTGGTCTTGTAATCAACGCTGCTAAAACTAAGGTATTTAACAGACAAATTGGCAACCGCAAAAGTGGACCACGAAAACTCAAGATAGATAATATACCAATAGACTATGTCTCTTCTTTCAAATACCTTGGAGTCTATGTCCCTTGTACCTCAACTGCAGTCAATAAGTTACATCAACAATGTAGAGACAGACTCAAGGCTCTCAGAACTGTAGTGGGGTACAGCCCGAAATATGGTGTTAATATTAGAATAGCAAGAATGATGTATTTAGCGTACATAAGGTCTCTGATAGACTATCATGCACCAGCTTTGGTCCTGCAAAATGGCAAAAGTATTGATAGACTTGAAAAAATGCAAAATGAAGCACTCAGAATTATACTTGGCTGTCCAATAACTACCAAAGTTCTCAACATGCGGAAAGAATTAAATATACTTAGCATTAGAGATAGAATATTTGAAATTAATCTTATGATGGGACTAAAGCTTCTGCGTGATAACAAAAACAACATTGTGTCAGTTGCTCTGTTAGAACACATACGAAATGGAACTAGCGAGTCTAAGTGGATTCAAAGAACAGCCACTCATATTAAAATGATGGGACTGCATGATGTATATACAGATGAAAGAGTTCAGCACTTCCTTCCACCCTGGCAGATAGTACCTTTTGACATCCTGACCCCTGCATACCCCACCAAGAAACTAATCACAAACAACCCTCATGCTCAGCTTGCTGCTAAATTAAGCACCATAGAACACATTCACAATATACAAGCTGAAAACAACATTGCACAGACAATATACACTGACGGATCACTCAATACAGCTACAGGGAGGGCAGGAAGTGCTGTTATTGCTCATCAGCCCGATGGCAGCACAATTGAAAGGAATATCCGAATTAGTAACTGGGCGTCCACTATGCAAGCCGAGTTGGTAGCGATACTGGTAGCACTCGAAATTATTGACAACACTGAAGTAGACAGCTTAATTATTTCTGACTCCCTTTCCTCACTACGAGCAATAAACAGTTTGCAATCAAGTAATAACGTGCTTGTCTTGGAAGCTAGACGTAGATATATAAGAATACTTAGCAAGAGGGTAAATATAAAAATGTTGTGGATTCCTTCTCACATTGGCCTGCAGGAACATGACAAAGTTGACGCCCTTGCTAAGGCTGCAGTAAATAAAGACAGTGTTGAACGGAATCTTGAGTTATCAAATAGGTCCCTTAAAAGTGTCATTAGACGAGAACTCCTGGATGGATTTGAAGAAAGTAGAACTGTGCAAACTGGAATTAGCAGGTCCATTGTTCATCACATTGAAATGTGTGAAGTAAAACATGTGTATGGGGCAAGTAATAAAGTCAGTAGACTAACAGATGTTGTCACAGCTCGTATAAGACTTGGCTACAAGTATCTCTGGCAGTTCGGCTTGTATAGGGATCTAGATGAAGTAAAGTGTAAAGTGTGTGGACAAAGACAGGGACACACACTAGAACACTATATCTTGGATTGTAGTAAAATTGAGCCATTTAGAGATAGATCTAAACTCACTCTGTATGATATGGCAACCTATCTTATTACCATGGGAAAATTACCTGAAATACTTGCACTGTATCCACATTTCGCTTCCAGTAGATGAACGACATACGAGATTCAGAAACAAGTAGTGTATTTTTGAAGACTAACAAGAAACAGAAGCTCCCCTATGACTCTGTAATGTCCCCATTGGTCAAACTATTATGTATTAGCGATAAGACCTACCATTAATGTATGATGACTTACTGTAAATATGTAGCTCTTGAAATAGCACTTTCTCTGTAACTAGCTGACATTGTAACTATAAGGTGTGAAGGATAGATGAAATTGTTTATGTAATAATCTAAGATGAGGTCTGATAAAGACCTTTTGTGCCCTCTGTAATGCTTTTGCGCTACCGCTCACAGGATGAGTATGGGGTGCACAATAAACTAGCCGCCTTCGGCGGCAACAATCAATCAAGGAGAAGCACTCACCCTGGGAGACTCACCATAAGAGGACAGGCTGGAGGAGCTGGCACGGCGCCTCGACGTATACCCCCTGGCCCTGGAGCGAGGGCGACGCTCGGTGGGGAAGGGCGAGGGGGCTGGGACGGCCGGGGCAGGGGCGGCCACGGCACCTCCCCCGTCCCGGTGGCCTACGCCTAAGGAGGGCCCACGTGCCTGCGCAATGAGGGCCTGCAGCGTCGTCCAGTCATCTGCTGAAAGGGTCGGTAGCTGTGTCGCTGTGCCACCCGTTGCTTTGCCAGCATTGCGCAGCTGTGAAGTGCGCCCGCCGTCCATGTCCGAACCAGCCGAGGAGGCCTCTGTAGAATGGGAGGCAAAGCGAGCAGGCTTGGTCCGCGCCCTGGCTGGCTGTGTCCTTGCTCCGCTACGTTGCTGTCCTCGCATTGACGCCGTCCGTGCCCTCTTCCGTGTTGCATGAGTTGGGTGGTCCGGCTTCTCACCACTGCAGAAAGAGGGAACGTTAGTGACAGCCTGACTAACCTGGCGACAGGCAGGGGAGAAAAGCCTGGCTGCCGCGCCTGCTAGCATAACATACACCACCGCAACTAAAGTAAATAAAGACACAATGCCGGGAATAGTAATAGACAGAAACCCACAGGCACGAAGGACGGGGGGGGGGGAAGATAAGCAGACGTAGGTGGTCACAAAGGAGTCGGCTCCCACAGGCGCGCCCACACAGCTGGGGGGGGGAAACGAATTAACAGTGGGCTGAGAAGATAAACGTCGCCGAGGCGCACTTAACAGCACCCAACCCGGCTGAGAAAGGACATAGGCCCAAGGCAAAGGCGAAGTGGGCGTAAACAACTTAGAATGAAATGGAAGAATGCGGAAGTAAGAGGGCGAGTACCGAGTAAACAAGGGAACCGAGGGGGTGAGGGCGGGGGGCACCCAGTAAACCGGAACTCGTACACCGAGCTGGCCTTACCTAAACGTACAGAGTCCAGGGGAGACAAGTATAAATGTAACCCAGAAAAAGAAACATGCAGCTGGCAATGCATGACCTGCCGGAGACGAGAGGGGCTGATGAAGACTGAACGAAACAGGTCCAAGATAACTGAAAGCAAGGGGCATGAGGTCCGTGACACAGCAACGAGACCAACGCGGCTGAATTTACCCAATAGCTTAAAGGCAAAAGCGTTAGGTAACACAAAATAATTGTAGAGCAAGAAATAAAATAACTATGCAACAAGAGTGAAGCATAGCTTGCGGGAAAAATTTGCCAAGGTAAACTGATCCTACATGTAGGCCAGAATAAACTTAAGGAAGAAAAAGGGGGGGGGCCCGAGACTGCAACTAGCACAACCTAGTTAACGGTAAAAGCTTAATTACTTAATGACGGAAGCAAAAGTTAAACAACCATAAAAGTAAAACAGGAGAAGAAAGTTAAACAGTAGCTTGAATAAACAAAGCAAGACGCAAGAGGCCTGCAACACAGCAACAGCACATGCTAGCTGACCTTACATAGTAGCTTAGAAGCAACTAGCGGAGTTAAACAACAAATGGGACCGGGGGAAGTAACATAAATAAACAGCAAGAGCGAAGCGTAAACGGTAAAATTGAGAGGAAACTAATCATAATTGCAGGGCCAGGAAACCTAAGCAAGAGGCGAGGGCCCGCAATACTGCATCTAACACATCCTAGCTGCCTTGAAATAATGCATGCGGTAATGCAAAGGGAACAAACGAACTGAGATGCAACCAAGGAAATAAACAAGTACAAGGGCAAATGCAACAAAGTAGAAATAAGTTAAAGTAGGTTAAATGTAACATGTTTGCTGTAACAAATAAATAACACTTTTACAATAACAAAACATAAATGATGCACAACATAAATGTAACCAAATAAGTAACATGAATATGCTGCCAGAGCTAAGCGTAAAATACTGTAAAAAAAAATTGAGGAAACTGGGCAAAAAGCAGGCCCAGGAAAACGTAAAGCGAAAATAAGGGCCCGCAAATACTGCAAATAGCACATCCTGGCTGACTTTACTTAATAATTTACTTAATAACACTGCAAATAGCACATCATGGCTGACTTTACTTAATAACGTAAGGCAAGGTAAAAGTTAAACAAACATTCAACAGCTTGACCACAAGCTGAATTTCCAGGGACACATTCTACATGTATCAAAAAAAGTTTCAAAAACTGTTGGCATTCTTTCTAAGATCAGATATTATGTACCCCGACCTGCCCTGGTGAGACTCTATTTCTCCCTCATCTATCCATATCTCAACTATGGTATTTGTGCTTGGGGTTCTACTACCCAAAATCATTTATGTCCTCTAATTACTCAACACAAAGCTGCTATTAGCACAATATCCAACTCTGGCCCCAGACATCACTCGGTACCCCTACTCAAATCTCTGAATATGTTAGATATTAAGTCACTGCACATTCTCTCATGTGTATCATACATATATAAAACGCTGAACTGTAATGCCAATCCTGAGCTCAAAAGCTTCATTGAAGGTTGCAACAGAACCCATGAGCACCACACCAGAAATAAATACAGTTTTGATATTCCAAGAGTACGGCTTAATCAAACTAGAAATGCTTTACAAATCAAGGGACCCAGAATGTGGAATGACCTCCCCAACCATGTTAAAGACTGTACCTCTCTCAACCAGTTTAAGATTAAAACTAAACACTACCTAATAAATTCCCTGTAACCTACCTTACCCCTCTATTGTCAACCCATGTCTGTTATTTTTTTAATCAACGCTGTTTGTCAACCTTTTGTATTTGTGCTGCTTTTTCAGTCATGTTCCCCCTTTTTTTCTTTATTTGTATTTGCTCTCAACACATTTTATTCTTTATGTTCAATTAGTATTAAGTTCTAGATATTAATGTTCTTCCTGCCCGAAACGCATTGCGTAATAGTGGCTTTAGGCATTGTATGTACTAGCTCTATCTATAAATCGTTCCATTAATGTAACATCACTTGTATGTATGTATCTTATATATATATATCTATATTTATATTTATTTATTCTGTAACACAGCAAACGTAAAATAAACATGCGACATGAGCAATGCATCAAATGTAGGAGTAAATTATGGTAGGCTGCTTGGAAAAGCGAAACCGGGGGAATCTGAAAGCAGGAGGCTTGACAATGCTGAAATGTAGAAACATAATTAGGCATAAGAGCAAGGCATAACACGGTAATTTGCAAGACAAATAAGGATATATAATCACAAGTAGAGAAAAATGAACCATCAAGCCCTAAAAAGAGCTGACTTGTTCAAATGTCAAGACAAACAATAAAGCACTACCAAAATAACATGGGCATGAGGAGAGGCCAAGGAATAAAATCCGGGAGTTGGATAAGTGTAAGGAGCACCTCCTGGACGCCAGTCTAAAATAAAATAAGTTTAACGAACGTAAATAAATAACTAACAGCGATAAATATTTATTTATTTATTTATTTATTATTTATTTATATATATACAAGAAGGAACATTGGGTTTGTGAGAATACATTGAATAGTACAGTATTAACAATCTTGTACAGCCACTAGTACGTGCAGCGTTTCGGGCAGGTCCTTAATCTAACAGATAATTTTAAGTAGGTAATTTCTATCAGAATTAATAAATGATAACAAATACATTGAAAGAGAAAAATGAGATGAGAGAGCTAAGGAAATATATTAAAGCACATTGGTATATTAAAGCTCTAACTGATTACATTAACAGCTTGATTGGTAATTTAAACAAGATTAATAGACACCATACAGCAGATTGTCAGCACATATAGAAAGACAGCAATGATCACAATGGTAAAGATGTTCAAATTGGGTACATAAAGGTTGGGAGATTGGGTAGCAATAGATACAGTGCAATTTTAAGGCAAAAGGTAAAAAACTATGAAGATGAAATTAGGTACTTTTTAGTATTGTTTTTGAATGATGTAAAAGTTGGACAGCTTTTCAATTCAATAGGGAGTGAGTTCCATAAACTGGGTCCTTTTATTTGCATAGAGTGTTTACACAGATTAAGTTTAACTCTGGGGGATATCAAAAAGATATTTATTTCTGGTGTGGTGATAATGGGTTCTATTACGTCTGTCCAGGAAGAGTTTCAGAGAAGGATTTGCATTTAAGAACAGGGTTTTGTAAATGTAGTTGACACAAGAGAATTTGTGGAGTGAGATTATGTTTAGCATGTTTAGGGAGTTAAACAAGGGGGGCTGAGTGTTGTCTGAAAGCAGAATTTGATATTATTCTTATAGCAGATTTTTGCTGGGTGATGATGGACTTGAGGTGGTTTGAAGTGGTTGAACCCCATGCACAGATACCATAGTTAAGATAGGGATAGATTAGTGCATAATATAGAGAGATGAGAGCAGAGTTAGGTACATAATATCTGATTTTGGAGAGTATACCAACTATTTTAGAGACTTTCTTAGTTATGTGCTGTATGTGGGTACTGAAGTTGAGTCTCTTGTCTAGGAATAGGCCAAGAAACTTACCATCATTTTTATCGTTAATGTTTACATTGTCTATCTGAAGCTGAATTGCATTTGTAGATTTGCTTCGAAATAAGATGTAGTAGGTCTTTTCTATGTTAAGTGTTAGTTTGTTGGTTGACATCCATAAGTGGACTTTTTTTAGTTCATTATTACCAACGTTATTTAGTGTATGTGGGTTGGGGTTGGAGTAGATGAGGGTAGTATCATCAGCAAACAAAATAGGTTTCAGCTAGAATGTTAGAGACATTAGGCAGATCATTGATGTATATAAGAAATAGAAGAGGTCCCAAGATGCTGCCCTGTGGCACTCCAACGGTTATTGGTAGAGTGGGAGAGGTTTTATTATTGATGGCTACACATTGGTGTCTATCACTAAGATAGGATTGGATATAGTCCAAGGATATAGTCCAATAATATAGTCCAAAGGATATAGTCCAATATGAGTCGCCCAAGCAGCTGACCTCACGACAACTAAGTGAGGACGCTTAGGGTACACGGCTGGGCGGAGAGGGGGGGGGGGCTAAGCCTCCTCCCGACGACGCATCGACACAGACATCTACTGGAGGAAACCGGGCCCCGGGCAACAGTGAGGGCCACCATCCTCGTTCAGGGCTACTGCCCCTGTCTGGACGCCAAGGACTTAACAAACATCGAAGGGGGACGACTCCACCTGGCTTGCCGGCTGCAACGTCGACGCCGAACCCTGGACCTGTGACGCTTACCGTTAGACGAAAACCTACCGTAGCGGCGTCCAGGACACCTGCAGACGTCGTCGGGCTGAACTCAGGACCGGGCTCCGACGCCAGCGGGCCCACTACGACGCTGAAGAACCACTGACGACAAAAGACGGATGGGCGGGCGGACAGGCGGACGAACGCTGAACTTGCAACTTAGAAAGGAATCCGTGCTACAACGTACGGACAAATCACATTTGACGAACGCACCGGGCTACACCGGCCAGGCAGAAGCGCCTGGGAACCAACTTGCCGGGCAACACCGGCCAGATGTAAGGTCTGGGAGCAACGGTCCTGGTTACCCCAGCAGGCAAGACTGGACACGTGCCTGTGGGGCCCTGGACCGACGAAAAACAGCTTGTTACTAACGCACCGGGCTACACCGGTCAGACGTAACGTCTGGGACGACATGCCGGGCTACACCGGCCAGACGGACGTCTGGGGACAACGTGCCGGGCGACACATCCGACGAAAACGTACCTGGGAACTCCGGGCCGACAAAGCGGCCTGGGACTAGCTCTCCGGGCAACACCGGCTGGACGAGTCGTCCGGGGACGAACGTGCCTAGCGGAGAAGAAAACGCGCACGCCATGCACTCCCGTGGCCTACCCACCAAGCATGCCACAAGGCATGACTCTTGGCCCAGGGCGAAGGGAGCCCCCATAGCAAGCACGCCCAGATGGGCACAGGGCAGCCCTAGCCCCGAACGAGGGAAAGCCGCGGCGCAAAGCCACGTGAATTAGCACCCAAAGAAGGGACCGGAAGGGCAGAACACAGCCCAGGCGGGCGCTCCACAGAGCGCCGTGCCACGTGGGCACCACGACCAGGGCATGTGCCCCGGCGCAGGCCCGGGCGTAGTCCGGAACCTGGCCACAAGCCGCCGCCGACGGCGACACATGGCCTCACTCAGGGAAACCTGGCCCCTCGGGGCATCCCAGGGATACCCAGCAGACCAGCAACAGGGAGCACTCGAGGAAAGGACGGGAAGGACGCCTAACCACGCCCGGTCGACCAGACACGTGGTCGATGCCGGCGAGGCATGGGCCCCAAGGGGTGTGCCCAAAGGGCATAGAGCCACCCACGCCTGGCCACATGGGGCCGCCGCCAAGGGCTATGCTGGGCCGCCCTCGGGGCCCCAGGCAGGGCGCACATCCGGGCACGACACGCTGCGAGGCCCCCAGGGCACGAACAGGCACGGCTGGACGGAGCCCCTACCTGGGCAGAAACCAAACGCAGTCCACCAGGGACGCGGCCCAGCACACGCCAGCCCTAACAAGGCCACACAGCAAGCACAGCACGGTAGCGCCCAACACGGGCCCAAAAGGGCGCCCCCCTGCACTCCCGGGAAGCGTAACAGCAGAAAACCTGAGGGACTAGCTAAGGCGGCACACACAGACCGCGAGGGGACGACGCTAGCACACGCCACACTGAGGAGGTCCTGACTAGAATTGAACAGAAAAAGCCTTTGCTTGGAGTTAGAAGTGTAGGGCAGGAGGCCCCTGCCGGATCAGTCTGGGATGTCGAGGGCCCCATAATGTCCGGGAGAGAGAGGTCATGCAGGTACCGACGCGGCTGGCGTGATGTCCATCTCGAGCATAGACCGACGTCCGGGGAGTTGCGAGGGCAGCAGCGAGGGCAGGCGAAGTGAGGGCAGGGCCCCCTCTTTACCCCAGTATTTATATGGCCCCCAGACTGCCCGCGCAACGCCGCGGGACGCGCTGCACAATTGTTTCTTTCTCCCCCATCAGAAACATCTCCGCTTGCAAAGCAGAGGCCATTTGTGGAAGCTTTGGGACCGTTATGAGGAAAACAGATAAGCACCTCACAGTTCCTCAAGGAATGTTCGCGTTTTATCCCAGGAAGTTCCTTAACTAGAATTAGAAAACAGCAGTCTGTTTACTGGTTGTTATTTTACTTAAGTTAGTTGTAAATGATAATGTAAAAATATAGCCACTGAGGTCTGATTAAGACTTTATGACCATGTAATCTATGATTTGCTCCACTACTTACTGGTTGAGTATGGGGTGCATAACAAATAATAGCCTCCTTCGGCGGTGCCTTATTTCTAAATGTGTTTCAAACTCGCACTGTAACTTGTGCTACCCACTCTGTCAACTCAAATTTTGCTACAATGTACCTCTTAATATGTGTTACATACTCTCACAACCCAATGTACCTTCTTGTATATAAATAAATAGATTTCAATTGTAAGGGGTATGGTTTGCACCTTGTTTTTCTAATAATAGAAACCTCCCCCCTTAACCTGACCCCTTCCACGTGCTATATCCCAGTCTCCGTGGTGTAGTGGTAAGACACTCGCCTGGCGTTCCGCGAGCGCTTTGTCATGGGTTCGTATCCTGGCCGGGGAGGATTTACTGGGCGCAAATCCTTAACTGGGATTTACTGGGCGCCTCTGTTTAACGCAATAGTAAAATGTGTACTCGGTTGTAACAACGATTCTTAGCGGCGGGGACCGTATTCCAGGGACCTGCCCGAAACGCAACGCATACTAGTGGCTGTACAAGAATGTGTACAAGTCTCCAAACCTGATACATTAATTGTAAGTGATTCCTTATCATTCTTAAATGCTCTCAACTCTTTAAGACATAACTGTAACAAGCTCGTGTCCGAAGCTAGACACAAATACAACAAAATTATTAAGGATGGTAACAGAGTCCATTTCATGTGGTCTCCATCTCATGTTGGCCTCCGAATGCATGATAGAGCTGATAAGTTAGCCAAAGAATCTGCCTTTAAATATAAATAAATAAATATAAATATGTTTATTCAGGTAAGGTATATACATACAAGTGAGGTTACATTAATGGATCGAATTATAGGTAGAGCTAGTACATACAATGCCTAAAGCCACTATTACGCAATGCGTTTCGGGCAGGAAGAACATTAATATCTAGAACTTAATATTAATAGAGCATAAAGAATAAAATGTGTTGAGAACAAATAAAGATAAAAAAAAGGGGGAACATGACTGAAAAAGCAGCACAAATACAAAAGGTTGACAAACAGTGTTGATTAAAAAATAACAGACATGGGTTGAACTAGAGGGGTAAGGTAGGTTACAGGGAGTTTATTAGGTAGTGTTTAGTTTTATTCTTAAACTGGTTGAAAGAGGTACAGTCTTTAACATGGTTGGGGAGGTCATTCCACATTCTGGGTCCCTTGATTTGTAGAGCATTTCTAGTTTGATTAAGCCGTACTCTTGGAATATCAAAACTGTATTTATTTCTGGTGTGGTGCTCATGGGTTCTGTTACAACCAGCAATGAAGCTTTTGAGTTCAGGATTGGCATTACAGTTCAGCGTTTTATATATGTATGATACACATGAGAGAATGTGCAGTGACTTAATATCTAACATATTCAGAGATTTGAGTAGGGGTACCGAGTGATGTCTGGGGCCAGAGTTGGATATTGTCCTAATAGCAGCTTTGTGTTGAGTAATTAGAGGACGTAAATGATTTTGGGTAGTAGAACCCCAAGCACAAATACCATAGTTGAGATATGGATAGATGAGGGAGTAATAGAGAGTCACCAGGGCAGGTCGGGGTACATAATATCTGATCTTAGAGAGAATGCCAACAGTTTTTGAAACTTTTTTGATATGTTTAGAATGTGTCCCTGGAAGTTCAGCTTGTGGTCAATGAGAACGCCAAGGAACTTACCATCTAATTTGTTACAAATTTGGGTATTGTTAATTTTGAGATTTATTTGATTAGAGGATTTATTGCCAAACAGAATATAGAAAGTTTTGTCAATGTTAAGGGTGAGTTTGTTGGCAGTTAGCCAAAGATGGACTTTATTTAGCTCAGTATTTACTGTGGCATTTAGAGCAAGGGGGTCAGGACTGGAGTAAATGAAGGTTGTGTCGTCAGCAAAAAGAATTGGTTTGAGGTGTTGGGAGGCATTTGGAAGGTCATTAATGTAGATGAGAAAGAGGAGAGGGCCAAGTATGCTGCCCTGAGGAACACCGATGTTGATGGGTAGGGTGGGAGAAATTGAATTATTCACAGAAACATACTGGAGCCTGTCAGTAAGGTAAGATTTGAGGTATTGCAGGGAGTGTCCTCTGACTCCATAATGATGTAATTTAAGAAGAAGGTTTTGGTGGTTAACAGTGTCAAAAGCCTTACGCAGGTCCACAAATAACCCAACAGGGAACTCATTTTTATCAAGAGCTGCATGAATCAAGTTAATCATACTAATAAGTGCATCGTTAGTGCTTTTTTTTGGGTCTGAAGCCATATTGACAAGAGCTAAGTATATTGAGTTTGGCTAGATAAGAGTAAAGCTGCTTGTAGATTAGTTTTTCAAATATTTTTGACAAGTTAGGCAGGATTGATATAGGTCTGTAGTTGTTAACATCTGTGAGATCACCACATTTGTGGACAGGGGTTACTCTCGCTTTCTTTAGAATACCTGGAAAGGTTTGGAGTTCAAGTGACTTGTTGAAGAGCAATGCAATAGCAGGGGCTAAAGATCTGGAGGCTTTTTTGTAAATTAAAGTTGGTATCTCATCAAGGGCACTAGACTTGGTTTTAAGGGAAAGGATTATCTCATTGACGTCAGTGGAATTAGCAGGCTTTAGGGACAGAGACTGTGGATTGTTACCTGTAAGATAGTCCTTAACATCAGTACTGGAAGTTGGAATATCATTTGCAAGGGATGACCCAATGGAAGAGAAGAACCTATTAAACTCAATAGCAGAATCAGAGGCTGAAAGCTGACCATCGTTACTGGACAGGAGTGTTGGTTTGTTATTAAAAATCTTCTTTGATCCCAATATTTGTGAGATTGTGCTTCAAGTTTTTTTAATGTTGCTCTTTATTTGGGTAAATCTATCTTCGTAGAATTTAGTTTTGGCTCGTCTAATTATTTTAGATAGCAATAACGAGTAATTCTTTGAAAATTCTTTGGAGACGGAGCCGTTCTAATTCTAAAGGAGCCGTTGAGTGTAACCTTGGATTGTCAATGAGCAATCTGAGAGCAGCAGTACACCGAGAACTTCAACAAGATCTTGTAGATCTGAGGCAAAGTGAAATTGACACCAGTAATTCCATCTATCATCGTACTATCATGCAAGAGGAGCCACACATCTATGGATCATCCAATAAAATTAGCAGACTTCTAGATGTTACTACTGCTCGGCTTAGACTCGGTTACAAGTATCTCTGGGAATTCTCATTATCTGCCGATGTAGACTTGACCAAATGTAAACTGTGTCAACAAAATTATTCGCACACCCTCCGTCACTATGTGATGGAGTGCGAAAAGATACGTGAATTTAGAGACAGTTCTATAACCAATGTTCCAGCGATGTGTAAATATTTAATTCAAAATGATCTGCTACCAGAAATTTTAGCCAAATATCCCCAGTTTGCTAACTGTAGGTAGTAACTGAGTGATTGTATCCTATCCACCGCTGCCCACTAGATGGGGGGCGGTGTGTAGGACAAACATATAAATTGTGACACTAGTTCTCCACATATGTCAGTTGCTTAATTTAGAACTTGTACTTGAGGTCGATCTCGAACCCATTGTTGACGTGACGACTTGTATTGATTTTTGTAACTAGCTCCTCAAGATTGTAACTTGCTTAGCTAAATGAATTGTGGGGTTCAGTCCCTGAGCCCATTATGTGCCTCTGTAACCCTTTCCACTACCGCCCACAAGATGGGTATGGGGTGCATAATAAATGAAGTAAACTAAACTCTTGTATATATCTCAAATATATATATATATATATATAGTCTTAATAATAATAATAATAATAATAATAATTTATTTAGGAACAGTACATACATAGATGCAGCGTTACAGTAAAAACATTCTGTTAGATTTAAAGATAAGAGGTAGTACATACAATGCCTGAAGCCACTATAGTATGCATAGCGTATCGGGTAAGGAGAGGTGGGGTGTTACGACCCTGGGCTCTTTAGATGGAAACCAGAGGTCAAATTTGAGCTTAATAAACTACCTCATAGTATTGGACGCCCTAAGCTGACTCTAACTTCGAGTGATTCAGCAGTAGAGTTTTACCCTAGCTTGTATTCAGTGTAAACCCTTGTATCCTGCTTATGTGGACCAAGGCTTTTAACGTAAGATCGTGTGGTAAGTTATTATAATTATTCTTATTGGTGTGAATATATATGGGGGATTGTTAAGGGGTTAATAAATAAGTAAGCTAGAACAGAGTATCCCTTCTTCCTGTGTGGGAGTGCAACGATCTACCTCTAGCCTAACAGGGTCTAGTAACAAGTTATTATTACTATGGATAATTTACTTTGGGGACCGGGCCTTTTAGTTCTCCCATATTTGATACCTCTGTATTCTAACTCCCCCTTACCCCTTAATAGTACCAGTTCCCCCATAGCAAGCACCACCATTA
Source organism: Procambarus virginalis (assembly GCA_020271785.1). NCBI lineage: Eukaryota > Metazoa > Arthropoda > Malacostraca > Decapoda > Cambaridae > Procambarus > Procambarus virginalis. The sequence goes on along the minus strand of WNGS01164714.1, from coordinate 36,029 downwards.
TTATAACAAGTGGTTGGCCTGTCCGGGATGAACTTTAGTATTGAAAAAAATTAGATTTTTGAGTGCCAAAACTAAAAAATTCTTGTTTCCACAGAACGGTTGTGTGCTAGCCTAGGGTCCAGCTCATCTGGCGTAGGACATTCTTTGCACTGACTGGACACCCAGCTGGATCCCTTCACGATTAAGGTTAGTATGGCCTTGTGTTAGGGCCCGTGCAAATTTTTGTTTTTTTTCCAATTTTATTTTTAATTTTTTTCTGTGTCTAGGAGCTAAAATTTTTAGTGATGTCATCTGAAATGCAGAGACTGGCAATGGACCCTTCATTGGTAGAGATAAAGGAACTTACCAAGTCTAATTTAGTATTGTTAGGCAAGGAATTTGGCCTAGAATTAAATGCCGCAAATAAAAAGTGGACTTTGGTGAATGAAATAGTACAACATTATATCGAGGAAGGACTATTGGCAAGTGATACTCCTTTATGCCAGCCTAGCCAAGCAGAAAGTGCAGCTCATACAGACAGAGAGTTAGCTCTAGAGTTAGCAAAAATAAAATTAGAGGAACAAAGACTCAAAACCGAAGAGGCTAGAATTAGAGTGAATGCCACTGGACCTCCACCTGCCGGGGATTCAAACCCCAGGCATTATGAGAAAAAGCATAACTTGCCTGAATTTTCAGAGTCGGATCCTGAAAGATTTTTCAACCATTTTCAGAGATTGGCCCTGTCCATGACCTGGCCAAAGGAAGAGTGGGTGAAAATCCTAGAGGGAAGACTTAGGGGTAAAGCCCAAGATATTTTTATTAATATGCCTGACGACGAGTGTTTTGAATATGATAAAGTCAGGGAACGAATTTTGAGGGCGTATGAAATTACTCCTGAAGCTCACCGCCAAGCTTATTGCAACCTTAGGCCTACTCACAACCAACCGTTCAGTGAATTTGCTAATGATCAAATTAGATTGTTTGATAAATGGATTCGCTCGGCTGAAGCCGAAACATACGAGGCATTGAAAGATTAATTTTAAGGGAGCAGTTTATAGATAGTATGCCAGATAATGTTGCACAGTATATAAGAGGAAGGGTAGAGTTAAATTCTAAAATAGGGGATTTGGCCAAGATGGCAGAAAACTACCAGTTGGGGGCAAAAGGCCCAATAAAAATAATTTTACCCCACAGAGTAGCAAAACTTATACCCACAGCCAGTCCAGACCAGCTCATTCTAACCCTTTACCTAATGCACATTCTGTTTCAGACATAACTAACCCTGTTAAATTGTCTAGCCCCACGACACTAAAGAGTGAACCGAAGGGTAATTCGGTTAGTAATGTCTCTTCTCCCCAACGTTTCTGTGGTCACTGTAAACGTTCAAACCACAATATTAGCCGTTGTTGGCAACTGTACCCGGGAAAAAGACCCAATGCTCTCGTTGTGACACAGGGCTTGAGGCCTTCTGAAGGGTTAGGGAGTAAGACCTCCAACCCACAGTGGTTGGACCTGCTTACCCCATTCTTATCGAAAGGGAGACTACTTTTGTCTGAGGGTTCTTCCTGGAGGGACGTGGTGATCTTCTGAGACACCGGTGCCATCCAGACTTTAATTTTAGAGAGTGCTTTGCAAAGTGCCAATACTCTCGACACTGGAGAGGTGGTACTGGTCGAGGGTGTCACTAGTGATACTCGAGCAGTACCCCTCCGTAAGGTTACCCTGGAATCTGATTTCCACAAGGGTATTTGTACAGTCGGAGTCACTTCGTACCTACCTTTCCCTAATGTTGATGTAATATTGGGTGATGATTTAGCCGGGGATAAGGTAGGGGACTCCAGACTGCCTATTATGTTGCCTACCCCGAAGGTTTGCCTGGATCCACCCACCGTAGAGGATAATGTTGTGTACCCTGCGTGCGTGGTGACCAGATCTATGGGACTTAAATGTAAGGGCAGCCCTGTGCTTGCCAAGGTGGTAAATCCCGAGGACACGAGGGACTTTCCGAGTGGTGAAAGCCCAGTGGACCTTGCGGACACATTCATGGCCCGACTCGATGACGTGGCTGAGGACATTGTGGGGAGCCTGCCACCGCCGACTACCGAGAGTAGTGAGGAGGTGGAGGAGAACCCTGTGGAGCCTCGGCCAATGGCATCTGACCAAGGCCTGGAAGCCTCCTTGAGTGAGTTACAGAAAGCTGACCCCAGTCTTACTGATTGTCATGAGTCAGCCGTCTCTCTGGAGGAAATTGTAGACACAGCAACTGGTTACTACTACAATGATCGGATTTTGATGAGAAAATGGAGACCACAGAGTGCTCCCTTGTCAAATGAGTGGGAGGTAGTCCACCAGGTTATGTTGCCGACCTGCTATAGAGAGAGAGTTTTGTCAGCTGCCCATGATGATCCTATGGGGGGGACATCAAGGCATTAACTTATCGCAAAATCTGCAAGTATTTTTCTGGCCCAAGCTGAAAAACCATGTGGCAAAATTTTGTAATGCATGTATTGCTTGTCAACTTGTCAACCAAACCAGACTCCACCTAAAGCTCCTCTAAGGCCTATTGTCGTGTCGGAGGAACCATTTTCTCATGTGGTAATGGACTGTGTTGGTCCATTACCTAGAACTAAGTCTGGTAATATTTACCTAATCACGATGATGTGTATCACGACTCGTTACCCAGAGGTTTTTGCTGTAAGGAACATCCGAGCAAAGACTGTTGTTGCTCGTATGTTGCAATTTTTTTCCACTTTTGGACTGCCTCAGGTCGTGCAAACTGACAATGGTACTAACTTTAAGTCTGATACTTTTGAACAATTTTGTAAGGACCATGGAATAACTCATAAGGTTTCCAGCCCATACCATCAGCAGAGTCAGGGGGTAATTGAACGGTTCCATCTAACTCTGAAGCAGATGTTGAAGACATCGTGCGAGAGTTTCCATACCTTCTGGGACGAGAACTTGCCGTATGTTTTGTTTGCTGCTAGGGAGGGGTTGCAAAGTTCACTGGGTTGTTCTCCTTTTGAGTTAGTCTTTGGCCATAAAGTTCGTGGACCCTTGCAAATGTTTCAGGAGAATCTGTTAGGGAACGTAACGTTAACCGAAGGTTCGGCTTTCTTTGCGCAACACCACCAGAGACTCAAGGACTGCAGGGCTGCTGCACTAAAGTATCTTGGGAAGGCCCAAGAGAATATGAAAGAACGAAACGATGCTAAGGCTAAGTTGCGGGTATTTCAGCCTGGTGACCCTGTCCTGGTATTAAAGCCTCGACTAGGGAGCACTATGTCCCACAAGTACGAAGGCCCCTACATTGTGACAGAAAAGACTGGGGACCTCACGTACAAAGTGAGACACTCTGACAAGCGTAACCAGGTAATGCTCGTACACGTGAATCGGCTGAAGAAGTTCCAGGGCCCAGGCCCATTGCACTAACCAATGTTTCCATTTCCAGTGAGGGAGGGGATGATTGTTCTGGGGACCCAACTAATCTCATTCTCAATAATTCTAGTTCTGTGAATGCTGTGGAGGAGGGACTGTCCCATTTGCAGATGTCCCAACGTGACGAGGTGCAGTCGTTGCTTGACGAATTCTCCAGTCTGTTCGGGGAGGTCCCGACCCAGACTGATGCCATTTACCATGATGTCAAGTTGACGGACTACACCCCCATTCGCCTTCAACCCTATCGGATGAGTCCGGAAAAGAAGGCCATCGTACGGAAGGAGGTCGACTTCTTGCTCCAGCACGGCCTCATCAGGCCGAGCCAGGGCTCTTGGTGCTCGCCCTGCCTTTTGGTCCCCAAACCAGACGGCTCCTGGCGATTATGCACCGACTACCGGCAGCTCAACAAGGTGACCATTGTGGATGCCTATCCGTTGCCCCGTCTCGAGACTGCATCGACGAAATCGGGAACGCCACGTATGTCTCGAAATTCGATCTCTCAAGGGGGTACTATCAAATCCCGCTCACTGAACGTGCTAAACAACTAACTGCGTTCGTGACACCCGAGGGTGTTTTTGAGTATCAGTGTTACCGTTCGGCTTGCGTAATGCCCTGCCACGTTCCAGAGGCTAATGAACTCTTTGCTCGCTAATGCCAATTGTCGGGCGTATTTAGATGATATTGTGCTCTTTGATAGTAATTGGGCTGACCACATAGCTAGGTTATGCCAGTTGTTCCCGTGTTTGAAAAATGCAAATCTAACCTTAAATGCAAAAAAGT
>WNGS01164714.1:11630-31069 GCA_020271785.1 Procambarus virginalis | reverse complement strand
GGCCTAGTTACAAAGGAAGTAGTTAAAAGGTACTCATCTGTGCTTACCAGTATCATAAGAAAAGCTAAACTTTCATATATGAGACTAGATTCAAGAAGCAAAAGGCAACATGAAAAGCACATGGAATACCATCTCTAATATCCTAGGAACTAAACAACACTCCCAAACCAGATAACACTCTCTAAGGATGGCCTTACACCGTCATCTGATTTAGAAATGGCGAATGAATTTAATAGCTTCTTTCATCGATTGGTGCTAACCTTGCAAGTAAAATCCCACAGACTCAGACACATATCAACACATATCTCTCAGGCAGCTATCCAAACTCTTCTCCTTTCACCAGTCAGCCCGACAGATGTTGTGTCCATCATACACTCACTAAAAACCAAAGCTGGGAACATCAGTGAAATCCCATCCATTGTATACAAGAGCGCCTCCCATGCTCTTGCGCCACCTATAGCTCTGCTGTTCAACAAATCCCTTGAGTGTCATACCTTCCCTGATATCCTAAAAAAGCAAGAGTAACGCCAGTTCATAAAGGAGGTAATCCGGCAGACATAAACAACTATAGACCAATATCGAAACTACCCATTCTATCAAAAATATTTGAAAAAATTATCTACAAACAGCTCTACTCTATCTCGTAAAATTCGACATTCTTAGCCCCTGTCAGTTGGCTTCCGCTCCCAAAAGAGTACCAACGATGCAATTATTAGTCTCCTTGATATAATTTACTCAGCCTTGACAAAAATGAGTTTCCGATTGGACTCTTCATTGACCTGAGAAAGGCCTTTGATACTGTTAATCACAATTACCTCTTATGTAAACTCCATCATTATGGAATCCGAGGCCATGCACTGGACTATATCCAATCCTATCTTAGTGATAGACACCAATGTGTAGCCATCAATAATATAACCTCTCCCACTCTACCAATAACCGTTGGAGTGCCACAGGGCAGCATCTTGGGACCTCTTCTATTTCTTATACATCAATGATCTGCCTAATGTCTCTAACATTCTGAAACCTATTTTGTTTGCTGATGATACTACCCTCATCTACTCTAACCCCAACCCACATACACTAAATAATTGTTAATAATGAACTAAAAAAGTCCACTTATGGATGTCAACCAACAAACTAACACTTAACATAGAAAAGACCTACTACATCTTATTTGGATGCAAATCTACAAATGCAATTCAGCTTCAGATAGACAATGTAAACATTAGCAATAAAAATGATGGAAATTTCTTGGCCTATTCCTAGACAAGAGACTCAACTTCAGTACCCACATACAACACATAACTAGGAAAGTGTCTAAAACAGTTGGTATACTCTCCAAAATCAGATATTATGTACCTAACTCTGCTCTCATCTCTCTATATTATGCACTAATCTATCCCTATCTCAACTATGGTATCAGTGCATGGGGTTCAACCACTGCAAACCATCTCAAGTCCATCATCACCCAGCAAAAATCTGCTATCAGAATAATATCAAATTCTGCTTTCAGACAACACTCAGCCCCCTTGTTTAACTCCCTAAACATGCTAAACATAATCTCACTCCATAAATACTCTTGTGTCAACTACATTTACAAAACCCTGTTCTTAAATGCAAATCCTGCTCTGAAACTCTTCCTGGACAGATGTAATAGGACCCATTATCACCACACCAGAAATAAATATCTCTTTGATATCCCCAGAGTTAAACTTAATCTGTGTAAACACTCTATACAAATAAAGGGACCCAGTTTATGGAACTCACTCCCTATTGAATTGAAAAGCTGTCCAACTTTTACATCATTCAAAATCAATACTAAAAAGTACCTAATTTCATCTTCATAGTTTTTCACCTTTTGCCTTAAAATTGCACTGTATCTACTTCTACCCAATCTCCCAACCTTTATGTTCTCAATTTGAACATCTTTACCATTGTGATCATTGCTGTCTTCTTATATGTGCTGCTAATCTGTTGTATGGTGTTTATTATTCTTGTTTATCTGTATCTATTGCTACCCAGTCTCCCAATCTTTATGTACCCAATCTGAACATCTTTACCATTGTGTTCATTGCTGTCTTATATGTGCTGGCAATCTGCTGTATGGTGTCTATTAATCTTGTTAATTACCAATCAAGCTGTTCAATCTAATCAATTAGAGCTTTAATATAACAATGTGCTTTAATATACTTACTAAGCTCTCTCATCTCATTTTTCTCTTGTAATGTATTTGTTATCATTTATCAATTATGATAGAAATTACCTACTTAAAATTATCTGTTAGATTAACGACCTGCCCGAAACGCTGCGCATACTAGTGGCTTTACAAGATTGGAAATACTGTCCTATTCAATGCATTCTCACAAACCCAATGTACCTTCTTGTATATAAATAAATAAATAAATAAATAAATAAATAAATAATAATTAATTAATGGATTTAAGTATTCCCTTTGTAAGCCAAGGATTGTTAAGCCTTTTGGTTGTGACTTGTTTTGTAAGCCTAGGACAGTGGGTGTTATAAAGGTTAAGAGTTTTTTGAAGAAAAGACGGCACTGCTAGGTTGATGTCCCCTATGTTACCTAACTCGGATTCCCAGTTGACATTATCAGCAGCAGTTATAAAATTGTCTATAGCAGTTTCATTGTGCAGCCTAAAGCTTAACTCCATTGACTTAAGAGGTGGTTTGATAATGTTAGTTAAGAGAAATGTGGGGTAATGGTCTGTAGTGCTATCGGTGATTATACCTGAAGTAAGCGGAGAGGTTATGTTGGTCCAAATGTGATCAAGAGTAGTGGCAGTACTATCAGTGATGCTAGTAGGTCTAGTGATTAAGGGTATGAGGAAGCAGGAATTCATACAGTTGAGGAAGCTAACAGCAGTAGGGTGTTCAGGCTCACAGAGGTCAATATTAAAGTCCCCTGCGATAATTAGATGGTTTTTGTTCAGTCTGTTATCGAGTATTAGATTTCTAAGGTTTGAATTGAATTCGGACACATCAGTGTTAGGAATTCTATAGACTGCACCCACAGACAGTACAGACTCGGCACCCTTGACTCTGAAACTGGCGAAGATATACTCCCCACAGCAGTCTCTAGTTCTAATTACTTTTAAGCATGTTAGTTCTTGGTGGTAGTAAAGAGCAGTACCACCACCTCTCTGAATTTGACGACAGTTGTGAATTGCCGAGTAGTTAGGCATGTTAAAGAGTTGAGTAGTATCCTTTTTCAACCACGTTTCAGTAAGTATAATAAAAGAGAATTTGTTGTCAATAGTTTCAATCAAGGCACTAACATCATCGAAGTGTTTACCTAGGGATCTAACGTTCAAGTTGATTACAGAGATATTGTGATTATGTGTTAATACATTGTTTACATCATGTGCTGTAAAATATCTGCAATTTTGATCATTAAAGTGATGATTGTCATAGATAGTGGATAAGAGGTTTAGTTCTGGGTCTATAATTGTCTGCATAAAAAGGCTGGTTGCAGGAAAACAAGGCAAGAGTGCCAAAATACAAAATAGAAAATGAAGAAAAGTAGAATAAAAATTCTAAAGTAATATAAACTTAATGGTAATTTAAGTAATAAAACTTAATGGGAACTAGGAATGTAAATAATGAACTAGAATAATTAATAACAATAGATGACCAAAAAAGTCAAAAAGCAATTATGAAATCTATAAAATGAAAAGCTTGCTATTAAATTAAAATGAAAAGCTATACTATTATAAGTACACTATAGTTTAACACTAAAGTTACACTAAAACAAAATGAGGTAGTTTAAACAGAGATACACTCAGGAACACTGGATAATGAAGTTAATACTAGAGGACACAGGCAAAGCCAGTGTACTATGGAACATGGGAGTAAAATGAAAGAAGACAATAATAAAGATGACAATTTTTTTTTAACTAAAGTTAAAACCTTTTGAAAGGAAAGGCCGAGCTAAAGTACACAATGGTAGTTAAATGAGATTATAATTTGAAATTTGGCTATACAGCAGTTATCCCACAGTCACTGAGGAAAGAATTAAGGTGAGCTTCAGTGGTTATTGAATAGGTTTTTCCAATGTCAGTCCTCCTAGCTATAATTTTACCATCTCGCACAAAACAGTGCTTAATTAAAGTGGAATTTTTGCAGAAACCACGCAGTTTAAAAAAGAGATTTTGCCTGAACCTGGTCAGACATTCATTTACATAAACAGAGGATTTACTAGCGACTGCAGATGTGATAAGATCAGACTTGCGGGAGCAGCTATCTAGTTTTATTCGTATTCTACGGTTATTTGTACCAGATGATTTGGTACCCACTCTATAAGCTGATTTGATGTGATTGTTTTGGATTGAACACTTTAACTTATCCTGCAATACCTTGATCACGATGGCAGCACAGTCTTCTCCATCAGTTTCTTAGGGAAAATCATGTGAAGAGATAATTACAGACTCAAGTAGTTTATGTTGGTCTGTTTCGTCTTGGGTAACATTGTGGTGGTGTTGTAGGTTGTCCAGATGGTTCTAAAACTGTTGCAATATTTCTTCCTGTTTTCTTGTGGTTTCATCTGGATTAACGTTAGTGGCTGTGTTCTTGAGAAGGTTTAATTCTTGCTCGAGGTGGACGACTTTAATAATGGCATAAATGCTATGAAAGCAGAAGCTAGAAGTTGGGTTTGGTGGCCAAAAATAGACCAGGATATTGCTGAGGTAACAAAAAATTGTCATATTTGCTTTAAGAATTATCAGAAACCCCAGGCCCCAGTACTTTCTTGGCCATGCACTGGAAAACCCTGGTCTAGACTTCATGTAGATTATGCGGGACCTATGGATAACAAATATTACCTAGTGATGGTGGATTCATACACCAAATTTCTGGATGTGCATGTGTGTAATTCCACCACATCATCTGTAACTTGTGAATTACTAAGGAAAATATTTTGTAATTTTGGATTGCCAGACATAATTGTCTCCGACAATGGTCCTTATTTTGTTTCTGTGGAAATGGAGGATTTTTTTTCGAAAAAATGGTATTAAACATGTAACACCTGCCCCCTATAATCCTTCTTCAAATGGTCTAGCAGAGAGAGCAGTGAGATCCTTGAAAGATGGGTTAAAGCGGTTTACGGAAGGTACTATTAATACAAGGCTTTGTAGATTTTTATATAATCATAGGAAAACTGTTCATTCTACTACAGTACTGGTAAATCTCCTTCTGAATTACTGTTTAATAGTGTAATGTACGATTATGTTACGTTGTTGGGTAGATTAGATACACAGTGTTTAGTGAGTTTCATATTTGTTTAGTAGTCCTGGATACAGCAGTGTCGTAGACGTTGAGACGAAGCCTGGAGCAGAGCAGAGAGCTGAGTGAGGCCGGAGTCGTGGAGCTCTATGCAGGAGAGCGTGGCGGCTCGATTGGGAATTGCGAGTGTGTGAACTCGGGGAGCGAGAGCATTGTAGCTGGATGCGGTCATAGTCTGCTGTCTGCTCTGTGTCGAAGCTGTAGCGTCTTGGGTCGACTAGAACTGCCCAAGCCGAGTACTACATTCTTGACTGGAAATTGTACTGGTTTGCTGTTCTCACCTCGCTGGGTTATATGGTGATTACACCTCAGCTCCCTCCAACAAGGTGAGAAGAGTATTACCTGTAATTGGGGAAAGGATTGTAGCTTGTGTGATTAGTAATGCATTAAGATAATGAGATAATGGAGCGAGTATAAGGATTACTCGCTACAGGACTCCCCCTGCCAGGGAATGGAAGAAAACAATATAACAAAAAATACGTGGTCGTTGTGGAACATGTAGTCCGGTACCAAAAGAAGCAGGCAGTGTGTGGACAAGCTCGATGTAGCAGGAGAGAAGAATGTGCATGATTGTTGTGTCCTTGGGTCGCTGGTGGAGCATTTAGATCCGGGGCGAATGGGCTCGGGCACCAGGACAATAGGAGGTAATGTCGACACGTAGTTAGGACAACGAGGGAATCACTGCTAGAGCTGAATTGTCCTGGAGGCGACGAAGAGTCGGAAACGCAAGCTGTAGGTCCAAGATGCTTGAGTCGGCAGAGTATCAGAATGCAGTGTACGTGTAGATGAATCTGACGAAAGAGCAGCTGTCGTGGAAGTCCCTGTAGAACAAGCAGTGCCCTGGCAACGACGGAGAGTCGGCAGGACAGGCTGTAGATCCCACATGATGTAGTTGCTGATGAAACTGTCAGATGAGTAAGTGACGCTCGCTGTGCAAGAAGCTGTAGTTGATGAAAATGCAGAGACGATCGCGGTGAAAATCATAGCTGTGGCGAGGGTGTTGGCAGCGTTCCGTGACAGGTGGCAGCGGTCCACAGCAAGCAACAGCAGGAGTGAAGGTCCAGTGAGAATCCATGTTGTAGTCTATCGTGGCTGGGTATCGTCGAAACTCTCTGGGGTCACCAATGTAACGTACGATTATGTTACGTTGTTGGGTAGATTAGATACACAGTGTTTAGTGAGTTTCATATTTATTTAGTAGTCCTGGATACAGCAGTGTCGTTGACGTTGAGACGAAGCCTGGAGCAGAGCAGAGAGCTGAGTGAGGCCGGAGTCGTGGAGCTCTATGCAGGAGAGCGTGGCGGCTCGATTGGGAATTGCGAGTGTGTGAACTCGGGGAGCGAGAGCGTTGTAGCTGGATGCGGTCGTAGTCTGCTGTCTGCTCTGTGTCGAAGCTGTAGCGTCTTGGGTCGACTAGAACTGCCCAAGCCGAGTACTACATTCTTGACTGGAGATTGTACTGGTTTGCTGTTCTCACCTCGCTGGGTTATATGGTGATTACACCTCAGCTCCCTCCAACAAGGTGAGAAGAGTATTACCTGTAATTGGGGAAAGGATTGTAGCTTGTGTGATTAGTAATGCATTAAGATAATGAGATAATGGAGCGAGTATAAGGATTACTCGCTACAATAGGCACTTTAAAGTGCACATGGAAGCAGTAAAAACAGATCCCAATACAGAGAAATCGGTAACTAGCTTGGCCAGTCAGTTGGCTCAGGGAGAGGAATTGTTGTTTAATGAGGGGGATGCAGTATATGCAAGGAATTTTGGAAGTGGAAAGCCCTGGGTGGAAGGAAAAATTAGGGAAGTCCTGGGCCGCAGGAACTTTACTGTGCAAGTGCAGAGTTTGGGAACATTAATTGGAAAAGGCATGCAGATCAGCTCATGCCAAGGTTCACAGGGAATTTTGAAGACCCTTCAGGTGGGGGTGGGGCAACTAGTGATATCCATCCTAATATTGAAGGGATAGCAGCACCTGCAGGAGACCGGGAGGCAGACCAAGGGGCAGCAGAGGATAATGGGGATACAGTTAACCCTATGGACTCTACAAGGAGTAATTCAGAAGAATGTTTCCCAGAACAGGTCAGGACTCCCAGTTGAGAAAATCAGGAAGAGTCATACGACCGCCTGATAGACTTAACCTGTAGGGATAGAGTTGATTTAAAAGGGGAGGAATGTTGGGATTGAGTACTACAGATGTTCGAGGTAGCATGTTTGGAGCAGATGCTCTTTTGTTTATGAGCTTGTTAATAATATTTCATGTACCTGATAATTGTTTTGTTGTTGTTACTGGTGGAGAATAAAACCATGTGGACGAAGATTGTTTCTCTTACCACAATTATAACAATATGGATATGCAAAGTCAGTGAGAGAATGACAGAAATAGAGCGAGGAAAGAAACAGAGAGATATAGACTGACACAGAGAATGGCAGAAACGAGGAGAGACAGAGACAGAGGGACAGGGACAGACGGACAGGAGCAGAGGGATAGGGACAGACGGACAGGGCCAGAGGAGGGACGAGGGAAAAGAGAGGGGCAGTGGGACAGAGACAGAGACAGAGACAGAGGGACAGGAACAAAGGGACAGAGACAGGGACAGGAACAAAGGAACAGAGACAGAGGGACAGGAACAAAGGGACAGAGACAGAGGGACAGAGTCAGAGAGGGGGACCGAGGGACAGAGGGAGGACAGGGGGACAGAGGAGGCACAGGGGACAGAAAGAGTGGGCAGGGGACAGAAAGAGGGACAGGGACAGAGACAGAGAAGAACAGGGACAGAGGGACAGGGACCGGGTCAGAGAGGGGGACAGGGAGACAGAAAGAGGGAGAGGGGACAGAAAGGGCGGACAAGGGGACAGAAAGGGGGGCAGAGAGAGGGACAGGGGACAGAGATAGGGACAGGGGAACAGAAAGAGCGGACAGGGGGACAGAGAGAGGGACAGGGGGGGACAGAGAGACGGACAGGGGAACAGAGAGGGACAGGGGGGACAGAGAGAAGGACAGGGGAACAGGAGTGGGACAGAAAGAGGGACAGAGGGGGACAGGGGACAGTGAGAGGACAAGGGGACAGAGATAGGGACNGGTAAAAGTTTTGAGTTCAGATATGAAGGAAGGCATAGTACAGTGCTACTAGTGTTGGAAGCAGGTTTAGGAGGAAAGAAATTTCGTTTAGCTTGAGAGTAGGCACATTTGGTGAAATGCAAAGGGCAACCAAGGCGAGAGAATGATTTGTAGATAAAGGCAATTTAGAATCAAGAAACTGAGGGTCGCTGATGCGTAGAGCGCGGAGGAAGAGAGAGACGAGGACACTTTTCTTAACAGAAGGAGGATTAAGAAAAGCTCCTCCTTCGGTTAAGAAAAGTGTCCTCGTCTTAGATATCCAGAGACATTGCAGTAGCCATACACAGACTCAGACTTGGTTACAAGTGCTGCTGGGAGGTAATGAACCGAATAGTTAAAGAGTGTCACATCTGTGAAACAGAAGCAGAGGCGCCACTACTGCACTACTTACTGGAATGTGAAGCCACTGAAGCCTTCTGACTTCTGACGTGAGTAACCGCCACTATCCCCCACATCATGGGAACCCCCACCATGAAATTCCCCCGGCTCGTCATTCAGCAGTATCTCAGCAATCGCCGCCCAGTGACCCGGCGGCATCACAGACGCCGGCAACACGGCCCCCAGGTCCCCAACGAGCACCCTCACAGGAGCGGCCCAGACATTGGGCACCAGCGGCTTCGGGCATACCACCTGACGACTGCAGGGAACCTAGGCGGCACACATCCTTCCATAAGGTCACTACCAGGCCACGCCCAGCACCAGCATCCACGCCACCCCTGGCATCGGAAGCCACTACACCCCACTGCGGAGAAGGAACAGAAGGCACCAGCGCCAGCAGGCACATGGACCTTCACTACCACCACCACTCGCATAGACGACGACACACCCAGATCCACACCAGCAAGACACGAAGACCCACAGTCACTGAATTCTCCAACATCGGCCCAGCAGAAGACGAACGCCGGGAACGTTTGGGCTCTGGCCGGAAGCGGACTCAGAAATCCGGCACCACCAGCCGGATGAACCAACACCTGACGCAGAACTGCAGCAGCCTCCACCACAGGGGGAACCGGGCCACACACAGCAGGAGACTCCACAGCCACCCCAGCACCCAGCACAGCCGGGACCCGAGGCGAGGACACAGGGCCAGGCGCAGCAACCGAAGACGAGGGAGAAGACGGCGACGCATCCCAGTGATCACCAGGAAAGCTCTCAGGAGCAGCGGAGACAGTGACAGAAGCACGTAGACCATCCGACGGCACTGCAAGACCCGGAGGAGGGTCTGCAACAACCGGAGGAACGTCAGGCGATGCAGGGGGGAGCCGCATCTGCTAACTGGACGCTCACCTCCTCATCCCCGGAGACCTCCTCCAGAGGAAACGGCGAGAATCCTCTTCCCGAAACACGTTGACCGGAGCAACCGGATCCGCAGTGCATCCGGCAGCCTGATGCCCCAACATGCCACACCAGAAACAAGTACGGGGTTACCGGGCATAATACACCCGCACATAGTACCCTAATAGTCGGACAGAGGATGGAATGTCCGACCTCAGGCGCATCCCGAGGGTATGAATGTTCGTCTTCACTCCCGTATATTTCCCAGAAGATAGCTTGTGCCTCCTCACACTGACGATGGAGCCAAATCTCTGGAAGAAACGCTGGAGGAGGGACTTAGGAAACTCCATGGGGGCTCCATGGACACTCACATACGTCATGGCACCACTCTGATCAGAAATGGCCACAGATCCAGTGCCATCCAGCAACTTCAAGGTACGTCCCTCGTACCGCCAGAGAAAGTCACAGTACGCCGACTCTCCCACAAACTTGATGATCACCACCAGCTCAACCCTGTAGATCTCCAAGACCAGGACATGGAGCATGTCACACATGACCTGCTCCACGAGAGGATACCCAGCACAGCAGGTAAACTCCAAACCCACGGAGTTTACCCTCACAACAGGGGAAGATGGCTGCTCATCGCAAAAGCGCCACGTCCACACCACCCAGAACAGCAGGGAGGGTAGAGACACCCACACCCCCTGCCGATGAAAACGGCAAAAAACACCAAACAAGTAGTGGAATTTCTTGCTACCCTGCTGTACACAAACTTAACGAGCCGCCATTACGTGGTCCCTCCAATTATGTGTAGATAAGATTCTGGCAGGCTGAATCAAAATATACAGTCCACTCAGAACCATAATAATATTAAAGTTAACTAAGAAATAAAATAAAAGTAAAAATTTAAATATTCTTAGAATAAAAAGAAATAAAGTCTGCTAGGATTTTCCCACAAGAACGGGCTGCAGCCCACCCTCCAAACAAAGACCAACAAGTGACCTATGCACCCGCCAAACCCCCTGTTTATGAATAACAATCAGCTTACACACGACTGATGACGTTCGAACATTTCCGAACAAGTGCTTTACTGACGAATTTTGTTTGAACCACAAAGCTGTAAATGATTCACCCACATACTTCAAATACAAATAGCCCTCAACAGAACCTAACCAAGTACATAGAATTGACAAGTACAATAGAATTACAAGTACTATGTTGAATAAGTACATAGAATTTTAATGTATAATATTATATATATATATATATATATATATATATATATATATATATATATATATATATATATATATATATATATATATATATATATATATATATAGGGGGTACCACCTCTGGTGCAATTATAGGGACCCACAGCCTCAGAGAAGGGAACACAGAGCATTCAGGGAAAAACTTGCCATTTAACTCTGAATACATGAGGGTGTTGGCTTCTCCTACCCCCCCATTTTTATGGTGTACACTTTATTAAGCAAGGTTATACAGTTACATATCTGATTGTATACAAAAAATGAGCATTAAGAGGACACAAAAATAGTTCGCTTCCTAGAGGCTGTAGATTTCCTCGAACTCCTCCGACGTTGGGCAGGAACCGAGGATGCAGCAAGCATTCCCCCTCTGGATCGCGACACTGAGGCGCTGAAAGAGAAAACTTGCCGCTCTAGGGTCTCTTGTGGTGTCAATGAGCTTGGAACCAAGATCCTTTAGAAACCTTCTTGCACTCTCTCCCCATGGGCCTAGGGTCTCAGACCCTATTGGAACGAAGTTGTACCAATGATCTAATTGCCTATACTTGGCTGACTTGTCTCTTTCTCTGTGTGTCGCCGCGGCTCCTGCTGTGCCGGCAGAGAGGTTGATGTATGTGGCTGCCAGGGTGGATACGCAAGTATAGTCCCATGCCAACTGTCTGCCACCCTTCCACGGACGCAGTGTGATTCCGTCTGGTCGGCCGGCAAAGCTAACAGAGTCACGGTTCAGAAGGTTGTGGGGCTCTCTCTCCTCTGGACATGGGCAGAGGCAAGGCTTATATATATATATATATATATATATATATATATATATATATATATATATATATATATATATATACATATATATATATATATATATATATATATATATATATATATATATATATATATATATATATATATGATATATATATAGATATATATATATCCTTATATATAAAGGAGCTGCGGCCTTTATTAAATAGCAACCTTTCGGCTGTTCAATTGTACACTGTGTAGTGCACAGTAGGCCCTGTAATTTGCTTTATAGTTCATTCTGGTAGTTTAATTTTATTATAATTTTGCTTTAGTCTACCATGTTTTTGCCTTTTCTTACTTATTTCGGGCTTGACATTGTACATTATTATAATCTTTTTATTTAGGATACATATACATTTTTTGTTATTTAGTTTTATTTAATATTTGAGTTTTTATACGATTTTGAGTAGTATTTTATATTTGTCGCTTACTCTGTTTGTATTTTTATATACATTTTTTGTAGATTTGTAGTCATGATATGAATATTTGTTATAGTGTTTAGTATATATGATGTAGCTATCAAGTCTCATTCCAGTTGATCACTTCACGTAAGTTTAATAGTATGGTTTGTTGCAGTAGTTACAAAATTCTTGTTGTAATTGAATGTTTTTGAATTAGCTTTTATGTATGTGACAGTTAATAAGTTTTATTTGTATTGATCACTTTAAGTAAGCTTAAGTGTTTTGTTTTTTAATAATTTTCCTTTCTTTGATAGGCAGTCATATTCAGTATGAGTTCTTTGTTTTGCCTCTTATTTGATTGTGATTTCTATTTTCTTTTAGATCTGATGATGAATACAAGAAGTATTCGAAACGTTATGCATTTTAAAGTAAAGAATCTGAAACAAGATGTTCAGTATATCCTTGGTTTTCCTATTTATCTTAAAATATATATATATATATATATATATATATATATATATATATATAAGAACAAAACAATTTTTAATGCAGTATGTTAAAATTTACAAATGTATCTGGGGAGGACAGCTGCTGCTTTAAACAGCCTAGTGTGAGGACGGCCGCTACTTTAAACTGCCTAGTGTGATTAATAAATATTAATGAATGAATTGATTGATTTAATGAATGTTATGAATTAAAATGTGCTGCTATGGGGGATCTAGTATTATTATGGAGTAGGGTCAGTAGTTAGCATTAAGAGGTATCAAGTATGGGAGATCTAAAAGGCCCGGCCCCCAATAAAAATATAAAAATAAACTTATAGTGGCTTATTACTGCAATTGTCAGCCTAGAGGTAGATCACAGATCTCCTACACGGGAAGAATGGATACTCCTTTAAACTAACTTATTTATTAACTCCTTAACAACCCCCCATATACATTCACACCAATAACAATAATTACTTTACCACACTATCTTACGTTAAAAGCCTTGGTCCACATAAGCAGGATACAAGGTTTACACTGAGAACAAGCTAGGGTAAAGTACTTGTTGGGATTGAGTGCTACAGATGTTGGAGGTATCATGTTTAGAGCAGATGCTCTTTTGTTTATGATCTTGTTAATGATATTTCATGTACCTGATAACTGTTTTGTTGTTGTTAGTGGCGGAGAATAAAACCATGTGGACGAAGATCGTTTCTCTTACAACAACCATTACAGTGGCGACGAGGATTAAACATCTCCGGCAGAGAGCCTGGGTACGAGACGTGGTGTGAGGATCAAGAGAGAGCAGGGTACGTCGTGTGGACGAGTGGACGCTTCGCATACGAGTACAGTGTGCTACCACCGTGACAATGACTACGCCGCTCATGTCAATAGAGCCGTTTAACACTGCCAAGATCTCGTTGGACCTGTGGCTCAGCCTGCTGGAAGCACACTTTCAGTACCAGGAGATTAAGGAGGACGCCAACAAGAAAGCGGTACTCTTAGTTTCACTGGGCTCGGAAGCATATAGTGTTCTCGGAAATTTGTGTGCACCGGAGCAACCTCACAGGAAGACCTATGTAAACCTGATTGCTCTGCTTAAACGTCAGTATGTGGTGAAACCATCATATCACAGGAGTTTGATGGATTTCCAGAAGAGGACGAAAAAGCAGCAGGAATCCATACAGGATTTATTTGCGGATTTGAAGGCTTTGGCTAACCACTGCAACTTCGGAGCACAGTTGGGCAGCAGGGTTAGGGACCAGTTGTTCATGGCAGGGAAAAGAAGAATTATTTCCCTAACCTGGTGGCAGAAAATTTGGATCTACAAACGAGGACTTCATGGACAGTGCTCGAGAAGATATTGAACCTGGAAAGGGCTTTTGGAAGTAAGACTTCTACTCAGGAAATTATGGTCATACAGGGCCAGACCAGATGCAAACACTGGATACAGTCACATAAGTAGCAAGTGCAAGTTTCGTGCCTATATATGCAACTTTTGTAACAAGGAAGGATACTTGCAGAGAGTGTGTAGGGAATTTCTGAACAGGAACAACAAGGCCTGAGAGAAGAGACGACCAGGGAATGCAGGAGAAGAGGTAGTGGTACTGTGGTCAAGGCAGTAGAGGAAGGTAAACCGTCTGAAGAAGCTGCAGGTGGGAAAAACCGACTATATTCGGTGAAAGAAAAGGTATGTTCAGTGAAGTCACAAGTGGTGAATTTTGTAATTAATGGGAAGTTAGTTCCCTTGGAACTGGACACTGGTGCTGCAGTGTCAACATTGTCTAGAGATTGGGCAGATACCTTGCAATTGAATGTAAAACCAGATAAAAAATCTTTAAGTGCTTATGATAATGTACCGATTAAGGTCTATGGCAAGGTGTCGGCAAAAGTAGGTTATAATGGAAAAGAAATTGGCCAGGATTTTTATGTAGTGGTTTCACATAATCCTAGCCTATGTGGTAAGGATCTCATGGAAAAAGTGGGAATTTTCTTGGCGGGCCTAGATGAATTGTCGATAGTTAAAACAATTAAAAGTGCTGAACAAATGTTAGATAAATATTCACTGGAGGCAGATAAGCCAATTAATAGCATGGTGGCAAAAATTCACCTGAAAAGTGGGGCTTCACCTAAATTTTTCAAGGCAAGAACAGTGCCGTTTCATTACAAGCAATTGGTAGAATCAGCCCTGGAAAGCATGTGGCAGAAGGCATCTTAGAGCCAATTACACATAGTGAGTGGGCAGCCCCAATTGTACCAGTGTTGAAGGCAGATCGGAAATCCTTGAGAATCTGCGCAGACTTCAAGGAACTGAACAACCGCATACACTGTGAGAAGTACCCTTTACCTAAGATAGATGAGTTGTTGTCAGTGGTCTGCAAGGGGGCAATTTTTTCTAAGATTGACCTGAAAGATGCTTACTTGCAAATTCCTGTAGAGGAGGAGAGCCAGAAATTGTTAGCGATTAATACCCACAAAGGGTTATTTAAGTATAAAAGACTTCCTATTGGATTCTCCTCGTCTCCAGCAGTTTTTCAGAGATTCATGTCCCAGTTGTTAGTTAACACTGATGGTGTAGCTAGTTTTTTAGATGACATTATTGTATGTGGAGAGAATGAGGAAGTGCATGATGCTAGATTAGAACAAGTTTGAATCTTTTGCAAAAGCACAATGTGAAGATTAATAAGGGAAAAACAACGTTTGAAGACCAAGGCCATTGAATACCTGGGGTACCATATTTCAGGTAAGGGCTTTACTCCTTCTCACAAAAATGTAGCGGCTATAATAGATGCCCCAGCCCCAACATCAGTTGGGGAAGTACAGTCTTTTGTTGGGATGGTTACATATTTTTGTAAGTTCGTGAAGAACTTGTCAACAAAATTAGCACCCTTGTATGAATTGTTGAAAAAAGGGGCTAGATTTAAGTGGGCAGCAAGAAAGGAAAATGCATTCAGGAATATTAAGCAGGAATTGATCAATTCTCCAGTGCTCACTAATTTTACAGGTAGACTCCCGTTAAAACTGGAGGTAGATGCTTCCCCAGTAGGAGTGGGATGTGTATTATTACAGGAAGTAGATGGTCAGGATAAAGTAGTATATTTTGCTAGCAAGAAATTATCTCCTGCGGAACAGAATTATTCTCAGATAAGGAAGCCTTAGCTTTGGTATATGCTGTAAAAAAAAAAACTGAGGTATTTTCTGCTGGGGAGGAAATTTCTTGCTAGAACAGACCATAAACCCCTTCTAGGATTGCAGAGGTAAGCAGATTCCAGTTAATGCCAATGCTACAATTCAAAGATGGGCATTACTACTCTCGTAGTTTGAGTATGATTTAGAGTTTAAGCCAGGCAAGGATAATGTAGTAGCTGATGCATTAAGTAGATTGCCTGTGACAGAAGAATTAAATTCCAGTATTCCAGTGGAGTATGTTAACCTGGTGGAATCTA
Organism: Procambarus virginalis; assembly: GCA_020271785.1. Classification (NCBI taxonomy): domain Eukaryota; kingdom Metazoa; phylum Arthropoda; class Malacostraca; order Decapoda; family Cambaridae; genus Procambarus; species Procambarus virginalis. The sequence goes on along the minus strand of WNGS01164714.1, from coordinate 14,974 downwards.
TGTCTTTTGAGGATATTTCATTCCAGACTATTAGGAAGGCAACTGGTAGAGATCCCAAATTAAGTCTGTTGATGAAATATGTCAAATATGGTTGGAATGATAATTTATTATTGTCAGAGTATGCTGCAGTAAAGGCTGACCTTAGTATTCACCAGGATGTACTCTTGTATAGGAAGAGTGGTGGTGCCTGGAGAATTGAGATGTAAGATTTTGGAACAGCTGCATGTAGGCCATAATAAATAAATAAATAAATATGTTTATTCAGGTAAGGTACATACATACAAGTGATGTTATATTAATGGATCGACTTATAGATAGAGCTAGTACATACAATGCCTAAAGCCACTATTTCGCAATGCGTTTCGGGCAGGAAGAACATTAATATCTGGAACTTAATACTAATTGAGCATAAAGAATAAAATGTGTTGAGAACAAATACAAATAAAGATAAAAAAAGGGGGAACATGACTGAAAAAGCAGCACAAATACAAAAGGTTGACAAACAGCGTTGATTAAAAAATAACAGACATGGGTTGACAATAGAGGGGTAAGGTAGGTTACAGGGAATTTATTAGGTAGTGTTTAGTTTTAATCTTAAACTGGTTGAGAGAGGTACAGTCTTTAACATGGTTGGGGAGGTCATTCCACATTCTGGGTCCCTTGATTTGTAGAGCATTTCTAGTTTGATTAAGCCGTACTCTTGGAATATCAAAACTGTATTTATTTCTGGTGTGGTGCTCATGGGTTCTGTTACAACCTTCAATGAAGCTTTTGAGTTCAGGATTGGCATTACAGTTCAGCGTTTTATATATGTATGATACACATGAGAGAATGTGCAGTGACTTAATATCTAACATATTCAGAGATTTGAGTAGGGGTACCGAGTGATGTCTGGGGCCAGAGGTACATATTCTTGACTATACATTCTTGACTGTAGATTGTACTGTGTTGCTGTTCGATTGATTGATTGATGAAGATTAAGCCACCCAGGAGGTGGCACGGGCATGAATAGCCCGTAAGTGGTGGCCCTTTTGATATTGTCCTAATAGCAGCTTTGTGTTGAGTAATTAGAGGACGTAAATGACTTTGGGTAGTAGAACCCCAAGCACAAATACCATAGTTGAGATATGGATAGATGAGGGAGTAATAGAGATTCACCAGGGCAGGTCGGGGTACATAATATCTGATCTTAGAAAGAATGCCAACAGTTTTTGAAACTTTTTTTTATATATTTAGAATGTGTCCCTGGAAATTCAGCTTGTGGTCAATGAGAATACCAAGGAACTTGCCATCTAATTTGTTACAAATTTGGGTATTGTTTATTTTGAGATTTATTTGATTAGAGGATTTATTGCCAAACAGAATATAGAAAGTTTTGTCAATGTTAGGGGTGAGTTTGTTGGCAGTTAGCCAAAGATGGACTTTATTTAGCTCAGTATTTACTGTGGCATTTAGAGCAAGGGGGTCAGGACTGGAGTAAATGAAGGTTGTGTCGTCAGCAAATAGAATTGGTTTGAGGTGTTGGAAGGCATTTGGAAGGTCATTAATGTAGATGAGAAAGAGGAGAGGGCCAAGTATGCTGCCCTGAGGAACACCAATGTTGATGGGTAGGGTGGGAGAAATTGAATTATTCACAGAAACATACTGGAGCCTGTCAGTAAGGTAAGATTTGAGGTATTGCAGGGAGTGTCCTCTGACTCCATAATGATGTAATTTAAGAAGAAGGTTTTGGTGGTTGACAGTGTCAAAAGCCTTACGCAAGTCCACAAATAACCCAACAGGGAACTCATTTTTATCAAGAGCTGCATGAATCAAGTTAATCATACTAATAAGTGCATCGTTAGTGCTTTTTTGGGGTCTGAAGCCATATTGACAAGAGCTAAGTATATTGTGTTTGGCTAGATAAGAGTAAAGCTGCTTGTAGATTAGTTTTTCAAATATTTTTGACAAGTTTGGCAGGATTGATATAGGTCTGTAGTTGTTAACATCTGTGAGATCACCACATTTGTGGTGATCTCACGGTTACTCTCACTTTCTTTAGAATATCTGGAAAGGTTTGGAGTTCAAGTGACTTGTTGAAGAGCAATGCAATAGCAGGGGCTAAAGATCTGGAGGCTTTTTTGTAAATTAAAGTTGGTATCTCATCAAGGGCACTAGACTTGGTTTTAAGGGAAAGGATTATCTCATTGACGCCAGTGGAATTAGTAGGCTTTAGGTACAGAGACTGTGGATAGTTACCCGTAAGATAGTCCTTAACATCAGTACTGGAAGATGGAATATCATTTGCAAGGGATGACCCAATGGAAGAGAAGAACCTATTGAACTCAATAGCAGAATCAGAGGCTGAAAGCTGACCATCGTTATTGGACAGGAGTGTTGGTTTGTTATTTAAAATCTTCTTTGATCCCAATATTTGTGAGATTGTGCTCCAAGTTTTTTTAATGTTGCTCTTTATTTGGGTAAATTTATCTTCGTAGAATTTAGTTTTGGCTCGTCTAATTATTTTAGATAGCAATAACGAGTAATTCTTTGAAAATTCTTTGGAGACGGTTCCTAACCTATACTTCTTCTCAAGGTCATGTTTTTTATTAACTTTTATTTTCATTAACTAACCTCTTTCTCTCCAAAACTCTAAGCCTCTACAACACTCACTGTCCCCTCCTTACCAAACAAGTAACTGATAAAAGAAAAAATAACCCGTGGCTCACAAGTGGCATAATTAAATCAATCAACAAAAAACATGAATATGAAAAGAATTTTAGGAGTGGCCTAGTTACAAAGGAAGTAGTTAAAAGGTACTCATCTGTGCTTACCAGTATCATAAGAAAAGCTAAACTTTCATATTATGAGACTAGATTCAAAGAAGCAAAAGGCAACATGAAAAGCACATGGAATACCATCTCTAATATATAGGAACTAAACAACACTCCCATAACCAGATAACACTCTCTAGGATGGCCTTACACCGTCATCTGATTTAGAAATGGCGAATGAATTTATAGCTTCTTTTCATCGATTGGTGCTAACCTTGCAAGTAAAATCCCACAGACTCAGACACATATCAATACATATCTCTCAGGCAGCTATCCAAACTCTCTTCTCTTTCACCAGTCACCCGACAGATGTTGTGTCCATCATACACCACTAAAAACCAAAGCTGGGAACGTCAGTGAAATCCCATCCTTGTATACAAGAGCGCCTCCCATGCTCTTGCGCCACATATAGCTCTGGTGTTCAACAAGTCCCTTGAGTGTCATACCTTCCCTGATATCCTTAAAAAAGCAAGAGTAACGCCAGTTCATAAAGGAGGTAATCCGGCAGGACATAAACAATATAGACCAATA
>WNGS01164714.1:0-10565 GCA_020271785.1 Procambarus virginalis | reverse complement strand
AATGAAGCTTTTGAGGTCAGGATTGGCATTACAGTTCAGCGTTTTATATATGTATAATACACATGAGAGAATGTGCAGTGACGTAATATCTAACATATTGAGAGATTTGAGTAGGGGTACCGAGTGATGTCTGGGGCCAGAGTTGGATATTGTCCTAATAGCAGCTTTGTGTTGAGTAATTAGAGGACGTAAATGATTTTGGGTAGTAGAACCCCAAGCACAAATACCATAGTTGAGATATGGATAGATGAGGGAGTAATAGAGAGTCACCAGGGCAGGGCGAGATACATAATATCTGATCTTAGAAAGAATGCCAACAGTTTTGAAAGTTTTTTGATATATTTAGAATGTGTCCCTGGAAATTAAGCTTGTGATCAATGAGAATGCCAAGGAATTTGCCATCTAATTTGTTTCAAATTTGGGTATTGTTAATCTTGAGATTTATTTGATTGGAGGATTTATTGCCAAACAGAATATAGAAAGTTTTGTCAATGTTAAGGGTGAGTTTGTTGGCAGTTAGCCAAAGATATCATTTGCAAGGGATGACCCAATGGAAGAGAAGAACCTATTGAACTCAATAGCAGAATCAGAGGCTGAAAGCTGACCATCGTTATTGGACAGGAGTGTTGGTTTGTTATTTAAAATCTTCTTTGATCCCAATATTTGTGAGATTGTGCTCCAAGTTTTTTTAATGTTGCTCTTTATTTGGGTAAATTTATCTTCGTAGAATTTAGTTTTGGCTCGTCTAATTATTTTAGATAGCAATAACGAGTAATTCTTTGAAAATTCTTTGGAGACGGTTCCTAACCTATACTTCTTCTCAAGGTCATGTTTTTTATTAATGGATTTAAGTATTCCCTTTGTAAGCCAAGGATTGTTAAGCCTTTTGGTTGTGACTTGTTTTGTAAGCCTAGGACAGTGGGTGTTATAAAGGTTAAGAGTTTTTTGAAGAAAAGATTGCACTGCTAGGTTGATGTCCCCTATGTTACCTAACTCGGATTCCCAGTTGACATTATCAGCAGCAGTTATAAAATTGTCTATAGCAGTTTCATTGTGCAGCCTAAAGCTTAACTCCCTTGACTCAAGAGGTGGTTTGATAATGTTAGTTAAGAGAAATGTGGGGTAATGGTCTGTAGTGCTATCGGTGATTATACCTGAAGTAAGCGGAGAGGTTATGTTGGTCCAAATGTGATCAAGAGTCGTGGCAGTACTATCAGTGATTCTAGTAGGTCTAGTGATTAAGGGTATGAGGAAGAAGGAATTCATACAGTTGAGGAAGCTAACAGCAGTAGGGTGTTCAGGCTCGCAGACGTCAATATTAAAGTCCCCTGCGATAATTAGATGGTTTTTGTTCAGTCTGTTATCTTATATTTTTTAAGAATTATAAGAATTTTATTATATTTCTTCGGCATCTGTGTTTAGCTAGTTTATATCTATGACCTCTGTGAGGGGATGGTTCACCAGCTCACTTACAATAATGCTCTTATGCCTGTGGGAGGCCAGTACACTTGTTAAGTGCACTTGTTAAGTGTGCGGACTTAACTTTGGTAACCAGCAACCGAAACATCTAGTGTTTGGGCTCGCGTGAGAGCCCCAGTCACCAGCAGTCCAGAAATGTTACCGTGGCCGTGGTAGCATGTCTGTGGACAGAGATAGAGCCGATAGCATCTCTCAGAGTAATGGCTTGGTGCGAGGGACTAGCTTGCGCGGGAAAACAGTTAGGCCGCTGGCGTGGGTAGCTATGGGCCACCCCCGCGCTAGCCATTTGAGCCGTCGCCATGGAAACAGACGCCATCTTAGTAAACATCTTGAGCCGCCATGTTGGTCGGCCATCTTGGAGTTACCCTAGGGGCTATGCTACACCGTCGCTGATTGGAGGAGAGGGGTAGGCCCCAGTATGCCTGCCTCTCATTGGTTATTTCGAGGAATACGCGGGAATCGACGGTGTGAGGATCATTCTGGAGGAGCCATCACCCTGTCAAGACGCTCCTATGCTCAATTCGGCCAAATTGAGTATAGTGCGTCGGGGTGGCTTAATTAACTACTCAGCTGCTGCACCTCCTGCTTCATCTACGACAGTGGTCGTCACAGAATCCGGCCGAAGTCGTCGCTTGGAGGGGAAAAGACAGTGTACAGTGGGTAGAGAAGATTACAATCACTCAGTTACTACCTACAGTTAGCAAACTGGGGATATTTGACCAGAAATTTTAGCCAAATATCCCCAGTTTGCTAACTGTGGGTAGTAACTGAGTGATTGTAACCTATCCACCGCTGCCCACTGGATGGGAGGCGGTGTGCAGGACAAACATATAAATTTTGACACTAGCTCTCCACATATGTCAGTTGCTTAATTTAGAACCTGTACTTGAGGTCGATCTCGAACCCATTGTTGATGTGACGACTTATATTGAATTTTGTAACTAGCTCATCAAGATTGTAACTTGCTTAGCTAAATGAATTGTGGGGTTCAGTCCCTGAGCCCATTATGTGCCTCTGTAACCCTTTCCACTACCGCCCACAAGATGGGTATGGGGTGCATAATAAATGAACTAAACTAAACGGTCTGGGATCGTGGGGTAATGTGCATACGGGCAGTAACAGACTCGTAGATCCCATACCAGTGATGATTAGACTTGCTAGTGCTCTGTAGCAGTCGATGGGAACGGGGAAATAAGTGTTAGTGCTTTAAGGCAGATTTGCCATGTTTGTTTAAGACGAAATCATTGTGCGCGTCACCTGTGTACGAACGCTTCACTTACCGGTGGGTCGAGGGTACGAAACAAGCCGTGTTGTGGGAGGGTTCGGTGCGCGCCATTGTACGAACGATACCGCTGAGGTACCAACCAGCCAGCCTACCACCACTGAGCCAGCCACCCATAGCGGGGTGCCTGATGTATGGGAATGGTGTGTGTAAGCCGGCAGTATGAATGTAAGTACCTATGTGTGTATTTCTGGTGATTAGTAGTCTCTAAAGCTTGAATTCGAGGTCAAGTGTTCCGTCGCATTGTCACGCAGCGCCTGTGAGGTGAAGTGGAGTGTGGACGAGGAGATAATCACCCCCTTGTCAGTCCTGAGGGACTTACGTCTTGTGAGCACAGATGTACAGTGTGTGTGTGTGTGTGTACACACGGGAACAGAGTATATACATAGATTAGCCAAGGACTGAGAGGATGTCCATATAATATTATATTATTCCATTGTGGTAAATATTCATTCTTGATCGTCCGTGGGACGGAGTGATATCATTTCATGTGTAGTCTTGCAGGTGTGGAATTTCAACACTGAGCGCTCAGGTATGTGGTAACGTCAGTGATTCCTGGCAATGATTATTGTGGAGTGTGCCACAGTGTGGTTAATTTCTTGTATTGTTCCCAGGGCCGTGACAAGTGTGATTGTGATTATATATACATATTGTGGTTGCAGTATTAACGTAATTTTGGTAGAATTTGGTGAGTGACGAGGCTGTCGGGAGTGACAGCCCTCGCTCTGTCGAGTAACGTAAAACTCGGGAGTGTTTATTCGGCATGCGTGATCGATAAATCACTCACCCATGTGATTTAAGGAGTGCGAGATCTCCTTAGTGTTCCCAATAACGTTTGATAGCTGTAGGCTACATGTGTCAGCAGTAATTGTATATATATATATATAATCGTAGTGTCACGGTGCCCAGTGTTATTGTGTTATTTACTGTGTGGTGATTGCAAGTTTGGGACCTATGTTCTAGGGGTTATTGAGAGCACTGGGGTCATTTGCAACAATAAATAAGTAAGTAAGTGTTGAGCAGTATTCTAATACTTGGAAATTAGAGTACTTGCCGTGTGTGTTGTTGCAAAGGCGTTGTCATTGTTAGTGATTGTTGCTAGAGTTGAGCAATCACCGTAGGTGACTGCAGTTCAGTAAAGTCATTGGGGGGCAGTGTTCTAGAGGGTTCATGTCCTGGATGTTATTTTACTAGGTTCTGCAGTATTGTCATTGCAACCGGATTGTAACGTATATCACTGTGATTTGTTAGTGTGATTGTCATTGTCGTGGGTGAACTCGGCTGTAGACGAGTACTTTTGGATATACATATATTCTCCTGTTTATCTGGTAGGACATCGAAGTCCAGTATTCAGTGAGGTGATTGCGAGGCAATTAATATAACGTAACCGAGGGAACGCCCATTGCTTAAGAGAATTTGTTCTTTTACAATATGAGTAACGTAGAATACGCTTGGGTTAATTTACTTTCCTGCAAGCAGCTACGGTAGTCTCAAGGAGCCTAGCCACCAGCCAGATAAGAATTAGAGTATTGTCTGTCGTAATTAACGGTCAGTGGGCCGGGTAATTGACGTGTTTCATGAAGTCAAAGTAATTAATCTCGATCCTTGTTGATCGACTCACACGAAGGCTACATTGTTCCATTAACGTAACGTCGTTATTTATGTCCGGAAGTACCGGCACTTGATTGACTCGTGGGAAGAGTAACGTCATTTTAGAATAACGTAAACGTGGTGCCTAATTACTGTTATTAGCCACCTGAATTGGTCTGTGTATGGAAGGCTCAGACGGAATTCATACCTTAATGTAAATTGCTGAGCCAGTGTGAAAGGTTGCGTATTTAACTGTTTAATTATTGATCTTGAGGATAGTAATTAATTACTCTAAAGGTAATCACGAGTGATTACCGTTCTCTTAGCACTTTGGACATTGTAAATCAGTATTCTTTGCCTTGTGTGGGGGTTGAATATTATACACCGTAGTCGCTTGTAGGTTTATTGACTGAGACAAACAGATATATATCTGGCCAGCCGAGGTCCTCACTACTGTCGGTCTGTGGAGCTAACTGACTACCGCAAGCATGGCTGGTGGCTGAGAATCTGGCATGACGTCAGAGGCCTACTCGGCTGTGATTGGTTATGTTCCAACTGGCGGGGAATTTGAATATAACACCGCTCGGACACGCTACCAAGTCGACGTCCCTTGTCGACAAGCTCTGGCTAGCTATAAAGTTACAATGATACTGAAAGGACCTCGGTGGCATTCAATAATGGCTTACATGTGAAAATTGCATAATAAAACATTGAAAGAAGATCAGGTGTGCGTAATACTAGCATCTTGGCATATGCACCAAAAAAAAAATTTGAACATAATAGCTGAAAATCATGGTAACAATGCTTGGATTCAACCAGAGTATGAAGAACATGTGTATGTCTATTTGTCAGATATGAACAATACAACTCAAGGTATTGCCTAAACAAAATTATTAACATGTGTCAATGGCATGTGCTTGAAACAATACAAAATTAAACAATTATTACATTAATGAACAAAATTCTGACCTAACAACCACAAATGAATTTTAAGATTAGATAATGATTTTTTTTTTCATTTTTTCCTTTTCTTTTCCAATGTACAATATATATTTACAAGACCAATGTACAATATATTTAATTTGCAATATATTTACAAGTATATACAAGACCTGGAACAAGAAGACTAACATCTGCGTGATAGCAGTCAGGATTCACTGGCCTCAATGTGGTTGCTAGAACATTAATGAAATCTTTATGACAAGCACTGTAAAAAAAAATTACAAATGGCAGTAGACTTAACAATGGCATTTAATTTGTAACAAAATAAAATTGAGAAAACATGATCATACATATATATATATATTGGTAATAATAAGACACATGTGGTGGAAATACTGCAAATGAATTTTGCAAAACAAAACAGAATAACTGCAGAGTGCACTTAATTGTAAATTCTGCGGATATCTACACCTAGCTCATCCAGAGCACTATACAACTCTGGCTCTGACTGATGATCAGGAACAGGTGAAACTGCATGTGACAAACTATCATCTTGAGGGATAACCTCGTTAACATCTAGCCAATGGACATGTGGTGAGTGTACGGTTGAAACGAGAGGTCTAGATCTAAGATTATAAGTGCTAGTATGGGGTTGCTGAACATCAAGTGGTCTGTCAACCACAGAAGGTGGTGTCCCAATAGGAGTATCTGTCTGGGTAAGTTCATTGTCATCTTCCTCATCAGTGTCGTCAACAGTCATTTTAGCTAACTTCATATGGTCTAAATGCTCATTTATATACTCCCCTGATACTAAATTTTTCAATCTATACTTGTTACCTTTGATAAGCTCGATTACCTTATATGGACCCAAAAATTTCTTAGTTAACTTATACATAGGACCAGACCTGTGTTGGTTAAGTATCATTACTACAGATCCAATAGTTATTTTACTGGGTTTAGCTCGTTCATTCCTTGCTCGAGTGAACTCGGCTGTAGCTTTGGACAATTGTTCTCGTATTTTCTTGAATACTAGTTGCATTTGTCTACGCTTTACTTGAACAAAATCATCTACGTTATATAAGGGAGTAGGAGGTGCGTTAATCAATTCATTAAGGAGGATCTTATCTGTACCATAAAGAATAGCGTGAGGTGTGTCACCTGTAGAAACATTAATCGAAGAATTTATAGCACACTGAATTAAGGGTATAAAATCATCCCAATTGTTGTTATCAAAATTCAAAGTGACTCTCAAGGCATCTAAAACTTTCCTGTTAGTACGTTCGGCGAGTCCGTTACTTGCCGGATGATAAGGCATGATGCTACATTTTTTAATGTTATATAAATCACACAAGCTAGTTAAAATACTATTACTGAATTCTGGACCATTATCTGAAAGGATTACTTTAGGCATACTATATCTACAAATTATGTGGTCATGGAATGCACTGGCTATAGTTTCTGCTGTTTTGTTCGGGATAGGAACTAGTTCGCAAAATCGTGAAAAATTATCGACCATTACAAGCAAATGTTTGTTCCCTTTCTCTGTTTCAGCAAAATTTGTCAATAGATCCATCGATACTCGTTCCCAAGGAGCTTTAGTTGTTGGGTACATCTGAATTGGATTAGGTCCTGAAACATGTCCCTTGTGCTGTAGGCAAGTTAAACATCTATCAACATAATGAGTAATGTCCTTAGCCATTTTTGGCCAAAAATACTTTAATCGACCTTGTTGGAGTGTACGATCCTTTCCTGGATGTGCACTTGCAGGAGCATCATGGATAATTTTTAACACAGTTGGTACCAAGACAGCTGGAACAACTAACTGACAACATTTCCTCGGGGCTGTCCCTAGCTTTACTACTCTACACAGTAAATTGTCTAACATAACTAATTCTTTCAATGGTACTGGCGGTTTATGAATCGGGCGAGTGTCTTGCTTAGTCAAAAATTTAATGACGGGTGCCCATATGGGGTCTTGTCTCTGTTCCGTTTCTACTACTGTAGCATCTAATGCTGGGTAATTTAACTGAATCGCAGCTACGTGTCGAGAAAACGCATCGGCTACAACATTTTGCTTTCCTGGAATATATCCAAATGTGGGATTGAATTCTTGAATTGTGAGCAAATATCTAGCAAACTTTCCAACTGGATTCTTATTTTTGAACAAGGGAATTAATGGTTGGTGATCTGTAAGAACATGAACTGGGTAATTGTAAATTGTATCTCTGAAATGTTTAAGTGCCCAGACAACTGCTAAGGCTTCTCGTTCTGTTGCGCTATAATTTTTCTCTTCTTTAGATAATGTACGGCTAGCATAAGCTATTGCGTGATCTCTGTGACCTTCTGTTTGAAGTAATGCAGCACCTAAACCTATGTCACTAGCATCTGTAACCAACGTAAAAGGTTTAGAAAAATCTGGGTACCTAAGGACAGGTGACGAAATCAAGGCTGCTTTGAGTTTTTTGAATGACTGATCCTGGGCCTCTCCCCAAACAAAGGGTTCATCTTTTCTTTGCAACTTGTAAAGTGGAGCGGCTATAATAGAGAATCCAGCAATAAATGAACGATAAAATCCTACAAGACCTGTGAACTGTCTTACGGCTTCTGCGGTACGAGGTGTTGGAAAATCACGGGCAGCAATAATTTTTGATTCATTCAATGTAATACCTGAAGGTGTAACTGTATGACCTAGGAAATTAATCTTCTCTTTTAAAAATGAACATTTTGCAAGCTTTATTTTTAAATTAGCTTCAGCGAGCTTTGCAAGTACTTTTTCAAGGTTCTGGAAATGAGTCTGAACATCTTGCGACATGATTATGAGATCATCAAGGTAAACTAGAAGTGTACTTCCTATCAATCGACGAAATAGATTTGTCATGAGCCGTGAAAAAGTTATTGGACTACTCCGCAAACCAAATGGCATTCTTTTGAAATGAAAATGACCATTGGGAGTACTAAAGGCTGTCAATTGTTTACTTTCTTCATCAAGGGGGATTTGCCAGAATCCCTGCAACAAATCTAACGTTGAGAATACTTTATTTCGACCAATACTTTGCAACAAATCATTTAGAACTGGAAGTGGGAAACGATCAGGTATTGTTACTCTGTTAAGCTTTCGATAATCGATTACAGGTCTCCAAGTCCCATCTCGCTTTGGTACAAGAATCAATGGAGCGTTCCATGGTGAATTACTCGATTCGATTACATCACTCTGTAGCATTTCCTCTATAAGTCTATCGGCTTCTGCTCTCTGAGAATGGGGAAGACGGTAAGCTGGTACATAAATAGGAGTAGTTCCTTGTTCAAGTGGAATTTTATGTGTAATGAGAGGAGTGAGACCTAACTTTTCTCCTGGTAGGGCGACAACGGCTCTATTTCTGTTCAAAATTTCCAAAAGCTGAGCCACAGAGTCAGGAAAATCAGTAGGACTGAGGTGTTGCGCTTGCACCTCTGGCTGAGATCCTGTTCTCCTGGCGTGAGAGTACAAACAGTATGATCCATGGAGACATCATCCACAACTCGCACCGGTAACGAGTAATGGGCAAAATCTACAACATGGGTACCAGACTGGAGATGGATGTCGGCATTACTAGTGTTTGCAATAAATAATGTAACAGTACCGTCCTGCACTGTGTGCCAGGAGGGTTCAACAAACGTACCATTCACTTTACACGTTTCACTTTCCGCAATCACATCCGACAACTCAGGCACTCCCTGAACCTTAACTCTTATTCTGGTGAGAGAATGAGAGTGCAGCACAGTGTCAGTAGCCGTGGAACCACTGACTTCAGAGATGGAAGCTGCCAGGCGAGCAAGACAACGAGAATCCGTTAGGGCGTCCCCTTCCAGAAGATCCCGATACTCACTCTCCTTAACAACTGCACCACTACGATGCTTCAATCGAGTGCCTATTTTCTCGGGTATGCTAACACGACAATGATCTGACAAACCTACGCTAGCAAGGCGGGTGTCAACGAAATTAACGTAGTCCGATTGAAGATTGAACTCATGGCCCTGTCGATACATGCTACACAAGGGTATGACGTGGTCTTTGATACTTATGTTCCAACGATGGGGAAACAATGCAATATTTTCATCAATCATGGTGTACAGACCTAAGAGAATGTCTCCAGGAAAATGAATAATGTCAACAACTAAACATGTTATAGACAATGTGACATCATTGAACTTGAGTGGGAGGTCAATTTCACCCTGAACTTTTACTTTATTTCCTGAAATACCACTTAGAAAAGGTATGTGTGACTGTTTTAAAGTAGTTGGGTGCTTACTTTCAATGTCTCTAAGAGCTGAAGGCTTGACAATATTAATTTTTGCACCTGAATCAAGAAAAACTTTTAAAACTCTACCATGTACAATGGCTGATACAAGGGGACCATCACTTGAGACTGGACAAGTTACTACTTTTGACTTATGTTGTCTGGGATATCTGCGTCTTGTCTGGGTTAAATGTACTGTGGTTCCGTCAACATCTACAACTGGTCTAGAGTCAGTGTCCTCCTCTGTCAAGTGTCCAAATCTATTTTGGGTAGCTACTGAATACACAGGGAGGGCACTAGGATTGGCTAGCTTGAATTGGTTAGCGGATGGCCTTGGGGGTTTCCCGACGACATGGAGTGAACATTCTGAACTCCAGCATTCTGCGACTGAGTATTATAATTTGAAGTTGCATTATAGTTGGGCTGGGAGTTGTAATTACGAGGGTTCTGATAATGTCTTGGACGCTGTGAGCCTCGCCAAGACTGACCATGGGAGTTACGAGGTGGAGATGCCCTTTGCCTAGCTCTACAATCCGCAGTGTGGTGACCGACTTGCTTATGGTACTTGCAATATGGTAGCCTAGAATGATTAGATTGACGAGGGGACCGAGAGAATTGTCTAGGAGGTGATGATCTAGGTGCGGACCAACAGTCCCTTGCGATGTGGTTACTTTTACCACAATGCCAACATGAGGAAGCGGATGGTTGTGGACTATGGCGTTTCGGCAATTTATGAGGCGGCGAATTTGAATTTGACTGAGGGCTACGAGCATGGGTGCGGTTCTGCGACCAAGAGTTTTGAGAATTTGTGGAAGGCTGCTGAGAGCTTGTTACTACATTTACAGTATCAGAGGGTGGCAACAGTTGAGCACTTCGGGGAGCTAGTTTATCGGCAGCATTGTTAATGGCTTCAAACACTTCACCAATTTCATGTTTAACACCAAAATTTTGTTGCTCAACGATTGGCTTAGTATGCTCGGGGGCAAAATGCATTT
>WNGS01164713.1:10912-29556 GCA_020271785.1 Procambarus virginalis | reverse complement strand
GCAATCCCCCTCTATTCCCTATCAGTTCCCGCCTCAATTTCCCTACACCTCCCCACTCAGTTCCCACCCACCCTACCCGCCCTTGTTCCCTCCACCCACCCTGCTCCACTTCCTTCCACCGTCCCCACTATCCCCACTCAAGGTCACTTCACCCACCCTTGCTTGTTCAGCCCTCCCCTCTCAGCATTGTCCCACTCCACCCGTCCACCCTCACACTCCTCCCACTCAGTTTCCACCCCTCCCGCCCCACCCCGAGTCGGTGTCACTCATCCACACGCCCTCCCCTCTCCCTCCACTTTCATCCTCCCGCCCTGCGCCCAGTCCCTCAACCCCCCGCCAGCCCTCCCCGCCTCCCTCATTCCTCCTGTCATATCTTCCCCTCCAACATTCCCCACCCCCACCCTGCTTCCCCCACCTTCCCAACCCCAGTTTCTTCCCCGGGGTCAGTTTGTACTTGTGGTAAGATTTCTTACACATTAAGTAGTATTAGTAAGGAGAAGTGTTGGACCTGTCATGGAAAAGGTCATTTTAGGAAAGCGTGTACGAGTGTACGGCTTAAGGAAGTGCCGTCACCAGATTACTTTCAGGATGGTAGGCCTACTTTTGAAGTCAAAGTTGAGGGTGAGATTTTGATTGCTTTCATGGACACAGGTAGCCAAGCAACACTCATTAAGAGTTCAGCCTTCAGCAAATTCAAACAAGCACGCCTTAAACGTTGTAGTAAACAGCTCACAGCAGTTAATGGGGGACAAATTGACATCTTGGGTCAGGCCACTATTAATTTGAAATTGGTCATGATGGGTCGTACCCTCACACTTGTACAGTGGTTCAGAATCTTGCTTATCCGGGTGATATCTTGATTGGCATGGATTTCTTACACAGGTTCTCATATTCCCTGTCTACTGAAAAAGGGGCGAGACATTGCCGGTTGAAATTAGGCACTGTATCATACCCGGTGACATTGACTGACCATCCACCTGTTGTAGCTTCCATCCAGCGGAAGCAGAAACATCATGCCAATTATGCAAAGTTTTTATTTCAGTCTCTTCCAGACAATAATAAGAAGTCGTGTGTTTTACATGCTTTTGACAAGCAGTCTTGCCCACCACGGTCATTTAGATTCCTTAGGGTGGCCGTGGGTCGTCATATCCAGCCTGGCTCTACCCTTCTGGTGGCCGGCAGGTTTGATAAACTCAAACTTTGATTCCCCACCACTTAATTGTTGAACTGGACAAAGGTGCCCTCATACCTGTAGTCAATCTCTCACACAAGACCTACCGCTTCAGAGTGGGTGATCAGGTGTCTCATGGCATTATCTTAGAGGAGACATCGATCTTTCAATCAGACCCATCGGAAACACTTACTGACACCGTGCAATGTGGCGCTCTTAATGTTAAAGACACTGGTAAGACTTCTAAGCACAGCACAACGGTGCTCACGCCACCTTGCGATACCAACAATTTGAATAAATTAATATCAGCTCTAGATTTACAGCACATTCCACAGTTAGATAGGAAACGGGTGCGGGAAGTTTTGCGGATGTTCCCCACATTATTTGCAACGGACGACGATCAAATTGGGTTGTTAGACAGAATTGAGCACACCATTCCCACAGGTGATCACGAGCCCGTGTATACGAGACAGTGGAGGCTCCCGGAACAGGCTAAGAGAACTATCAGAGAGGAGTGTCAGAAGATGTTAAGACAGGGAGTTATAGAACCAAGTACTTCACCATGGTTGTCTCCGGTGGTGCTGGTGCGCAAACCGGATGGTAGTTGCCGGTTTTGTGTCGACTATCGGAAAGTTAATGAAATTACAAAGGGGGACGTGTACCCCTTACCTCGGATTCAGGAGATTATAGATCAGTTCGCGGCAGCCAAGTATTTCTCCACTCTGGATGCTAAGTCAGCATACTGGACCATTCCGGTTGCAGTTAGGGACCGTGAGAAAACTGCATTCTCTGATGGGGTTCACCAGTTTCAGTTTAAGCGCATGCCTTTTGGGCTCAAGACAGCCCCTTCATCGTTTCAGAGGGCTATTAACTTCATCCTCAGTCCTGTGCTAGGTAGGCATTCATTAGCTTACCTGGATGACGTGGTTATCTACTCCAGGTCGTTTGATGAACACCTGCGGGACTTGACTGAGACGCTTTCATTGTTAGACAAGGCAGGGTTCAAATTAAATATCAACAAGTGCACCCTGGCATCTCAGAAATTCAAGTTTCTGGGGTTCCAGGTGAGCACAGATGGCATCCGCCCTGACCCAGACTCATGCCGCGCCATTGCTGAGATGCCCAGGCCTAGGTCATCAAGGGATGTGCGCCGGTTTCTGGGAGCAGCCGGATACTTCCGCCGCCATATTGAGGGATTTGCTAGTATAACAGCGCCTTTAACTGACCTTGTAAAGAAGAATGCTAAATTTATGTGGACATTAGAACACGATGAGGCTTATACTAAACTTAAAAGTCAATTAATTACTGCCCCAGTATTAGCTGTGCCTGACTTTGATAAGGAGTGGGAGGTGCATACAGATGCTAGTGGTACTGCCATAGGAGGGTGCTTAATGCAGCGTGATTCAGAGAGCCATCCTCACCCTGTGGCGTATTTCAGTAGAAAAGTGAAGGGACCGGAGGTTAGATACTCAGCAACAGACAAAGAAGCACTTGCTGTGGTTGAAAGTGTACGTTATTTTGAGCCTTACCTATTCCAACGTCATTTTGTCATTTTCACAGATCACAGAGCTCTCACATTATATTTAAAAAGAAAACAAAGTGTCCCCGGATGTCACGTTGGTCTCATGAGCTGTCAGCTCACTCTTTTCAGATCCTTTATAAGCCTGGTCCATCTCACGTTGTGCCAGACACCTTGAGTAGGAACATCGCGTCAATTAACGTAAATGTCAACATTGAAAAGATTTCCAGTGAGAAAATGCGAGAATTCCAGATGAACGAACCAAGGTGGAAAGAAATTATTGAAATTTTAGAGGGAGGAAAATATCCGTCAAAGAAATGTAATTTAGCAATTCATGATTTTGAAATGAAGGATGGGGTCTTATTTTATGTAAAGGGACACAAGGATCGTGCAGTTTTTCAGCTGGTTATCCCAGAGGTATTGAAGAAGTCAGCGTTGAAACTCGCGCATGCGTCTAAGATTGCAGATCATCCGGGGATTTTTAAAACTCACATGAAAGCCAAGTCACTCTTTTTCTTCCCCGGTATGTTAACAGAGGTCGTTAACTTCGTTAAGTCCTGTGGTCATTGTCAAAGGAGGAAAGGTACCCTTAAGGTACAAGCTCCATTGCAAGAATTCCCAGAAATTTTGGAACCTCTTTTTTGTTTTGGGCTGATCTGATTGATCTGCATCACAGTCATTCAGGAAACCGTTACGTATTGGTGTTGGTAGACCACCTTTCCAGGTACACCACACTGATTGCTTTGCCTCAGAAAGATTCACGAACTGTTGCAAAGGCGTTCTTAGATAGGTTTAATTGTCACTGTATTCGGTCCCCCTAAAGTATTGGTTTCTGACCGAGGTCAGGAATTTAATGGGAATATTTTTAGAGAAGTATGTAAAATTGTAGAAACCACTTCAGCATTCACTACGGCTTATCACCCTCAGGCTAACGGTACGACAGAACGGACGAATCGATCAGTTAAAGATATGCTTGCAATTCTTGCAGAGCATGAAGTCAATTCGTGGGACGAACACCTCCCCTATGTCCAGTTTGCTCTGAACACTGCCATCCATCAGTACATTAACACCCAACCCTTTTGTTGTTCACAGGTCATTCATGTAATTTCCCATCAGGTCTGCTTAACAGACATAATATTGCATATGGGGAAGACTATACCCATCAGAAGTTTTAAATAAGATGAAAAATGCATGGAGAATTGCAGCTAGGGCTTCCAAGACAGCACGAGACCGCTATGCTCAGCATTATGACAAAAAGGTACGACCTCTTGAATTGAAAGTCGGGAGTCTTGTGTTGAGAGTTAATGAAGCGGCTCCCGCCAATCAGAGTAGGAAACTTGCATCTAGATGGCGGGGCCCTTACCGAGTAATTGAAAGAAAAGGTCCGGTTAATTTTGTTATAAAAGGCATTTTT
Source organism: Procambarus virginalis (assembly GCA_020271785.1). NCBI lineage: Eukaryota > Metazoa > Arthropoda > Malacostraca > Decapoda > Cambaridae > Procambarus > Procambarus virginalis. The sequence goes on along the minus strand of WNGS01164713.1, from coordinate 25,452 downwards.
GAAGACAAAGTTGAGAGAACGATTCATATTAATAAATTAAAACCTTATCACGCGAGGGAGGAACTAGAGCTGCCTTCAGCAAGTCTAATTCCTGACCTGTCTAATGATCCAAGTGCTGAGTCAGATGATGAGGATGACCTCCTGTCAAATCTCATCAGTAGTCAAGTTCAACCTTGTCACCCTATGGTAACAAGGTCGCGAGCTCCGTTCCGTTCCGTTCAGTAAGAGTATTGAGTAAAGTATTAATCCATTAAGATTCATTCTTGCCCTTTTGAGTTCCCTGATTATTGAGTCCCTTCCTTCCTGGGGACCAATAATTATAGACACATTCATTTATGTATGGAAGGTGGTGGCAGTGTTAATATATTTTAGTATAAAAAATAACGTATTTAACCCCTATCCTTGTTATGTCCTCATTTAATATTCAGTTATATTCGTGGCAGTCCAGTGAGGGGTCATATTGGACTGTAACAGTGTTAAGCTGGGGTATTGAGTGAAGGGAGTAAGAGAATTATACAGTGGTCAGAGAGACGATCACAGAGTTCAGTGAATGATTACAATATTATGTTTAAGGGTAGTCAGGGTTATAGCAATGGTACACGGCATTCAGTAGTAGATGTTTTAGTAGATAAATTATGAGTTACCAAATGTTACAATCTGGCATATTATCTATAAACTGTTCCATTAAAATTACATTCTTCAGTGCCTCATATGTTTCGGCTTTAGCCGAGCGAATCCATTTATCAAACAATCTAATTTGATCATTAGCAAATTCAATGAACGGTTGGTTGTGAGTAGGCCTAAGGTTGCGATGTATCTGCAATGCAATGTATAACAAATACATTGCAAGAGAAAAATGAGATGAGAGAGCTTAGTAAGTATATTAAAGCACATTGGTATATTAAAGCTCTGATTGATTACATTGACAGCTTGATTGGTAATTTAAACAAGATTAATAGACACCATACAGCAGATTGGCAGCACGTATAAGAAGACAGCAATGATCACAATGGTAAAGATGTTCAAATTGGGTATATAAAGGTTGCGAGATTGGGTAGCAATAGATACAGTGCAATTTTAAAGCAAAAGGTAAAAAAACTATGAAGATGAAATTAGGTACTTTTTAGTATTATTTTTGAATGACGTAAAAGTTGGACAGCTTTTCAATTCAATAGGGAGTGAGTTCCATAGAGTGGGTCCCTTTATTTGCATAGAGCGTTTACACAGATTAAGCTTAACTGCGGATATCAAAGAGATATTTATTTCTGGTGTGGTGATAATGGGTCCTATTACATCTGTCCAGGAAGAGTTTCAGGGCAGGATTTGCATTTAAGAACAGGGTTTTGGAAATGTAGTTGACACAAGAGAATTTGTGGAGTGAGATTATGTTTAGCATGTTTAGGGAGTTAAACAAGGGGGCTGAGTGTTGTCTGAAAGCAGAATTTGATATTATTCTGATAGCAGATTTTTGCTGGGTGATGATGGACTTGAGGTGGTTTGCAGTGGTTGAACCCCATGCACAGATACCATAGTTAAGATAGGGATAGATTAGTGCATAATATAGAGAGATGAGAGCAGAGTTAGGTACATAATATCTGATTTTAGAGAGTATACCAACTGTTTTAGGGACTTTCTTAGTTATGTGCTGTATGTGGGTACTGAAGTTGAGTCTCTTGTCTAGGAATAGGCCAAGAAATTTTCCATCATTTTTATTGCTAATGTTTACATTAATTGTCTATCTGAAGCTGAATTGCATTTGTAGATTTGCTTCCAAATAAGATGTAGTAGGTCTTTACTATGTTAAGTGTTAGTTTGTTGGTTGACATCCATAAGTGGACTTTTTTTAGTTCATTATTAACAACATTATTTAGTGTATGTGGGTTGGGGTTAGAGTAGATGAGGGTAGTATCATCAGCAAACAAAATAGGTTTCAGAATGTTAGAGACATTATTATTTTTTTTGAGATATATACAAGAGTTGTTACATTCTTGTATATATCTCAAAAAAAAATTAGGCAGATCATTGATGTATATAAGAAATAGAAGAGGTCCCAAGATGCTGCCCTGTGGCACTCCAACGGTTATTGGTAGAGTGGGAGAGGTTATATTATTGATGGCTACACATTGGTGTCTATCACTAAGATAGGATTGGATATAGTCCAGTGCATGGCCTCGGATTCCATAATGATGGAGTTTACATAAGAGGTAATTGTGATTAACAGTATCAAAGGCCTTTCTCAGATCAATGAATAGTCCAATGGGAAACTCATTTTTGTCAAGGGCTGAGTAAATTATATCAAGGAGACTAATAATTGCATCGTTGGTACTCTTTTGGGAGCAGAAGCCAAACTGACAGGGGCTAAGAATGTCGAATTTTACGAGATAGGAGTAGAGCTGTTTGTAGATAATTTTTTCAAATATTTTTGATAGTATGGGTAGGTTTGATATTGGTCTATAATTGTTTATGTCTGCCGGATTACCTCCTTTATGAACTGGCGTTACTCTTGTTTTTTTAAGGATATCAGGGAAGGTATGACAGTTTTTTTTTTTTTAGTTTAGTTCATTTATTATGCACCCCATACCCATCTTGTGGGCGGTAGTGGAAAGGGTTACAGAGGCACATAATGGGCTCAGGGACTGAACCCCACAATTCATTTACCTAAGCAAGTTACAATCTTGATGAGCTAGTTACAAAAATCAATATAAGTCGTCACATCAACAATGGGTTCGAGATCGACCTCAAGTACAGGTTCTAAATTAAGCAACTGACATATGTGGAGAGCTAGTGTCAAAATTTATATGTTTGTCCTGCACACCGCCTCCCATCCAGTGGGCAGCAGTGGATAGGTTACGTATGCACTCAAGGGATTTGTTGAACAGCAGAGCTATAGGTGGCGCAAGGGCATGGGAAGCGCTCTTGTATACAATGGATAGGATTTCACTGATGTTCCCAGCTTTGGTTTTTAGTGAGTGTATGATGGACACAACATCTGTCGGGCTGACTGGTGAAAGGAGAAGAGAGTTTGGATAGCTGCCTGAGAGATATGTGTTGATATGTGTCTGAGTCGGTGGGATTTTACTTGCAAGGTTAGCACCAATCGATGAAAAGAAGCTATTAAATTTATTCGCCATTTCTAAATCAGATGACGGTGTAAAGCCATCCTTAGAGAGTGTTATCTGGTTGTGGGAGTGTTGTTTAGTTCCTAGGATATTAGAGATGGTATTCCATGTGCTTTTCATGTTGCCTTTTGCTTCTTTGAATCTAGTCTCATAATATGAAAGTTTAGTTTTTCTTATGATACTGGTAAGCACTGATGAGTACCTTTTAACTACTTCCTTAGTAACTAGGCCACTCCTAAATTTCTTTTCATATTCATGTTTTTGTTGATTGATTTAATTATGCCACTTGTGAACCACGGGTTATTTTTTAAATAAATAAAATAAATAAATATGTTTATTCAGGAAAGGTACATACATAAAGAGATTTTACATAAGTGGATCGATTTATAGATAGAGCTAGTACATACAATGCCTAAAGCCACTATTACGCAATGCGTTTCGGGCAAGAAAACATTAATATCTAAAACTTAATATTAATTGAGCAAAAAGAATAAAATGTTTTGAGAACAGATACAAATAAAGGTACAAAAAAAGGGGGGAACATGACTGAAAAGCAGCACAAATACAATATGTAGACAAACAGCGTTGAATAAAAAAAAAATAAAATAAAAATAAAATTAGACATGGGTTGACAATAGAGGGGTAAGGTAGGTTACAGGGAGTTTATCAGGTAGTGTTTAGTTTTAATCTTAAACTGGTTGAGAGAGGTACAGTCTTTAACATGGTTGGGAAGGTCATTCCACATTCTGGGTCCCTTGATTTGTAGAGCATTTCTAGTTTGATTAAGTCGTACTCTTGGAATATCAAAACTGTATTTATTTCTGGTGTGGTGCTCATGGGTTCTGTTACAGCTTTCAATGAAGCTTTTGAGGTCAGGATTGGCATTACAGTTCAGCGTTTTATATATGTATGATACACATGAGAGAATGTGCAGTGACTTAATATCTAACATATTGAGAGATTTGAGTAGGGGTACCGAGTGATGTCTGGGGCCAGAGTTGGATATTGTCCTAATAGCAGCTTTGTGTTGAGTAATTAGAGGACGTAAATGATTTTGGGTAGTAGAACCCCAAGCACAAATACCATAGTTGAGATATGGATAGATGAGGGAGTAATAGAGAGTCACCAGGGCAGGGCGGGGTACATAATATCTGATCTTAGAAAGAATGCCAACAGTTTTTGAAACTTTTTTTGATATATTTAGAATGTGTCCCTGGAAATTAAGCTTGTGATCAATGAGAACGCCAAGGAATTTGCCATCTAATTTGTTACAAATTTGGGTATTGTTAATCTTGAGATTTATTTGATTAGAGGATTTATTGCCAAACAGAATATAGAAAGTTTTGTCAATGTTAAGGGTGAGTTTGTTGGCAGTTAGCCAAAGATGGACTTTATTAAGCTCGGTATTTACTGTGGCATTTAGAGCAAGGGGTCAGGACTGGAGTAAATGAAGGTTGTGTCGTCAGCAAATAGAATTGGTCTAAGGTGTTGGGAGGCATTTGGAAGGTCATTAATGTAGATGAGAAAGAGGAGAGGGCCAAGTATACTGCCCTGAGGAACACCAATGTTGATGGGTAGGGTAGGAGAAATTGAATTGTTCACAGAAACATACTGGAGTCTGTCAGTAAGGTAAGATTTGAGGTATTGCAGGGAGAGTCCTCTGACTCCATAATGATGTAATTTAAGAAGAAGGTTTTGGTGGTTGACAGTGTCAAAAGCCTTACGCAGGTCCACAAATAACCCAACAGGGAACTCATTTTTATCAAGAGCTGCATGAATTAAGTTAATCATACTAATAAGTGCATCGTTAGTGCTTTTTTTAGGTCTGAAGCCATATTGGCAAGAGCTAAGTATATTGTGCTTGGCTAGATAAGAGTAAAGCTGCTTGTAGATTAGTTTTTCAAAAATTTTTGATAAGTTAGGCAGGATTGAAATAGGTCTGTAGTTGTTAACATCAGTGAGATCACCACATTTGTGGACAGGGGTTACTCTCGCTTTTTTTAGAATATCTGGGAGGTTTGGAGTTCAAGTGACTTGTTGAAGAGCAATGTAATTGCAGGGGCTAAGGATCTGGAGGCTTTTTTGTAAATTAATGTCGGAATCTCCTCAAGGGCACTAGACTTGGTTTTAAGGGAAAGGATTATCTCATTGACATCAGTGGAATTAGTAGGCTTTAGGTACAGAGACTGTGGATAGTTACCTGTAAGGTAGTCCTTAACCTCAGTACTGGAAGAAGGAATATCATTTGCAAGGGATGACCCAATGGAAGAGAAAACCTATTGAACTCAATAGCAGAATCAGAGGCTGAAAGCTGACCATCGTTATTTGACAGGAGTGTTGGTTTGTTGTTTAAAATCTTCTTTGATCCCAAGATTTGTGAAATTGTGCTCCAAGTTTTTTTAATGTTGCTCTTTATTTGGGTAAATTTATCTTCGTAGTATTTAGTTTTGGCTCGTCTAATTATCTTAGATAGCAGTAAAGAGTAATTCTTTGAGAATTCTTTAGAGACGGTTCCTAGCCTATACTTCTTCTCAAGGTCATGTTTTTTATTAATGGATTTAAGTATTCCCTTTGTAAGCCAGGGATTGTTAAGCCTTTTGGTAGTGACTTGTTTTGTAAGCATAGGACAGTGGGTGTTATAAAGGCTTAGAGTTTTTTGAAGAAAAGATTGTACTGCTAGGTTGATGTCCCCTATGTTACCTAACTCTGACTCCCAGTTGACATTATCAGCAGCAGTTATAAAATTGCCTATAGCAGATTCATTGTGCAGCCTAAAACTTATCTCCCTTGACTCTAGAGGTGGTTTGTTAATGTTAGTTAAGAGAAATGTGGGGTAATGGTCTGTAGTACTGTCGGTGATTATACCTGAAGTAAGCGGAGAGGTTATGTTGGTCCAGATGTGATCTAGAGTCGTGGCAGTACTATCAGTGATTCTGGTAGGTCTAGTGATTAAGGGTATGAGGAAGCAGGAATTCATACAGTTGAGGAAGCTAACAGTAGTAGGGTGCTCAGGCTCGCAGAGGTCAATATTAAAGTCCCCTGCGATAATTAGATGGTTTTTGTTAAGTCTGTTATCGAGTATTAGATTTCTAAGGTTTGAATTGAATTCGGGCACATCAGTGTTAGGAATCCTATAGACTGCTCCCACAGACAGGATAGACTCGGTACCCTTTACTCTGAAACTGGCGAAGATATACTCCCCACAGCAGTCTCTAGTTCTAATTACTTTTAAGCATGTTAGTTCATGATGGTAGTAAAGAGCAGTACCACCACCTCTCTGAGTTTGACGACAGTTGTGAATTGCCAAGTAGTTAGGCATGTTAAAGAGTTGAGTAGTATCCTCTTTCAACCATGTTTCAGTAAGTATATAAAAGTGAATTTGTTGTCAATAGTTTCAATTAAGGCACTAACATCATCGAAGTGTTTACCTAGGGATCTAACATTTAAGTTGATTACAGAGATATTGTGATTATGTGATAATACATTGTTTACATCATTGCTGTAAAATATCTGCAGTTCAGATCATTAAAGTGATGATTGTCATAGATAGTGGATAAGAGGTTTAGTTCAGGGTCTAAACTTGCCTGCATAATAAGGATGGTTGCAGGAATACAAGGCAGGAATGGCAAATTACAAAAAAGAATTAAGACATAAAAGGGGAAAATATATATAAAACAAGTCTATACAACAACAAACAAAAAATGAACAAAAAAAGAACAAAAAATGAGGTAGCTTACAGGTACTCTCAGGTACACTAGCTGTAAGTAAATAATTTCCATAAATGAGACACAGGCAAAGCCAGTGGTACAATGGAGTAAGAGAGGATGGCGAGGCTAGGCAACCTTAGTAATAAATGAAATCAGAGAAAAAGTTGAGTAATAAACATAGGTTAATTTAAGCTAAGGATTATTTACTAAAAGTAGTAAGTTATGACCGTATACTTAAGAGCATGAAGATATATTTAAGCACTCGGTTAATTGTGCCCAGAAAATGACTAGTAAAAGGTAAATTAAAATTTTAAAAAGTGAAACAAAAAGAAATTAGGATACCTAGCCCGCACTACGTGACAAGGGGATTAATTATGTTGACTCATTGGGAGCGCTAATAAAGTTAGACAGACCACATTGGTTGAGGAAGGTGTTGAGGTTATCCTCATTAGTAATTGTAAACATTTTACCTGTTGATGTTTTCCTAACTTTAATCAAGCCATCTCTAACGAAGCACTGATGAATCGCGTCTGGGTTTGATGACGGATTTGACGCAGGCGGTAGAGGAGGTGCTGTCTTTTTCTAGTCAAGCACTCGTTTATGTAAATTCCTTTTTTGGGACGCAGCTGTTTGGACAAGATGAGATTTAGTGGACTGGGAGGCCAATTTCAGTCGAATTTGCGCTGGTTGTGTCCAGATGGGTTAGTTTTGCCTACTCTGTAGGCAGCAATAATGTCAGTTTTGTCTAGATTGACCTGCAATTCTTGTTTTAAGAGATTCTGAACAATTTCAGTACACTTTTCACCTTCGCGTTCAATTGGATAANGGCTGCGGCACTAAAGTATCTTGGGAAGGCCAAGAGAATGAAAGAACGGACGACGCTAAGGCTAAGTTGCGGGTATTTCAGCCCGGTGCACCTGTCCTGGTACTAAACCTCGACTAGGGAGCCACTATGTTCCCACAAGTACGAGGGCCCCTACATTGTGACAGAAAGACTGGGACCTCACGTACAAAGTGAGACACTCTGATAAGCGTAAACAGGTAATGCTCGTACACGTGAATCGGCTGAAGAAGTTCCAGGGCCCCAGGCCCATTGCACTAACCAATGTTTCCATTTCCAGGAGGGAGGGATGATTGTTCTGGGACCCAACTAATCTCATTCTCAATATTCTAGTTCTGTGAATGCTGTGGAGGAGGGACTGTCCCATTTGCAGATGTCCCAACGTGACGAGGTGCAGTCGTTGCTTGACGAATTCTCCAGTCTGTTCGGGGAGGTCCCGACCCAGACTGATGCCATTGACCATGATGTCGAGTTGACGGACTACACCCCCATTCGCCTTCAACCTTATCGGATGAGTCCGGAAAAGAAGGCCATCGTACGGAAGGAGGTCGACTTCTTGCTCCAGCACGGCCTCATCAGGCGAGCCAGGGCTCTTGGTGCTCGCCCTGCTTTTGGTCCCCAAACCAGTGGCTCCTGGCGATTATGCACCGATTATCGGCAGCTCAACAAGGTGACCATAGTGGACGCCTATCCGTTGCCACGTCTCGAGGACTGTATCGACGAAATCGGGAACGCCACGTATGTCTCGAAATTCGATCTCTCAGGGGGTACTATCAAATCCCTCTCACTGAACGTGCTAAACAACTAACGGCGTTTGTGACACCCGAGGGGTTTTTGAGTATCAAGTGTTACCATTCGGCTTGCGTAATGCCCCTGCCACGTTCCAGAGGCTAATGAACTCTTTGCTCGCTAATGTGCCAATTGTCGGGCGTATTTAGATGATATTGTGCTCTTTGATTAATTGGGCTGACCACATAGCTAGGTTACGCCAGTTGTTCACAGTGTTGAAAAATGCAAATCTAACCTTAAATGCAAAAAGTGTCATTTTGGCCAAGGCACAGTGACGTACCTCGGTTATGAAGTGGGCCAAGGAAAGTGTTACCTCGGCAAGATAAAATCAGTGCCATTCTGGACTATCCAGTGCTCAGGTCTAAAAAGGACATTCAACGATTTATCGGTATGTGTGCGTACTACCGACGCTTTTGTCAGAACTTTTCCAGTGTGGCCACTCCTCTCACAGATTTGTTGCGGAAGGCCGTTAATTTAAGTGGTCATCGGACTGTGCAGAGGCATTTAAAAACTTGAAATTGATCTTAGCTTCCGCCCCAGTGCTTGCTAGTCCAAGGTTCGACCGTCCGTTTAAAATTCAAGTTGACGCGTCTGACTCGGGTGCTGGTGCAGTGTTGTTGCAAACTGGGGATGATAAAGTGGAACACCCAGTATATATTACTCTGTGAAATTTGACAAGGCGCAGCGCAATTATTCGTGATAGAAAAAGAGGCGTTGGCGCTAGTGCTAACATGCAAAAGTTCGAAGTTTACCTCACAGGTAATATAGTGGAAGTGTACACGGACCATAACTCATTAGTTTTCATGAATCAGATGAAGCAGAAAAATAAACGCATCCTCAGGTGGGCATTGTACCTACAGGACTTTAATCTATCTATTATCCACCTACCGGGCCGGCTCAACGTGATAGCCGACGCTCTGTCCCGCTTGCCTGAGTAACATTCATCTGAGCTGCAGGAAGCCATACCAAATGTCATGCTTTAGTTATTTTTTTTTAGGTTCTCCTGTGACATTAAATATCCCGTGTCCAACTTATTTACTTTTTGTTTTGTTTTTTTTTGTTTTTGTGTATGTTTTTTCTTTCAGAGAATTCCCTTGTATTTTTTTTTTTGGCAGAGAAATTGTTGTTTGACTGATTTTCTATTATGTCATGGATTTCCTTTTTATTCTCTGTATACTCTTACAAAAAATATGACTACTATTCTAGTAGTCACATTTTTTTTTCTCTGAAGGGGGGAGGAGTGTTACGACTCTGGGTTCTTTAGATGGAAACCAGAGGTCAAAATTTGAGCTTATTGAGCTACCATATAGTAAACACGCTTCGCAAGCTGCATATGTCGTATCTTCCCTGCCAGTCGTAAGACTATTCTTGTTTCTCAAAGAGTATTTAAAGATTGAGCTTGGGGTTGATTATTAAATAATAAAATAGGCACCAACTATGTTTACTAATGCTGTCTAATCAATTGTAAAGTAAACCTGAGTAAACTTAGTATTGGGCACCGGTATGATTAGTTGAACAGTCTGCCGACAGCATAGCTTTCGGAGAGGGAGACGAGAGACTCGTGCGCCCTTCTCGGCTGGCTGGCTGTGGTGGAAGGAAGTGCCTCTCCTTCCTCTTATTTATTTATTTCTGTGTCTTCGTCTGGTTAAGTCATCTTTGCTATTTTTTATGGTTATATTCTGGCATACCCTTGTTCTATGTGTAGAGTAGTATACCTGGGGTGTAGTAAGTGTTTTAAAGTGTTATTGTACTAGTTATTCCAAAGGGGGTCTCAGTGGAACCACGTGGTCCCCCTACCCTAAGCTGACTCTAACTTCAAGTGTTTTATAGTAGAGCTTTACCCTAACTTGTTTTCGGTGTAAAACCTTGTATCCTGTCTAAGTGGACCAAGGCTTTTTAACGTAAGATTGTGTGGTAAAGTTAGTATTATATTGTTATTGGTGTGATTGTTTATGGGGGGTTTTTAAGGGGTTAATAAATAAGTAAGTTGAACAGAGTATCCCTTTTTTCTGTGTGGGAGTACAATGATCTATCTCTAGACGTACTGGGTGTAGTAGCAAGTATTTATTACTGTGGATATTTTATTTTGGGGGCCGGGCCTTTTAGTTCTCCCATATTTTGATACCTCTGTAGTCCACTTACCCTTACCCCTTAATAGTACCAGTTCCCCATAGCAAGCCCACCATCTTCCATAACAGTCGCCCAGAAACAAATAAATAACACTTTTACAATAACAAACATAAATGATGCACAACATAATTGTAACCAATAAGTAACATGAATATGCTGCCAGAGCTAAGCATAAAATACTGTAAAAAAAAAAAATTGAGGAAACTGGGCAAAAAGCAGGGCCAGGAAAACGTAAAGTGAAAATAAGGGCCCGCAAAATACTGCAAATAGCACATCCTGGCTGACTTTACTTAATAATGTACTTAATAATACTGCAAATAGCACATCCTGTCTGACTTTACTTAATAATGTACTTAATAATACTGCAAATAGCGCATCCTGGCTGACTTTACTTAATAACGTAAGGCAAGGTAAAAGTTAAACAAACATATTCTGTAACACAGCAAACGTAAAATAAACATGCGACATGAGCAATGCATCAAAAGTAGGAGTAAATTATGGTAGGCTGCTTGGAAAAGCAAAACCGGGGAAATCTGAAAGCAGGAGGCTTGACAATGCTGAAATGTAGAAACATAATTAGGCATAAGAGGATGCGCATAACAAATAAGGAATATAATCACAAGTAGAGAAAAATGAACCATCAAGCCCTAAAAAGTGCTGACTTGTTCAAATGTCAAGACAAACAATAAAGCACTACCAAATTAACATGGGCATGAGGAGAGGCCAAGGAATAAAATCCAGGAGTTGGATAAGTGTAAGGGGCACCTCCTGACCGCCAGTCTAAAATGAAATAAGTTTAACGAACGTAAATAAATAATTAACAGCGATAAATATGAGTCGCCCAAGCGGCCGACCTCACGACAACTAGGTGAGGCCGCTTAGGGTACAGGGCTGGGTGGAGGGGGGTGGGGGGCTAAGCCTCCTCCCGACGACGCATCGACACAGACATCTACTGGAGGAAACCGGGCCCCGGCAACGGTGAGGGCCATCACCCCCATTCAGGGATACTGCCCCTGGATCTGGACTTAACAAACATCGAGGGGGGACGACTCCACCTGGCTTGCCGGCTGCAACGTCGACGCCGAAACCCTGGACCTGTGACGCTTACCGTTAGACGAAAACCTACCGTAGCGGCGTCCAGGACGCCTGCAGACGTCGTCGGGCTGAACTCAGGACCGTGCTCCGACGCCAGCGGGCTCACTCCGACGTTGAAGAACCACTGACGACACAAGGCGGACAGGCGGACGAACGCTGAACTTGCAACTTAGAAAGGAATCCGTGCTACAACGTACGGACAAAACACATTTGAAGAACGCACCGGGCTACACCGGCCAGGCAGAAGCGCCTGGGAACCAACCTGCCGGGCAACACCGGCCAGACGTAAGGTCTGGGAGCAACGGTCCTGACTACCCCGTCAGGCGAGACTGGACACGTGCCTGTGGGGCCCCGGACCGACGAAAACAGCTTGTTACTAATGCACCGGGCTACACCGGTCAGACGTAACGTCTGGGACGACATACCGGGCTACACCGGCCAGACGGACGTCTGGGGACAACGTACGTGCCAGGCGACATATCCGGGGAAAACGTACCTGGGAACTCCGGGCCGACAAAGCGGCCTATGACTATATAGCTCTCCGGGCAATACCAGCCGGACGAGACGTCTGGGGACAAACGTGCCTAGCGGAGAACAAAACGCGCGCGCCAAGAACCCCCATGGCCTATACCCACCAAGCACGCCACAAGGCATGACTCTTGGCCCAGGGCGAAGGGAGCCCCCACAGCAAGCACGCCCAGACGGGCGCAGGGCAGCCCTAGCCCCAAACAAGGGAAAGCCGCGGCGCAAAGCCACGTGGATTAGCACCCAAAGGAGGGACCGGAAGGGCAGAACATGGCCCAGGCGGGCGCTCCACGAAGCGCCGTGCCACGTGGGCACCACGACCAGGGCGTGTGCCCCGGCGCAGGCCCGGGCGTAGTCCAGAACCTGGCCACAAGCCGCCGCCGACGGCGACACATGGCCTCACTCAGGGAAACCTGGCCCCTCAGGGCATCCCCGGGATACACAGCAGACCGGCAACAGGGAGCACTTGAGGAAAAGAGCGGGAAGGACGCCTAACCATGCCCGGTCGACCAGACACGTGGTCGATGCCAGCAAGGCATGGGCCCCAAGGGGGGGGGCGCCCAAAGGGCATAAAGCCACCCACGCCTGGCCACATGGCGCCGCCGCCAAGGGCTACGCCGGGCCGCCCTCGGGGCCCCAGGCAGGGCACACATCCGGGCACGACACGCTGCGAGGCCCCCAGGGCATGAACAGGCACGGCTGGACGGAGCCCCTACCTGGGCGGAAACCGAACTCAGTCCCCCAGGGACGCGGCCCAGCACACGCCAGCCCTAACAAGGCCACACAGCAAGCACAGCACGGTAGCGCCCAACACGGGCTTAAAAGGGCGCCCCTGCACTCCCGGGAAGCGAACAGCAGAAAACCCGAAGGACTAGCTAAGGCGGCACACACAGACCGCGAGGGGACGACGCTAGCACACGTCGCACTGGGGCGGTCCTGACTAGAATTGAACAGAAAAAACCTCACCTTGGAGTTAGAAGTGTAGGGCAGGAGGCCCCCTGCGATTTCAGTCTGGGATGTCGTGGGCCCCATAATGTTCGGGAGAGAGAGGTCAGGTACCGACGCGGCTGGCGTGATGTCCATCTCGAGCATAGACCGACGTCCGGGGAGTTGCGAAGGCAGCGGCGAGGGCAGGCGAAATGAGGGCAGAGCTCCTCTTTACCTCGGTATTTATATGGCCCCAGACTGCCCGCGCAACGCCGCAGGACGCGCTGCGCAATTGTTTCTTTTTTTCCCCCATCAGAAACATCTCGGCTTGCGAAGCAGAGGCCATTATCTGCCGATGTCGACCTGACCAAATGTAAACTGTGTCAACAAAATTATTCGCACACCCTCCGTCACTATGTGATGGAGTGTGAAAAGATACGTGAATTTAGAGACAATTCTATAACCAATGTTCCAGCGATGTGTAAATATTTCATTCAAAATGATCTGCTACCAGAAATTTTAGCCAAATACCCCAGTTTGCTAATTGTAGGTAGTAACTGAGTGATTGTAACCTATCCACCGCTGCCTGCTGGATGGGGGGGCGGTGTGCAGGACAAACATATAAATTGTGACACTAGCTCTCCACATATGTCAGTTGCTTAATTTAGAACCTGTATTTGAGGTCGATCTCGAACCCATTGTTGATGTGACGACTTATATTGAATTTTGTAACTAGCTCATCAAGATTGTAACTTGCTTATATATCTATCTGAAGCTGAATTGCATTTGCTGATTTGCTTCCAAATAATATGTAGTAGGTCTTTTCTATGTTTAGTGTGAGTTTGTTGGTTGACATCCGCAAGTGGACTTTTTTAATTCATTGTTTATGCTAATTGTTTATGCTAATTGTTTTATGCTAATTGTTTATGCTAATTTTTAATTCATTGTTTATGCTACGAGGAACAATCGTAGTTAATCATCACGAGAGTAGTCTTAAAATTAGTTAAGAGTAGTCTTACAATTCGTTAAGGGAATTCATAGTTAAGTATATTATATCTTTTTATTTTCATTATTTTACTCAGATTCTTTTCATAAGTGTAAGGAATTTCAGTGTCGACAAGGTTGTATGTGCACCTGTCCGCCTCTTGTGTGCACATATGTGTACATGTGTTTCTCATGCGACGATCTCAGGGATTGTTTATACGAAGCTGTCAACACCCTTTCATCTTGGGCCCGCGGTCATAACCCTCGTCCACTCAGGAAGGGTACTGTCATATGTCCTCACATCTTTACCCAGTCGCTCCACGCGGTGTATATTGTGTTTACAGCGAGTGTGCGTATGTGGTGATTTACTTTTTAATGTTCATTCGTTGCATAGAACATTGTGTTAAAATTCAAGTTAATATG
>WNGS01164712.1:92501-102672 GCA_020271785.1 Procambarus virginalis | reverse complement strand
GATCGAGCAACAGAGATATTACAAGAAAGAGATGGTTGGGCTGACTGCATCTATCTGGACCTAAAAAGGCTATCGACAGAGTTCCACATAAGAGGTTGTTCTGGAAACTGGAAAATATTGGAGGTGTGACAGGTAAGCTTCTAACATAGATGAAAAATTTTCTGACTGATAGAAAAATGAGGGCAGTGATCAGAGGCAATGTATCGGACTGGAGAAATGTCACAAGTGGAGTACCACAGGGTTCAGTTCTTGTACTAGTGATGTTTATTGTCTACATAAATGATCTACCAGTTGGTATACAGAATTATATGAACATGTTTGCTGATGATGCTAAGATAATAGGAAGGATAAGAAACTTAATGATTGTCATGCCTTTTGTGTTTGTATATATCTGAGGAAGTCTTGGTTGTAAGGTTGATGTAAAGTCATTCCTGGTTACTGACTTTAATACTTAAACTGATTACATGACTAGTAGCTCCCAAGCTGGTAGGCGTCCTGTAGCTTTGTTTTCCTCGATCCTCTCTTCTACTCTCTCTGGCGTCTGAGCCGCGCACATAGAAAACGGATGGTACCGTTTTCTGTGAACATGACATCGCTCCTTTTCTTTAAAAAGAATGAATACAGGATGTCTACCATGCTTGTAGCACAAAGCAAAGTTATTGACACAAAGTAAGTTATTAACATATCAAGATATATTGCATACATTTAACATTAATTAAGCACACAAAGAATTTAAACACTTAATCTTTACCACAAAGGATTTCAATGTTAAAAATACATATGCAATGTTAAACAAACATGAAAGAAACTGTAATACAAAGTTACAAAATATTGAATGAGAGATCTGCATTATTCAAACAATATTAAATTTAGTTTAGCATAACAAGTAAATACTTTGCATTACATAGGAACACAATTAATCATCAAATCGTGTAGGGCGTTTAACATGACGTTTAGGACGAGAGTCCTTAGTCCCAGAATATCCCTCGATGAATTGTTTATCGAGTTATAACTCATTTTTCCTTTTCTTTGTACGACTTTTCACTTCATCATTTTACACACTATTTGGAATCACTTTGAAATAAGCCATATTACGTGTTATATATGATCTCTATTACTCGCTGTTACCATAGTTCCTTTTACACTAATCACTTTATATGGTTTTGTATCATACGGCATATCTAGCTTTCCCTCTTATTTCTTTTTACGAGAACAGTATCTCCAACCTTTATGATTGTTCCTTTGCACGTTGATCATGAGCAATTTTCATTTTGCCCTTCGCTAGTGCATCCTTCTGAGCGAGACGTTACCGGTACCTTGGCTGGCATGACAGGTAGTGCGATTCTCATAGGACGTCCAAATAAAAGTTCGCCAGGCTCGACTTGCCCAGTGTTCCATGCGGTGTTGCACGGTAGTTCCTGAGAAAAGCATACATAGCTTGTTTTCCGGATCGTCCTTCGGCATGAGCACAGCGTACAGCTTTCATGAGAGGTTGCATGAATCTCTCGACTTTTCCAATTGCTTGAGGATGTAGTGGCATCACACGGCGATGATTGAATCCAATATGCTCAGCAAAGTTGACGAAGTCTTGTCCATTGAATGGCGGTCCATTGTCTCCTTGACACTTCAGGAATGCCAAAGTTTGAAAAGATCTTGTCGAGTTTCGGAATGTCCTTGCAGATGTGGAAGTGATGATTTCTACTTCTGGATAACGTGAGTGATCATCATGACTACCATCAAGTACTCTCCAGTTGGTAGCGGTCCACAGAAATCCATCGATACTTCCATCCATGGTGCAGCAGTAGTGTGAAGGTTGTAGAGGTGTTGGCTTGAAGTATCCACTGCAGCTTGCAAGGGACACAGGCATCATGCATGTCCTTAGCTTGACGCAATGCCAGGAAACCACACCTTTTCTCGTAGCAGCTGTTTTTGTTCCTAACAAGACCTTGGTGTCCTTGATGTGCAAGCTTCAGAGCACGTTGCTGGAGAACAGCTGGAATGACTATACGAGTACTCCGCAGCACGGTGTCACGTTGTTGAGTAACACTTAATTCGGTCTGGATGCGTTCAAGTGCTTTGAATGCATCTTGGTCAACTCCTGAGGGTGGGATGCGTGGAAACTTTTTCTTAGTCAATGCATCCACTGTNCTCATTAACACTTGTGCACCAGTACACCTTCCCCCTCATTAACACTCGTGCACCAGAACACCTTCCCCTCATAACACTCGTGCACCAGTACACCTTCCCCCTCATTACACTCGTGCACCAGAACACCTCCCCCCTCATTAACACTCGTGCACCAGTACCCTTCCCCCTCATTAACACTCGTGCACCAGTACACCTTCCCCTCATTAACACTCGTGCACCAGAACACCTCCCCCTCATTAACACTCGTGCACCAGTACACCTTCCCCCTCATTAACACTCGTGCACCAGAACACCTTCCCCCTCATTAACACTCGTGCACCAGTACACACCTTCCCCCTCATTAACACTCGTGCACCAGAACACCTCCCCCCTCATTAACACTCGTGCACCAGTACACCTTCCCCTCATTAACACTCGTGCACCAGAACACCTTCCCCTCATTAACACTCGTGCACCAAACACCTCCCCCCTCATTAACACTCGTGCACCAGTACACCTTCCCCCTCATTAACACTCGGCACCAGTACACCTTCCCCCTCATTAACACTCGTGCACCAGAACACTCCCCCTCATTAACACTCGTGCACCAGTACACCTTCCCCCTCATTAACACTCGTGCACCAGTACACCTTCCCCCTCATTAACACTCGTGCACCAGAACACCTCCCCCTCATTAACACTCGTGCACCAGTACACCTTCCCTCTCATTAACACTCGTGCACCAGAACACCTTCCCCTCATTAACACTCGTGCACCAGAACACCTTCCCCCTCATTAACACTCGTGCACCAGTACACCTTCCCCTCATTACACTCGTGCACCAGAACCCTTCCCCCTCATTAACACTCGTGCACCAGAACACCTTCCCCCTCATTAACACTCGTGCACCAGTACACCTTCCCCCTCATTAACACTCGTGCACCAGAACACCTCCCCCTCATTAACACTCGTGCACCAGACACCTTCCCCCTCATTAACACTCGTGCACCAGAACACCTTCCCCCTCATTAACACTCGTGCACCAGTACACCTTCCCCCCTCATTAACACTCGTGCACCAGAACACCTCCCCCCTCATTACACTCGTGCACCAGTACACCTTCCCCCTCATTAACACTCGTGCACCAGTACACCTTCCCCCTCATTAACACTCGTGCACCAGAACACCTTCCCCTCATTAACACTCGTGCACCAGTACACCTTCCCCTCATTAACACTCGTGCACCAGTACACCTTCCCCCTCATTAACACTCGTGCACCAGAACACCTTCCCCCTCATTAACACTCGTGCACCAGTACACCTTCCCCCTCATTAACACTCGTGCACCAGTACACCTTCCCCCTCATTAACACTCGTGCACCAGTACACCTTCCCCCCTTCCCCCTCATTAACACTCGTGCACCAGAACACCTTCCCCCTCATTAACACTCGTGCACCAGTACACCCTTCCCCCTCATTAACACTCGTGCACCAGTACACACCTTCCCCCATTAACACTCGTGCACCAGAACACCTTCCCCCTCATTAACACTCGTGCACCAGACACCTTCCCCCTCATTAACACTCGTGCACCAGTACACACCTCCCCCTCATTAACACTCGTGCACCAGAACACCTTCCCCCTCATTAACACTCGTGCACCAGTACACCTTCCCCCTCATTAACACTCGGGCACCAGTACACCTTCCCCCTCATTAACACTCGTGCACCAGACAGCTCCCCCTCATTAACACTCGTGCACCAGTACACCTTCCCCCTCATTAACATTCGTGCACCAGTACACCTTCCCCCTCATTAACACTCGTGCACCAGAACACCTTCCCCCTCATTAACACTCGTGCACCAGTACACCTTCCCCCTCATTAACACTTGTGCACCAGTACACCTTCCCCCTCATTAACACTCGTGCACCAGAACACCTCCCCTCATTAACACTCGTGCACCAGTACACCTTCCCCCTCATTACACTCGTGCACCAGAACACCTCCCCCCTCATTAACACTCGTGCACCAGTACACCTTCCCCCTCATTAACACTCGTGCACCAGTACCCTTCCCCCCCCTCATTAACACTCGTGCACCAGAACACCTTCCCCCTCATTAACACTCGTGCACCAGTACACCTTCCCCCTCATTAACACTCGTGCACCAGAACACCTTCCCCCTCATTAACACTCGTGCACCAGTACACCTTCCCCCTCATTAACACTCGTGCACCAGAACACCTTCCCCCTCATTAACACTCGTGCACCAGTACACCTTCCCCCTCATTAACACTCGTGCACCAGAACACCTTCCCCCTCATTAACACTCGTGCACCAGTACACCTTCCCCCTCATTAACACTCGTGCACCAGTACACCTTCCCCTCATTAACACTCGTGCACCAGTACACCTTCCCCCTCATTAACACTCGTGCACCAGAACACCTCCCCCTCATTAACACTCGTGCACCAGTACACCTTCCCCCTCATTAACACTCGTGCACCAGTACACCTTCCCCCTCATTAACACTCGTGCACCAGAACACCTTCCCCCTCATTAACACTCGTGCACCAGTACACCTTCCCCCTCATTAACACTCGTGCACCAGTACACCTTCCCCTCATTAACACTCGTGCACCAGAACACCTTCCCCCTCATTAACACTCGTGCACCAGTAACACCTTCCCCCTCATTAACACTCGTGCACCAGAACACCCTCCCCCTCATTAACACTCGTGCACCAGTACACCTTCCCCCTCATTAACACTCGTGCACCAGTACACCTCCCCCTCATTAACACTCGTGCACCAGAACACCTCCCCCTCATTAACACTCGTGCACCAGTACACCTTCCCCCTCATTAACACTCGTGCACCAGAACACCTTCCCCCTCATTAACACTCGTGCACCAGAACACCTTCCCCCTCATTAACACTCGTGCACCAGAACACCTTCCCCCTCATTACACTCGTGCACCAGTACACCTTCCCCCTCATTAACACTCGTGCACCAGAACACCTTCCCCTCATTAACACTCGTGCACCAGAACACCTTCCCCTCATTAACACTCGTGCACCAGTACACCTTCCCCCTCATTAACACTCGTGCACCAGAACACCTTCCCCCTCATTAACACTCGTGCACCAGAACACCTTCCCCCTCATTAACACTCGTGCACCAGTACACCTTCCCCCTCATTAACACTCGTGCACCAGTAACACCTTCCCCCTCATTAACACTCGTGCACCAGTACACCTTCCCCCTCATTAACACTCGTGCACCAGACACCTTCCCCTCATTAACACTCGTGCACCAGTACACCTTCCCCCTCATTAACACTCGTGCACCAGAACACCTTCCCCCTCATTAACACTCGTGCACCAGTACACCTTCCCCCTCATTAACACTCGTGCACCAGTACACCTTCCCCCTCATTAACACTCGTGCACCAGTACACCTTCCCCCTCATTAACACTCGTGCACCAGTACACCTTCCCCCTCATTAACACTCGTGCACCAGTACCTTCCCCCTCATTAACACTCGTGCACCAGAACACCTTCCCCCTCATTAACACTCGTGCACCAGAACACCTTCCCCCTCATTAACACTCGTGCACCAGAACACCTTCCCCCTCATTAACACTCGTGCACCAGTACACCTTCCCCCTCATTAACACTCGTGCACCAGAACACCTTCCCCCTCATTAACACTCGTGCACCAGACACCTTCCCCCTCATTAACACTCGTGCACCAGAACACCTTCCCCCTCATTAACACTCGTGCACCAGACACCTTCCCCCTCATTAACACTCGTGCACCAGAACACCTTCCCCCTCATTAACACTCGTGCACCAGACACCTTCCCCCTCATTAACACTCGTGCACCAGAACACCTTCCCCCTCATTAACACTCGTGCACCAGACACCTTCCCCCTCATTAACACTCGTGCACCAGTACACCTTCCCCTCATTAACACTCGTGCACCAGTACACACCTTCCCCCTCATTAACACTCGTGCACCAGTACACCTTCCCCCTCATTAACACTCGTGCACCAGAACACCTTCCCCCTCATTAACACTCGTGCACCAGAACACCTTCCCCCTCATTAACACTCGTGCACCAGTACACCTTCCCCCTCATTAACACTCGTGCACCAGAACACCTTCCCCCTCATTAACACTCGTGCACCAGTACACCTTCCCCCTCATTAACACTCGTGCACCAGAACACCTCCCCCTCATTAACACTCGTGCACCAGTACACCTTCCCCCTCATTAACACTCGTGCACCAGTACACCTTCCCCCTCATTAACACTCGTGCACCAGTACACCTTCCCCCTCATTAACACTCGTGCACCAGAACACCTTCCCCCTCATTAACACTCGTGCACCAGACACACCTTCCCCCTCATTAACACTCGTGCACCAGTACACCTTCCCCCTCATTAACACTCGTGCACCAGTACACCTTCCCCTCATTAACACTCGTGCACCAGAACACCTTCCCCCTCATTAACACTCGTGCACCAGAACACCTTCCCCCTCATTAACACTCGTGCACCAGAACACCTTCCCCCTCATTAACACTCGTGCACCAGAACACCTTCCCCCTCATTAACACTCGTGCACCAGAACACCTTCCCCCTCATTAACACTCGTGCACCAGTACACCTTCCCCCTCATTAACACTCGTGCACCAGAACACCTCCCCCTCATTAACACTCGTGCACCAGTACACCTTCCCCCTCATTAACACTCGTGCACCAGAACACTTCCCCCTCATTAACACTCGTGCACCAGAACACCTTCCCCCTCATTAACACTCGTGCACCAGTACACCTTCCCCTCATTAACACTCGTGCACCAGTACACCTCCCCCTCATTAACACTCGTGCACCAGTACACCTTCCCCCTCATTAACACTCGTGCACCAGTACACCTTCCCCCTCATTAACACTCGTGCACCAGTACACCTTCCCCCTCATTAACACTCGTGCACCAGTACACCTTCCCCCTCATTAACACTCGTGCACCAGAACACCTTCCCCCTCATTAACACTCGTGCACCAGTACACCTTCCCCCTCATTAACACTCGTGCACCAGAACACCTTCCCCCTCATTAACACTCGTGCACCAGAACACCTTCCCCCTCATTAACACTCGTGCACCAGACACCTTCCCCCTCATTAACACTCGTGCACCAGAACACCTTCCCCCTCATTAACACTCGTGCACCAGTACACCTCCCCCTCATTAACACTCGTGCACCAGAACACCTTCCCCCTCATTAACACTCGTGCACCAGTACACCTTCCCCCTCATTAACACTCGTGCACCAGTACACCTTCCCCCTCATTAACACTCGTGCACCAGTACACCTTCCCCCTCATTAACACTCGTGCACCAGAACACCTTCCCCCTCATTAACACTCG
Organism: Procambarus virginalis; assembly: GCA_020271785.1. Taxonomy (NCBI): domain Eukaryota; kingdom Metazoa; phylum Arthropoda; class Malacostraca; order Decapoda; family Cambaridae; genus Procambarus; species Procambarus virginalis. Next base: position 95,103 of record WNGS01164712.1, on the reverse strand, counting down.
TGCACCAGAACACCTTCCCCCTCATTAACACTCGTGCACCAGAACACCTTCCCCCTCATTAACACTCGTGCACCAGTACACCTTCCCCCTCATTAACACTCGTGCACCAGAACACCTCCCCCTCATTAACACTCGTGCACCAGTACACCTTCCCCCTCATTAACACTCGTGCACCAGAACACCTTCCCCCTCATTAACACTCGTGCACCAGTACACCTTCCCCCTCATTAACACTCGTGCACCAGAACACCTTCCCCCTCATTAACACTCGTGCACCAGAACACCTTCCCCCTCATTAACACTCGTGCACCAGAACACCTTCCCCCTCATTAACACTCGTGCACCAGTACACCTTCCCCCTCATTAACACTCGTGCACCAGTACACCTTCCCCCTCATTAACACTCGTGCACCAGACACCTTCCCCCTCATTAACACTCGTGCACCAGTACACCTTCCCCCTCATTAACACTCGTGCACCAGAACACCTTCCCCCTCATTAACACTCGTGCACCAGAACACCTTCCCCCTCATTAACACTCGTGCACCAGTACACCTTCCCCCTCATTAACACTCGTGCACCAGAACACCTTCCCCCTCATTAACACTCGTGCACCAGTACACCTTCCCCCTCATTAACACTCGTGCACCAGTACACCTTCCCCCTCATTAACACTCGTGCACCAGTACACCTTCCCCCTCATTAACACTCGTGCACCAGTACACCTTCCCCCTCATTAACACTCGTGCACCAGTACACCTTCCCCCTCATTACACTCGTGCACCATAACACCTTCCCCCTCATTAACACTCGTGCACCAGAACACCTCCCCCCTCATAACACTCGTGCACCAGAACACCTTCCCCCTCATTAACACTCGTGCACAAACACCTTCCCCCTCATTAACACTCGTGCACCAGAACACCTCCCCCCCTCATTAACACTCGTGCACCAGAACACCTTCCCCCTCATTAACACTCGTGCACCAGAACACCTTCCCCCTCATTAACACTCGTGCACCAGAACCTCCCCCCTCATTAACACTCGTGCACCAGAACACCTTCCCCTCATTAACACTCGTGCACCAGAACACCTTCCCCCTCATTACAACTCGTGCACCAGAACACCTTCCCCCTCATTAACACTCGTGCACCAGAACACCTTCCCCCTCATTAACACTCGTGCACCAGTACACCTCCCCCTCATTAACACTCGTGCACCAGAACACCTTCCCCCTCATTAACACTCGTGCACCAGTACACCTTCCCCCCCCTCATTAACACTCGTGCACCAGAACACCTCCCCCTCATTAACACTCGTGCACCAGTACACCTTCCCCTCATTAACACTCGTGCACCAGTACACCTTCCCCCTCATTAACACTCGTGCACCAGAACACCTTCCCCCTCATTACACTCGTGCACCAGTACACCTTCCCCCTCATTAACACTCGTGCACCAGAACACCTTCCCCCTCATTAACACTCGTGCACCAGTACACACTTCCCTCCCCCTCATTAACACTCGTGCACCAGAACACCTTCCCCCTCATTAACACTCGTGCACCAACACCTTCCCCCTCATTAACACTCGTGCACCAGAACACCTTCCCCCTCATTAACACTCGTGCACCAGAACACCTTCCCCCTCATAACACTCGTGCACCAGTACACCTCCCCCCTCATTAACACTCGTGCACCAGAACACCTCCCCCCTCATTAACACTCGTGCACCAGAACACCTTCCCCCTCATTAACACTCGTGCACCAGAACAACCTTCCCCCTCATTAACACTCGTGCACCAGTACACCTTCCCCCTCATTAACACTCGTGCACCAGTACACCTTCCCCCTCATTAACACTCGTGCACCAGAACACCTTCCCCCTCATTACACTCGTGCACCAGTACACCTTCCCCTCATTAACACTCGTGCACCAGTAACACCTTCCCCCTCATTAACACTCGTGCACCAGTACACCTTCCCCCTCATTAACACTCGTGCACCAGTACACCTTCCCCTCATTAACACTCGTGCACCATAACACCTTCCCCCTCATTAACACTCGTGCACCATAACACCTCCCCCTCATTAACACTCGTGCACCAGAACACCTTCCCCCTCATTAACACTCGTGCACCAGAACACCTTCCCCTCATTAACACTCGTGCACCAGAACACCTCCTCCCCTCATTAACACTCGTGCACCAGAACACCTTCCCCTCATTAACACTCGTGCACCAGAACACCTTCCCCCTCATTAACACTCGTGCACCAGAACCTCCCCCCTCATTAACACTCGTGCACCAGAACACTTTCCCCCTCATTAACACTCATGCACCAGAACACCTCCCCCCTCATTAACACTCGTGCACCAGAACACCTTTCCCCTCATTAACTCTCGTGCACCAGAACACCTTTCCCCTCATTAACACTCGTGCACCAGTACACCTTTCCCCTCATTAACACTCGTGCACCAGAACACCTTTCCCCTCATTAGCACTCTTGCACCAGTACACCTTCCCCCTCATTAACACTCGTGCACCAGAACACCTCTCCCCTCATTAACACTCGTGCACCAGTACACCTTCCCCCTAATTAACA
>WNGS01164712.1:39619-52420 GCA_020271785.1 Procambarus virginalis | reverse complement strand
GTAGCGCTCGACGAATATAGCATTGAGAACACTGGCTTTGTATCTTGGGGCACTCACTTCTACGTTCAGGCATAATCCTATGTTGGTGGGCTTGGTATATACGTTGGTGCTTAAAGAGGTTCCGGTTTTGTTATTAGTACATCCAAGAATGGCAGACTGTTATTTTCACTATTTTCATGTGTAAATCGGAGTACTGACTCTCTCTCTAGAGTCTTTTTACGTCAATTAGTTCATCTGAGTCTTTTACTATTACGAATATGTCATCTACATAACGGCAATATAAAGTTGGTTTTTGTCTGCTACTAAGACCCTGTCTTCGATGGTTCCCATGTAAAAATTAGCGAATAAAACTCCTAAGGGAGAGCCCATTGCTACTCCGTCTATTTGTAAATACATGTCTCCTGTGGACTGATGAAAGGGGCTTCCTTTGTACATGCTTCGAGAAGACTCTTCAAGTGTGGCTCAGGTATGTCTAATTTGGGGGTGCTCTCGTCTCTGTATACTCTATCCAGTATCATCCCTATGGTTGTGTCGACTGGGACGTTGGTAAATAGGGATTCCACGTCCAGGGAAGCAATGATTCCATCGGGCTGGGTAGATTTGATTAATTCTAGGAAATCTGCTGATGATTGTAGACTATACTTACTTGGAGTGTATTTAGTTAGGAGTTCATTGAGTTTTTTTGCCAGGTGATAAGTTGGAGTTGGTATTTGGCTGATTATAGGGGTAGTGGGTTACCTGGTTTATGTGTCTTAACATTGCCGTAGGCATATCCTAAGCCATAGTCGCCTTGAAGTTTATTGAAATGCACACTACCTTTCTTGCGTTGATTGCCGTAATTGTTTTGTTTACTTTCCGCTTAAGGTCTTCCACAGGGTTCCTCGTGATTCGTTGAAATTTGGAGTCATCATTAAGGATATCGCTAATTTTGTTCATGTATTCTTGTGTAGGAATCAATACATATGCTGCTGTCTTGTCGGCTTTTCTTATTGTTACGTCTTTCAGGTTTTTTAGTTGTTTTGCTGCTTCTTGAGTCGTGGGGTTAAGATTGTAGATGAATATGTTCCTCGTTTTTCCCCGCTTCTGTTAGTAGTTCAGCCTGAAGTGTGTCCGTTGTGATGACTTTTTTGTTGTCTCTAGCTTATGGATGTCGTCCAGAAGCATTTCGATTCCAGGCGTTTTGGTGCATCTTTGGTTTAGATATGAATTGACAATTTAGTCCAAGATTTAAGAGGTCTCGTTGGTCCTGGGTAAGATCATAAGAAGTCAGGTTAATGTAGCCATCTTTAGGACGGGATCTTTAACTGTCCACCGTTTAGGGCTGTTAACTTACGAAGTGTCTTTGTTTCTACACGAGTTTTATGTTGTTGTTCAGGTTAAATAGTTCACTGTCAAGGTTTGCTTGAGTTGGATAGGGATGTCGTACTGGGTCCATTGTTTAACAGATGCTCAGCTTGCTCTGTAAGGGTTTGGAGGGCTTCTTTTCTTGTTTAGTTGATGCCGTATGAGTTCTTGCCTTACCTATAGGTAAACTCGTATTGCGAACTGCTGGGTCATGTGGGTTTATTGGGTATACTGGCAGCAGGTTTTCTTACACTTTGTGTAAAAGAAAACCTGCTGCCAGTATACACTATATATATATAGATATATATATATTATATATATATATATATATATATATATATATATATATATATATATAATATATTCCCTCTGTGCTGGCTTCGAAGTTCTCAGCAACTTCTTCCCAAAAGACAAACCTGCAACCCATTGACACTCCAATAAGAACGTTTCTTATAAACACATAGACGAAAATATATATATATATATATATAATATATATATATATATTATATATAATATATATATATATATATGTATATATATATATATATATATATATATATATATATATATATATATAAACATGTACAAGGAAAATCAGCGTATGAATGCAATAACATAAATATTATTATAAATGTTCATTGATATATAACAATGATCAATCGATCACCCTATCAGTCCTAGAACACATACAACTGTAGGTAATCCAGCCTACGACTGTAACTCTGTACTTCAGTATAAACACTCCTCGGCACAAGAATGGCGAACAATCACTCACCGTTCACTGCGTGTTGCACGCTAATGACAACCAAACACACTATCACCTCCCTACAAGTAATCATTTAGAACTTCCCTTCTACATCTGGAAGTTCACTACCCTGATCTCTTCAGGTTCTTCCGGGTTTAACTACCAGGATCCTCTGCAGCTCCTCCAGGCTGCTACCATGAAGTTTTCCTTGGGCAACTATGGTGCTTCACCACTTCTACTAGGGTCCTCCACAGCTCTCCTGGCTGCTACACCATGAAGTTTCCTCGAACAACTGTGGTGCTTCACCACCTCTACAGAAGCACGTGACACTCCTCTTCACTGCTTCTCCTCACAGCTCGAGGTCCTCTCCTCCACTACCTTGGAGTCTCATCAGCTACTCCCTCTGTGCTGGCTTCGAAGTTCTCAGCAACTTCTTCCCCAAAGACAAACCTGCAACCCATTGACACTCCAATAAGAACGTTTCCTTATAAACACATAGACGAAATAATCCACACAATGTGTTTGCATCCAACATCTATCTGCTCTCTACATACTGTGAGAGTGGACTCCCCCGTTTGGGCTGGTCCATGCTCCACCTTGCCCGGCGGTCCTCCTCACTCTCCTCCGCCAGTCAGTTGGCTTCAAGCGGTCAACGGGAGAGGACGTGCTGCTCGTCCCTCCAGCTGTCTCTCTCATCTCCGTTCTCTTATTTAGGCTTCTTGCTTTACCAAAACATGTCTAACTTATCAATAAACATACGCTACTGTCGCTGGGCATACGACCAACTACAAGTAATCACTATAGACTGGCTTAAATCGTGCTTACCACAGATTGTCTAGTCGAGGGCACTATCCTCTGACAGCGTCTGATCAAGGCGCTCCCACAGCCCACGAAAATGTCTCTGGGCGGCTCAATAAACACTCCTCGCCGTCCAGGACTTGAGACCACAGCGTTCCCAGCTCGATTCCACAGCTGGAACGTCTGCACACTTCCCTTCTCTTGGAGATATATCACTAGCGGTCCCTCTCTGACAGGAGCTCACACAGAGCACAGCTTCCCCTCGTGATGTCTGGTACTCAAGTGACTTAAGCTCCTCTCTAAGCGAGCCTCACACCTCCAGGAAATTATCCACATCTAATAACCAGTCATTTATCTATTTTCTTATTCACTGCCCATAATCTCAAATTGTTTATCGAATCCAACCAACTATTTTACATCTGTATCTTCACCTCTATATTTCTTAGACCTTCTAGTCAGGTCAGGCTTGATAGAATAATTCTCAAAGGGGGAGACTCGTTTATCGGCTGCCTGGGATCATAACACCTGTTATGCACCATAGAGAGTGGCACACTTAGTGCTTCTGCACCTTCCTTTAGTACGTGTGTCATACACATGGTGCTAGTAGTGTGAAATAACTGTGTGAGGAGTCACGTGTATAAGCAGGGGAAATTATCGAGTAATTACCAACAAAGGAAAGATGGTGTAAATCACGTGTGCTCGTATATGGATCATAGTGGTAAGACTCAGTGTTAATGTGGAGTCTCAGAGGAAGTGATTGTCAGTCAAACAGTGAGGTATCTTTAGTGACAATCTATAGTGAAGTATCCCAAGGAGTAGTGTGAGACAGTTTTGACGATGGTGAGCGCGTGGTGGCTTGCTATATTGGGGTCAAGAGGAGGTGATCGAGGTGGTGCCCCACCTGGGAGCGAGTCTGTGGGAGGCGTTCGCGCACACATACCCACACACGTGGGAAGGAGAAGTGTGGGTGTCCAGCTTTTCTATAATGAAGTGGGGTTTATTGTACCAGCATTTTAAAGGATTGGTCGTATGAGGGAGATAATTTGCGCTAGAGCTATTGAGGATCGTGTCAAGGTGATTGACCAGCTCGCGTGGTGCAACCTTCAAGGATTTACCATCTGTCATCGGGAAAGCTCAAGGTGTGAGCTTTATTAAACATTGTTGTGGAAGATTTCTGATACATGTTGGGCTCCCTCGTTTAAATCCGCAGTCTACCTGTCACCTGGATCGTCGACGGCAGAGAGTGAATGCTTGAATGTAAGTACTAAAACCCGGGTTATTTAAAGTGTTATGCACATATTAATTTTGTGATCAGTAAACACCCAATCTCGGAACGATCAGAGTATATCACGCAACGAGCTTCCTCTATGTGGGAATTCAGTGAGATTGTACTCACCTAATTGTGGAAGTGTTAAGCTGTCAGCTCACTGAGTAGTGACAAGTCTTTAACCTTTCGAGTGTCGTGTCACTAGTGAGTGACCGACGACGTATGTGTGCGTGAACAAAGTTAAACATTTGAGATAGGTTGTTAACATCTGTTACAGGAAGTGTTGGGAGTGAATAATTACTACGATCGTCTTAGTGACACAAGTTTTTTTTTTTTTAATTTATTTTTACATGCAAGCATGCAAGTATAAGCAATAAATACAATAAAAGGTACATAAGAAAACCAAAATTTAGCAAACACAAAACAAACACCGGCCAGAAGGACCGACATCACAGTACAAAAACATCAAGAAAACAAAAAGCGCAAACAGGCAAACAATACCCAAAATACAATAACACATAAACCAAGATCATAATACACAGAGAAAGCAGAGGAGAACAAGAAAAAATAAAAATAATAATATAAATCATAACATGGCACAATAACAATTCAAACAAGAAACAAACAAAAAACAAAATTTCTGCACAAAACCCTCACGTAAGAGGGCAAACAGCATAGCCAGAAGGGCACATAATACAACAAAATCAAAGAAACATAATTATGAAAAGGTATAGCCTAAATTACAATAAACAGGGACATTGAGAAAACTAAATACGACATCGGCCTGAAGGGCACACAATAAATATCACAGAACATACCAAGCCCTATACACACTCGATATACACAGCAAGCACACAAACTATCAAGAGTGCGCATACTTATCCGGCCACTCCGCTGCCGGGAAAAGAACACAATACGCCTCCCAAAGCAACAGGGTGACGAAGGGTCGTACGAGGATCGGGCATCGAAATCGGCACACCCTCAACAAAAACCCGAGCCTGTGGAACCCAGACAGTCGAGGGGCACCACGGAACAGGCAGCACTCGGTCATGAAAGTGAAAATCCAAAGGGTTGGTCTTCGAATCATACGCCACGCCGGAGGCCAAGATGAACGGGACGGGCTTCCCCCTACAGGCGCGGGCAACGGGCAGCGCACTTGTAACCTTGGCAGCCCCACAGGGCTCCGCAACAACCACCGGATGGGACACCTGCAGGGGCCCCCCTCGCCGAACATCCTTCTTCAGCAACAACACGAGGTCGCGGCCTGCACCAGCACCCACCTCACCAACGTCCGGAGGAGCAACCACCCCCCACTGCGGAGAACCGCCTGCAGAAGAAACAGGAGGTGAATCATAAACACAATCTTCGGCATCAGCAGGTACATGGACGTCAGCGACCACCACATCATCTCCCGAAGACCCATCGGCGTCGAAACCCTCCACATCAGCCCATGCAGTAGAAGAACGCCTGGACCGCTTGGGCACCGGGCGCACATCCTCAGAGCCGGAGGCGGACCCAGAACCACGGGCATCACAAGCCGTGCGAACCAACGCCCGTCTCATGACGGCAGCAGCCTCAACCGCAGGGGGAACCGGACCACACACAACAGGAGGCCCCACAGCCACCCCAGCACTCAGCACAGCCGGGACCCGAGGCGAGTATGCAGGCGAGCACGCAGGGCCAGGCGCAGCAACTGAAGACGGGTGAGCAGACGGCGAGGAGGGAGCATCAGAAAGGCCCACGGGAGCAGCAGGGACAGGAGCAGGAGTATCCACCGAGGGCATCGCAACATCCTGAGGAGGGTCGGCGACAGTCGGGGGAACGTCCACCACAGGGGGCGCAACAGGCGACACAGGGGGCTTAGCCTCGTCCGGAGAGGCGTCCAGAGCCACAGAAACCTCCTCCACAGGAAGCGGTGGAAAGTCCTCCTCACTGAAGAGGTTCACAGGCGCAGAGGCCGGCGCAGAACATTCAGCAGCCTCATGGCCCGACAGGCCACAGCGATAACATGTCCGAGGCTGGCGGGCGTAAAACACACGAACTGTGTACCCCATCAGACGCACAGAGGACGGAATATCCTCCCGTAGCCTCATGCCCAGGGTACGAATGTTCGTCCGGACACCCTTAAGTGGGCTCGAAGATACCACATTCACCCTCACACTAACGACGGCGCCAAAACGGCTGAAGTACCGCCGTAGCAGACCCTCCGGAAACTCCAACGGAGCCCCATGGACGCTGACGTAGGTGAGGGCACCACTCTGATCAGATATGGACACAGTGCCCGCACCATCCTGTAGAGGCAGTGTCCGCCCCTCGTATCGACGGAGAAATTCGTGATACGCCATTTCCTCAGTGAATTTGAGGATCACTCAACGGGCCGTCACCAACTCGACACCGTAAATATCCATCACAGGGACCTGCAGCTGCTCACACACCCGTGCAATCTCTGGGTATCCTGCCCGGCTGGAAAATTCCAGGCCCACAGACTGAGCCCGCAGTACTGGTGGGAGGGAGACCCCCATCGTAACTCAGTTCTGCCACGTCAGCACTCAGCCAGCCAGGCAACAACACTGGGGGGGCAGCGACGCCCCGCCACCTGGCGACCAAACAGCTAACAACCCCAGCAGTCACGGAGGGACACGTCCGCACTCCACGGCTGCTCAGGGTCACTAGTGACACATAAGTGATGTTCTTAGCAGTTGTCTTTGTGGCAAGTTTATATTATTATTGTTGTGATTATCTCATTGTGTTGTGAAGTGACACCTTGTTATGGTTTTGTCTGTATAATAAGCAACAATTAGTGTTGTTAGTTATTATAATTATTGAAGTGTTAATTATAACTGAGTGTTAACTGTCTGTGTGGCAGTGATTAACGTAAGGTTGTTAATTAATTGACTGAGTGTTAACTGTCTGAGTGACAATGTGATCAACGTAAATTAATTTAGTGATAATTAATAGTGATTTAATGTCTTTGTGGCATTATTAAAGTAAAGTAATTACTTTTTGTTGTGCCTGTCTTAGTGACACTGTTCTTTGTATTCATTTACGTGTGTGTAAATAATATGAGTTGTTGAAGTGTTTTGATGACTGCCTGTGGCGAGTGCAGTAATTGTAAAGAGTGTTCATGAAGTGTTCAGTTAGTTCACTTTTGTTCATGACCTGTCCAGTGGGTCGAGAGGTTGTCTCTTTCACATCTGTCAGAGTGGTGGGAACTGAGTCCTGCTGCGTGGTGGTGTTTTGACAGTTGTTGAGGCGACAGTCTTGAGTAACATAACTAACGTGGGTCACTCTGTACTAGTAAGTAAGTTGATAAATAGATTCATTTATTTTGTTACACTTACCTTTGATGTTATTCCTAATTTTGAAGTACTGCCCTCATTGTTCGTCTAAAATACTACTTGACATTGTCATTAATTTAAGTTGGCATGGGATCCAGCCCAGAGCCTCCAGCACTGAATAAAAATTAGGTGTGAGGACCCATCCGCTACCTGCTAGATCTGCTTGCAAGCAAGTTGCAGAGAAAACGACCTAAGTGTGGAAGATCCGGTATTGCTTGTGCAGTAGAAGACCATCCCAGTCTTCAACTCTACCCAGAATACCCGAACCTTTCCGTCTTGATCACGCCTCCGGTGTGTATTCATTTGTTTGTTGAAGGCAAACATTCGAATCCACATCCCATTAACCTGTAGATTCACATCTGGCGCCCAACGTGGAGGTAGACAGGCTGTGAGGGGGGCGGGGTGTAAAATCCCACACCCAATATGTAATCAACAGTGTAATGGGGTGACCTTATTACTAATCTCACCATGTAACGTACAGAGTGTAATGGGATGATCTTATTACTAATCTCACCATGTAATGTACAGAGTGTAATGGGATAAGTGTAAATGAGTGTAAATCAGATCACTAAACCATATCTCTAATCAAAATCTTCAAACAGGCTCAAGAGCTCCAGGACAATCTTGCCTTCTGGATGAACAGTGTCTGCAGTGTAATAACTTCAGTTCCTGCAATGCCTCGCTCTGCACTTGTCAGTCAGGTTTCATCATCGTTGGCAATCAATGCCAATTTGGTAAGCTGGTATCTCATGATTTTTTGTGACTGTACGATGTTTCCTTTTAACAATCCCGGTACAGCTAAAGACAAGCCTTCCTGGGCTTGTCTTTAGTTGTCTTGGGCATGTCATTAATAACTCTGGGCTTTCCTGCATCTCTCACAGACTTGGCATGATTTAACCCGTTTCCATGGACCCTAGGATGAGATTAGCATTAGGATGAGAATAGACTCATATTGCGATGTCTCGTCAAACATGATGAAGCCATTACCATTATTTTCAGGAATGTTTAATATCGTCTTGGTGATTCTCTACGTCAATGCCAGCTCTCTGTGTTCCCCTCCGTCGTCGTTGTCAGCCATATGCGCTCCTCTGTCATAGACAGGGCTCCACTACATCATTATCATCTCTGTGCTCCGCTCTGCCACCTTGTCCGCTACACAGCGTAGAGGACAAGACTGGAGTATGCAGCTCCAGCCTGGAGTCCATACCTAGTTAAAAACAAGACGAAGTCAGAGAAGATTCAGAGGTATGCCACCAGACTGGTCCCAGAACTGAGAGGAATGAGTTACGAGGAAAGGCTAAAGGAGCTGAACCTCACAACCCTGGAAAACAGAAGAGTAAGGGGAGACATGATAACCACCTACAAAATTCTCAGGGGAATTGACAGGGTGGACAAAGACAAACTCTTTACCGCAGGTGGAACACGAACAAGGGGACACAGTTGGAAACGTAGTACCCGGATGAGCCACAGAGACGTTAGAAAGAATTTTTTTCAGTATCAGGGTAGTTAACAAATGGAATGCATTAATTAAGTAGTGTTGTGGTGGAGGCTGACTCCATACACAGTTTCAAATGTAGATATGATAGAGCCCAATAGGCTCAGGAATCTGTACACCAGTTGATTGACAGTTGAGAGGCTGGACCAAAGAGCCAGAGCTCAACCCCCGCAAACACAACTAGGTGAGTACAACTAGGTGAGTACAGCTGCCAGCTCTCTGCCCTTCGCCTGTTGCAAGGAGCTCTACCATATTTGGGAGCATTATGGGCACTCAACTTATTAAAGTCTCCGATATGAAAACTTAATCAATTTAAGAACAAAGAGGGGCATTGACAACATAATAGTTATGCCAAGTTATTGAACCTTGCAGTAGTATGTGATTTATGCAGTATTTTACAGATCTAAGTTAGAATCCCAATTAATGTCTGTTGATTTCGTTTGGTTAATAACTGTAGAGAATGGACACGGAGCTTGTGGGTTGTGGTCTGGTGTGGGTGGACACGGAGCTTGTGGGTTGTGGTCTGGTGTGGGTGGACACGGAGCTTGTGGGTTGTGGTCTGGTGTGGGTGGACACGGAGCTTGTGGGTTGTGGTCTGGTGTGGATGGACACGGAGCTTGTGGGTTGTGGTCTGGTGTGGGTGGACACGGAGCTTGTGGGTTGTGGTCTGGTGTGGATGGACACGGAGCTTGTGGGTTGTGGTCTGGTGTGGGTGGACACGGAGCTTGTGGGTTGTGGTCTGGTGTGGGTGGACATGGAGCTTGTGGGTTGTGGTCTGGTGTGGGTGGACATGGAGCTCGTGGGTTGTGGTCTGGTGTGGGTGGACATGGAGCTCGTGGGTTGTGGTCTGGTGTGGGTGGACACGGAGCTTGTGGGTTGTGGTCTGGTGTGGGTGGACACGGAGCTTGTGGGTTGTGGTCTGGTGTGGGTGGACACGGAGCTTGTGGGTTGTGGTCTGGTGTGGTGGACACGGAGCTTGTGGGTTGTGGTCTGGTGTGGGTGGACACGGAGCTTGTGGGTTGTGGTCTGGTGTGGGTGGACACGGAGCTTGTGGGTTGTGGTCTGGTGTGGGTGGACACGGAGCTTGTGGGTTGTGGTCTGGTGTGGGTGGACACGGAGCTCGTGGGTTGAGTTCTTGACACGGAGCTTGAGGGGTTGATGACAGGTATGGATGGACACGGAGCTTGTGGGGTTGATGACAGGTATGGGTGGACACGGAGCTTGTGGGGTTGATGACAGGTATGGATGGACACGGAGCTTGTGGGGTTGATGACAGGTATGGATGGACACGGAGCTTGTGGGGTTGATGACAGGTATGGGTGGACACGGAGCTTGTGGGGTTGATGACAGGTATGGATGGACACGGAGCTTGTGGGGTTGATGACAGGTATGGATGGACACGGAGCTTGTGGGGTTGATGACAGGTATGGATGGACACGAATTTTTGGGCTTGATGACAGGTATGGTGGACACGGAGCTTGTGGGGTTGATGACAGGTATGGATGGACACGAATTTTTGGGCTTGATGACAGGTATGGGTGGACACGGAGCTTGTGGGGTTGATGACAGGTATGTTTGGAGACAGAGCTTGTGGGGTTGATGACAGGTATGGGTGGACACGGAGCTTGTGGGGTTGATGACAGGTATGGGTGGACACGGAGCTTGTGGGGTTGATGACAGGTATGTTTGGAGACGGAGCTTGTGGGGTTGATGACAGGTATGGGTGGACACGGAGCTTGTGGGGTTGATGACAGGTATGGATGGACACGGAGCTTGTGGGGTTGATGACAGGTATGGGTGGACACGGAGCTTGTGGGGTTGATGACAGGTATGGGTGGACACGGAGCTTGTGGGGTTGATGACAGGTATGGCTGGACACGGAGCTTGTGGGGTTGATGACAGGTATGGGTGGACACGGAGCTTGTGGAGTTGATGACAGGTATGGGTGGACACGGAGCTTGTGGGGTTGATGACAGGTATGGGTGGTCATGGAGCTTGTGGGGTTGATGACAGGTATGGGTGGACACGGAGCTTGTGGGGTTGATGACAAGTATGGGTGGACACGGAGCTTGTGGGTTGATGACAGGTATGGGTGGACAAGGAGCTCTCATCTCATAAATTCTAGCAAAATTTATAAAATGATAACAGGTAAATTGCAAGAAAAAATAATGAGAGAGATTAGTAGGTATATTAAAGCACATCGGTAGCTCTGGTTGATAGCGTTGACAGCTTGACTGGTAATTTAACAAAGATTAATAGGCACAATACAGCATATTGATAGCACATATAAGACGACAGCAATGATCACAATGGTAAAGTTGTTTGGCTTAGGTACATAAAGATTGGGGGATTAGGTAGCACTAGATACAGTGGAAGTTTAAAACACAAAGTAGGACACTATGAAGATGAAATTAGGTACTTTTTGTTTTTGTTTTTGAATGAGACAAAAGTTGGACAGCTTTTCAATTCATTAGGGAGTGAATTCCATAGACTGGGTCCCTTTTTTTTGCATAAAGTGTGTACACAGATTAATTTGACTCTGGGGATATCAAAGAGATATTTATTTCTAGTGTGGTGATAATGGGTCCTATTACATCTGTCCAGGGAGAGTTTCAGAACAGGGTTTGCATTTAAGAACAGGGTTTTGTAAATTTAATTGACCAAAAGAATGTGTGGAGTGAGATTATGTTTAGCAATTTTAGGGATTTAAACAAGGGGGCTGAGTGTTGTCTGAGAGCAGAGTTTGTTATTATTTTGATAGCATATTTTTGCTGGGTGATGATGGGCTTGAGGTGGTTTGCAGTGGTTGAACCCCATGCACAGATACCATATTTATGCTAGGGATAGATTAGAGCATAATATAATGAGAGGAGAGCAGAGGTAGATATAGAATATCTGATTTTGGAGAGTATACCAATTGTTTTAGAGACTTTATTAGTTATGTGTTGTATGTGGGTGCTGAAGTTGAGTCTTTTGTCTAGGAATTGGCTAAAAAACTTTCCATCATTTTTATTATTTATAACATTGTCTATCTGAAGATGATTGCATTTGTTGATTTGCTTCCAAATAAGATGTAGTAGGCCTTTTCAGTGTTTAATGTTATTTTGTTGGTTGACATCCATAAGTGGACTTTTTTTTTAATTATTATTACAACATTATTAATGTGTGTGGGGTGGGCAGTGGGTAGATCAGGGGTAGTATCATCAGCAAACAATAGTAGTGTTTAAGAATGTTGTTGACATTCGGCAGATCATTGAGTTATATAAAAATGAGAAGAGGTCCCAAGATTGCTGCCCTGGGGCACTCAACGGTTATTGATGTGAGTGGGAGGTTATATAATTGATGGCTACATATTGGTGTCTGTCACTATGAAGGGTTGGAGATAGTCCAGTGTCATGGGCTCGAGATTCCATGCATGATGCGTTTAAGTAAGGGGGTAGTTGTGATTAAACAGTATCAAAGGCCTTCTTCAGTCATGAAGAGTCCAATCGGAAATTCATTTTTGTAAAGGGCTGAGTAAGATTATATCAAGGAGACTAATAATTGCATCGTTGGTACTCTTTTGGGACGAGAAGCCAACAGACAGGTTCTGAGTATGTCGAATTTTACGAGGTAGGAGTAGAGCTGTTTGTAGATATTTTTTTCACATAATTTTGATAGTATGGTAGGTTGATATTGGTCTATTAAGTTGTTATGTCGTGCCGGTATTACCTCCTTTATGGATGGCGTTACGTCTTGTTTTTTAAGAGTATCAGGGAGGTATGACACTCAAGGGATTTGTTGAACAACAGCTATGAGTTGTCTCTAGGGT
>WNGS01164712.1:0-11729 GCA_020271785.1 Procambarus virginalis | reverse complement strand
GACCCACGATTGTAGAGGCATATTTGCTCCGAACAACTCTCAATTGACCTCTTGATATATGTTTAGCAGCTCTTTTTCACTGTTGGTTGTTCCTTGGAAGTTGTCTACATACAGGTTATTGCTAATTTAAGTTCTATTTGGGCTATTGGACTTCTTCAAATGTGTGTCTAAAGCTGCTTGAAGCAGAAATGGTGAAGAAACTGAAGCTCATCTGTATGTAATTATTTCACTATTTGGATCACTAGTATCATTTATCCATAGGAACTTGGTGTAATTTTGGTCCCCATCTTGGAGGCCTACCCTAAGGAATGTTTTAGTTATATTGGTCATGTATGTATAAGTCCCTAATGCGGAACTAAAAGCACGTCGAACAGCCTTTGTGTCAGGCTAGGGGTCAGTTTGAAGGCAGTCATTCAATGAGACACTGTTTTGTTTAGCTTTTAGCACTGTAGTTAAAACTGTCTTCAGTGGGGTAGTAACTGAATTCTTCAGTACTGCATGGTGTGGCAAATAGTGTCCCTCCTTAAGGTCATCGTTGTTTACAACTTCGATGAATTTGTCATCAAGTTTTTGTTGGGTTATAACATGGAACAATTTCAGGTTCTTGGGTTGTCTATTCAAGTGCAACACCTGAGACCTTAATTGGTTTTGTGCCATGAAATGATTTACTGGTAGCTGAGGATGATTCAGCTTCCAAGGTAGTCTGACTCACTATTGATTGTCTCTGTATCTGAGTCTAGGTACTTTTTGTATGTTCAGGCATCATTTGGACTAGGTTGTTCAGGGATGATACTCACGGTGGGTAGATCCCATAGTTATGTACAGGTGAATCTAGTTCATCCTCAGACATGTCTGATTTTGGGTGGTGACTTCTAGTCATGCAACCATCACTGACTTGACTAGTTTGTTGTCTCATAATATATGTGGACTTCCTCATACTCAATACGGGGCCAGTGAGCAATTTGCCTCCCGCAAACAATAACAGGTTCATTCCCTGCTGCTTAGTTGTCTAGTGATGAATTTGTGATAATAGTCTGCACCCACAAGAATACCTATATCAGTGAGGTAGTCAGACATTATTTTATTATCAGCCAACTTGATTCCCTTTTTTGTAGGAATTTGGCTATTATCCCTAGACCATGAACATATAGGTCAGATGGAGTTATGTTTACTATGATGCCCTGTATAGGTCGGACATAACCGCCTAAACATTGTAATGGTAGGACCACTTTGTAGACTTGGGATCCTGTGTTGGTCAGAAACCGTGTTATATTTAGTTTTACCTGATTAACAGGTTTTAATTCTAAGTAATCTGCCATCTTCTGTATGAAAAATATTTTTTGGGACCCTTGGTCAAAAAATCCGCTGGTGTTGACCATGGCCCTTTTGTTTTTAAGGACGAGTTGTCATTAAATTTAATGACAAAATAAATCGCTACAGTGGGCAAAGTCGCATTATTGTTTGAGTTTGTCAATAGGACACTTATTCCTGTCTTACTTTACAGTACTGTACGGCGGTGGAAATCCTTTCTTCCTCCACCTTAGGTTTTAGAGACTTTTGTTTTATGCCTACACACAGTACTGAGTGGTGCTGACCTTCGTTGCACCTGTTGCAGGTGCATAGTTGGGTCTCACAGGTTCTGGTGTCATGTGATCGAAGGCACCTTATGCATTTGTGCAACTCCTTGAGTCGCTTGATCCATGTAGCATGATCAGGATAATTTGTGCAATGGTATATGGAATGTTCTTCATTACAGAACAATGTCCCCCAGCCAACAGCACATTGGGGAGTTGCCGTCTTGGGTGTCACAGTAACTGTAGGTTTAGAAGGACCCACTGCATAGGTGCCCACACTGCCATATGCCCACACCTTGGAGTGAAGGTGGTTGTTTTAGGTTTAGTAGGAGTACTAGTTGTACCCTTTGGTTTCACTAATTTCTCAGTGGATGACTTTTCGGTGGGTTTGATTTTATTATGCGCTTTCAATCGATTCACCATCATCCTCAACCCATCAAAGCTCTCATCCAGTGTGAGGATGTCTGTTCGATAATGAGAGCAGATGGATGCTAAAATCTCTTTGGGGAATTTTCTCTGAATCTCTAATTTCAACACCCATTCTGCTCTAGGCACATCAGCCTTAGTAGCAAGAGCTTTGACAAGAGACTTCACTTGGAGCCAAAACTTTTGAATAGCTTCAGGTGTTGTATCTGGTGTAGGTATTGCTCTTAGTTTATAGTAGAGACTAGCTATAGGAATCTCTTTGTTACTATAGTTGACTTGTAACAATTGTAAGGCAGTATCGTAGTCGTCATCTCTTGGAATCAGATGGTCAATAACTGACTTGGCTTCTCTCTTAAGGGTACTTCGCAAATAAAGGAGTTTCTTTGTATTGTGAATGTGTGAACCTTTAGGGGTTCACTCGACAGTGACATTCTGAAGCCAGTGAAGAATGAATGTGGCCTGGTGTCCACTGTGGTAAACCTACAAGAGGTTTTGTTGTCCCAGGTGAGGATAGTGTGACAGGTGAACCAAGGTTGGTGCCTGTGTTTGACCCCAACACGAAAGTCAAGAAAAGAAAATCGACAGTGACAGTGGAGAGAGAATTTGTGGACGACCTGGAGGGAGTGTAGACCCGAGGCGCTATCTTGCTTCTCGAGGCAAGCGTCTTCCAATCAAAATTTTGCAGTAAGATCATTTTTGTTTGCCAGAGTATGCCGTGTACTGTGAAGAGAAGTGTTCAATTACCTTAAAAACACATGTATATAATGAATAAGAAGTAATTTTGGGAAATTGAGTGGTGATGGAGATCAGGTGGAGGGCGCCGCTCGGGAAGGGGAAGACCCGCCAGGAGTAAGGTGACTGCCAGATACTGCCAGCGGTGGTGGGGTGAAGAGATCCTTGCGAAATAGTTTTGTTTAATTTCAACCCATCCTCCTGTTTAGATAGTATGTATTGTGACGATCGTCAATCGTCGCGAATTCGCACGTACTTAGCTTTTAGATAGTAGTATACTAACTAGTAAGGAATTCTTTAAAACAAATGAAGCTAAAAACAAACTTAAATATTTCTAGGCCTAGTATAGCACACATATATACTGTATTAGGCCTCAGATATCGTGTATTATGCATAGGATGGTTAGGTTAGGTTTATTTAGTTTGTCAAAGCAACACAGGTAAAAAATTGTTTTCCAGTTTGTCCAACCCAATAATGCCGATTTTTACTTTCTAATTTTGTTGTACATCGGTATATATACTAGGTCCTCATTGTTACTATAAGTATTAACAAAACCGGAGGATGGCTGTTCAATTTATATTCTGGTTGTTTGTGGAGCGGGGTTATTTTGTTATACGCAAAATTGCAGGTCCCANATTACCGAAAGGGAAACTATGAGGAGATAAGAAAATTCCTAACACATAGCATGGGAAACAGAGCTCAGGGAAAAGACGGCCCAAGATATGATGGACTACATCACGCAAAAGTGCAAGGAAGGAAGCAGCAAACAAGTTTGTCCCAGCCCAAAAGGAAAACAGTGAAATGAAGATGAGAAACCCATGGTTTAATCAGAGATGTCTAGCTAAGCAACAAAGTAAAAGAACAGGAGATGGAGAAACTATAGGAATAACAGGACACTGGAGAGCAGAGAAAGATACCAGAATGCCAGGAATGAATATGTCAGGATGAGAAGAGAGGCGGAAAGACAATACGAAAACGACATCGCAAGCAAGGCAAAGACTCAGCCTAAATTGCTGCATAGCCACATCAGGAGAAAAACAACAGTAAAGGAACAGGTTATGAAATTAAGGATAGGGGCAGAAGGATTCACTACAAACGACAAGGAAGTATGTGAGGAACTGAATAAGAAATTCCAAGAGGTCTTCACCCTAGAACAAGGAGAAATCCCAGAGTTAAGAGAGGGGATAGCTAACCAGGAACCACTGGAAGAGTTTGAGATTACAAGCGGGGAAGTAAGAAAGTGTTTACTAGAGTTGGATGTGACAAAGGCTATAGGCCCAGATGGAATCTCTCCTTGGATACTAAGGAAGGAGCAGAAGAACTGTGCCTACCACTCTCCATAGTGTATAACAAATCTCTGGCAACAGGGGAACTACCAGAAATTTGGAAAGCAGCTAATGTAGTCCCGATATACAAGAAAGGGGATAGACAGGAGGCACTGAACTACAGGCCAGTGTCCCTAACCTGCACACCATGCAAGCTGATGGAGAAGATTGTGCGAAGAAAGCTAGTGGAGCACCTGGAGCGAAAGAACTTTGTAACACACCACCAACATGGATTCAGGGATGGCAGGTCCTTCCTCACAGTGTTACTTGAATTCTACGACCAGGCAACAAAAATAAGGCAAGAAAGAGAAGGGTGGGCAGACTGCATATTTTTGGATTGTCAGAAAGCCTTTGATACAGTGCCACACAAGAGGCTAGTGAAAAAGCTCGAGATGCAGGCTGGAGTGAAAGGGAAGGTACTCCGTTGGATACAGAAGTACCTAAGCAACAGGAGACAAAGAGTCAGTGTGAGGGTTGAGGTCTCAGATTGGCGAGACGTTACAAGTGGAGTCCCGCAGGGGTCAGTCCTTGGACCTATACTGTTTCTGATATATGTAAATGATCTCCCAGAGGGTATAGAATCGTTTCTCTCAATGTTTGCCGATGATGCAAAAATTATGAGGAGGATTGAAACTGAGGACGATAGTAGGAGGCTACAAGACGACCTAGACAGACTGAGTGAATGGTCCAACAAATGGCTGTTGAAGTTCAACCCGAGTAAATGCAAAGTAATGAAACTAGGCAGTGGAAACAGGAGGCCAGACACAGGATACAGAATAGGAGATGAAGTACTTAATGAAACGGACAGAGAGAAAGATCTAGGAGTTGATATCACACCAAACCTGTCTCCTGAAGCCCACATAAAAAGATAACATCTGCGGCATATGCGAGGCTGGCTAACATCAGAACAGCGTTCAGGAACCTGTGTAAGGAATCATTCAGAATCTTGTACACCACATATGTAAGACCAATCCTGGAGTATGCAGCCCCAGCATGGAGCCCGTACCTTGTCAAGCACAAGACGAAGCTGGAAAAAGTCCAAAGGTATGCCACTAGACTAGTCCCAGAACTAAGAGGCATGAGTTACGAGGAAAGGCTGCGGGAAATGCACCTTACGACACTGGAAGACAGAAGAGTAAGGGGAGATATGATCACAACCTACAAAATCCTCAGAGGAATCGACCGGGTAGACAAGGACAAACTATTCAACACTGGGGGGACGCGAACAAGGGGACACAGGTAGAAACTGAGTACCCACATGAGCCACAGAGACGTTAGAAGGAACTTTTTCAGTGTCAGAGTAGTTAACGGATGGAATGCTTTAGGCAGTGATGTGGTGGAGGCTGACTCCATACACAGTTTCAAGTGTAGATATGATAGAGCCCAGTAGGCTCGGGAATCTGTACACCGGTTGATTGACAGTTGAGAGGCGGGACCAAAGAGCCAAAGCTCAACCCCTGCAAGCACAAATAGGTGAGTACAAATAGGTGAGTACACACACACACACACATATTGCATATTTCTTGACTGCCAAAAGGCCTTTGAAACAGTACCGCACATGAGACTGCTATACAAACTTGAGAGGCAGGCAGGAGTAAGCGGAAAGGCCCTAGAATGGGTGAAGAACTACCTAACAGGAAGGAGCCAGACGGTAATGGTAAGAGGCGAGAAGTCGGACTGGCGAACAGTAACAAGTGGAGTACCTCAAGGATCGGTTCTGGGACCAATCCTCTTTCTAATTTACGTAAATGCCATGTTTACAGGAGTGGAATCATACATGTCAATGTTTGCAGATGACGCAAAATTAATGAGAAGAGTTGTGACAGACGAGGAATGTAGGATCCTCCAAGAGGACTTAAACAGGTTGCAGAGATGGTCAGGGAAATGGCTACTGGAGTTTAACACCAGTAAATGTAAAGTTATGGAAATGGGATCAGGTGATAGGAGACCAAAGGGACAGTACACAATGAAGGGGAACTGCCTACCTGTAACGATTCGAGAAAGAGATCTGGGAGTGGATGTGACACCTAATCTAACTCCTGAGGCACATATAAATAGGATAACGACAGCAGCGTACTCTACACTGGCGAAAATTAGAACTTCATTCAGAAACCTAAATGAGGAGGCTTTCAGGGCGCTTTACACTGCCTACGTGAGACCTGTCTTAGAGTATGCCGCGCCATCATGGAGCCCCCACCTGAAGAAACACATAAGGAAACTGGAGAATGTTCAGAGGTTTGCGACGAGGCTTGTCCCAGAGTTACGAGGGATGGGATATGAAGAGCGTCTGAAGGAACTGAACCTTACGACACTAGAGAAAATAAGGAAGAGAGGAGATATGATAGGGACATATAAAATACTCAGGGGAATTGACAAAGTGGAAATAGATGAAATGTTCACACGTAATAATAACAGAACGAGGGGACATGGGTGGAAACTGGAAACTCAGATGAGTCACAGAGTTGTTAGGAAGTTTTCATTTAGCGTGAGAGTAGTGGAAAAATGGAATGCACTTGGGGAACAGGTCGTGGAAGCAAATACTATTCATACTTTAAGACTAGGTATGATAGGGAAATAGGACAGGAGTCATTGCTGTAAACAACCGATGGCTGGAAAGGCGGGATCCAAGAGTCAATGCTCGATCCTGCAAGCACAAATAGGTGAGTACAAATAGGTGAGTACACACACACACACAAACACACACACACACACCACACACACACACACACACACACACACACACACACACACACACACACACACACACACACACACACACACACACACACACACACACACACACCAGGAAGCAGCCCATAACAGCTATCTAACTCCAGGTACCTATGTACAGCTAGGTAACAGGAGCATCAGGGTGAAACAAACTCTGCCCATTTGTTTCTACCGGCCCCGGGAATTGAACCCCAGTCCACATGACTACGTATCAAGTGTGCTGTCCACTCAGCCACCGGCCCCTCGACTGGTGGGGGCCGTTAGTTAGTATATGTTAGCTGGCTTTTGCTTTTGTCCTGGTGAGGTTTCCCAGAAAGCGGTAGAGAAAGAGAGAGGGGCATGGCTGCGGACAGAGTGGCAGAAGATACTAATTCATGAAAGGGGGATTTAGGAGATCATTCCAAACGAGGAGAGAGAGAGAGAGTGGGGTGTCACAGCAGTTCGAGTAGGATGTGTGCACAAGACAACGAGGCCAGTTTTGGAGCCGCACTCTTAAGTACGTGATGCTGAACCCCCTTTCCAAGATCAAGAGGCGTACTGGGTGATCTTCAAGGTAAATTACAAGCACTCCAATGTCCATTGTGGGTCGTCCGACGGTAGCGGGAGTGTGGCTGCCGAGGTCGATTGTTTGTGCCATCAAAAAGTGGTTGGGGACGTTGTCCGCCTGTATGCAAGTAACAGTCTGGTGCAATAACGAGTGCTCTCTTTTGGAGGTTTAAATCCATAAGCCCCAACCCCCTCAGGGCAGAACAGGATATACTGCGCAGAGGAAGGGAATAAGTTGGACAAGTCATTGCCATCAGTACTGTTTGCCATTAGGGATGCAGTGGTGGAATCATTAGGATTCATCCCATTTCAACTGGTGTACGGTCACTCTGTTAGGAGTCCGGTGAGCACGTTAAAAGAGCAGTTCACAGAGAAAAGACTGAAAGTGGAAATGGGACAGTATGCGAGAACTTTCAGAGAGCGACTCTCTAGGGCCAAAGAGGTGGCCAAGGAAAATTTAAAGGCATCCCAGGTCGAGATGGTCAAGTATCGCGACAAGAAGGCGAAAGAAAGGAAGTTCTGAGAAGGGGAACAAGTGTTAGTCCTCCTGCCCATAAAGGGCAATGTATACAAGTCAAGATTTTGTGGACCGTACACGATCCAGAAGGTGTTGGGGAGTTGAATTATGTAGTGCACATGTCCGATCGGCCCCAGGAAGTCGTAGGTTTGTCATGTGAACCTGATGAAGAAGTATTATGACCGAGATAAGCCTCTGAGTGAAGAGGAGGAAAAGATGGAAACCCAGCTACAAGCGAGTGTGCTTTGTGTGAGGCACGAGGAAGGAATAGAGGAGGAGAGCGTTAAGTTAGAGAGGGCTGGTGGAGCTAAGATGTCAAACACGGAAAGCCGTTCCAAGATAGAAGAGCGGTTAGGTCATTTAATAAATGACCCGCGCCAGGAATTAATAGAGATCTTGCGGGAGAATGGATCACTATTTACGGATGTGCCGCGAAGACATCGAAGAACGGTACATGAAGTCAACATAGGGGGAGGCTGTTCCCATCAAACAGCACCCTTATAGGGTTAGTCTGAATAAAGCAGAGGCGATGAGAACCGAAGTAAAATACTTACTAGATAATGATCTGGCAGAAATAACCGACAGTGACTGGAGTTCACCTTGCCTCCTTGTTAAAAAGAACGATGACACTTATCGATTCTGTACAGATTATAGGAAGATGAATATGGTTACTGTTGCTGCCTCGCACCCGACACTACAAATTGACGACTGCATAGATCGGATTGGTAGTGCACGGTATGTGTCAAAGATAGACTAACTAATGGGGGTACTACCAGATCCCTCAATTGGAAGAGCCAAAGAGAATATCAGCATTTGTGACTCCTGATGCGTTATATCAATATATAAAGCATTGCCGTTTGGAATGAAGAATAGCGGTAACTGTTTCCAACGAAGTGTTTCCAACACCTGGTTATGAACTAGGTGTTGCAAGGAGCAACGGGTTTTGCAGTATACATCAACGATATTGTGGTGTTTGCAGACTCCTGGAGGGAGTATGTTGACAGACTATTAGATTTGTTTGGCCGATTAGAGAGGACCAATATGACGATTAACTTGGTGAAGAGTGAGTTCCGAAGAGCCCGACTGGAGTACCTAGGTTATGTAGTAGATCCAGGTGAGGTTGCTCCTGTGAGGACGAAAGTTGAAGCCATCGATAATTTTCCAGTAACCACAGGAAAGAAAGAGTTGTTGAGGTACTTAGGAATGTTCGGATATTATCGGAAATTTTGTAAGAATTTTCCCACCATAGCCACTCCCATGACAAGTTTGTTGTCTAAAAATACGAAGTGGGAATGGAACGAAGTAGCACAGGAGGCATTTGATAAAACTAAGAGATCACTGACCAAGGCACCTGTATTAGTATCGCCGGATTTTGGAGCCCCGTTTGCATTGTTTGTAGATGCCAGTGACGTTGGGGCTGGAGCTGTACTGACGCAATGGAAGGATGAAATTTATCGGCCCCGTGTCTTTCTTTTCGAAGAAGTTTGTCAAGCATCAGAGATCATACAGTACGGTAGAGAAGGAGACCTTAGCATTGGTCCTGGCATTGAAACATTTTGAGGTATACATAAGTGGGAGAAGTCACCCAGTTATTGCGTATACAGATCATAATCCCCTGGTGTTCTTGAGCAAGATGAAGCAAACAAATCAAAGGTTAACTAGGTGGTTCCTGCTACTTCAAGAATATAATCTGAAGATAAGACATATTAAAGGGAGAGATAATGTGGTGGCTGACGCTTTGTCACGAGTCTAGCTCCTGAGAATAACTCTCAAAAATAAAGGGAGGGGAGTGATATGACCCCAGGTAGCCTGGAGAAACGAGTCTTCCTGATGAGAGATATTCTGCTTTCCGGACCAGAAATTAAGAGGTCAGAGGAAGAAATATAAAATAATATATGTCAGTGAGTAGTTAAATAATGTAGGCAGAGAATGAGCATCTTTTTAATGTTCCTGGAGATAGGATGTTGACAGTTTGTGACGTTATGTGACGCTAGCAAACGTCGTAACGCCACTTGAATCGCCACAGTCGTCAGAGGTGAACGTGCGTTCCAGTGTCCCAGGAGTATAGAGGAAAACAGCTCTGGATGAAGTATTTGAAAGAGGGCTACAGTGCATTACTGTTGAGGAAGCTGCCAAGGGTGCGACGCACGTTACTTATAAATAAATAAATAAATATGTTTATTCAGGTAAGGTATATACATACAAGTGAATTTTACATAAATTGATAGATTTATAGATAGAGCTAGTACATACAATGCCTAAAGCCACTATTACGCAATGCGTTTCGGGCAGGAAAAACATTAATATATAAAACTTAATACTAATTGAGTATAAAGAATAAAATGTGTTGAGAAGAAATACAAATAAAGATAAAAAAAAGGGGGGGGGAACATGACTGAAAAAGCAGCACAAATACAATAGGTCGACAAACAGCGTTGATTAAAAAAATAACAGACATGGGTTGACAATAGAGGGGTAAGGTAAGTTACAGGGAATTTATTAGGTAGAGTTTCGTTTTTATCTTAAACTGGTTAAGAGAGGTACAGTCTTTAACATGGTTGGGAAGGTCATTCCACATTCTGGGTCCCTTGATTTGTAGAGCATTTCTAGTTTGATTAAGTCGTACTCTTGGAATATCAAAACTGTATTTATTTCTGGTGTGGTGCTCATGGTTCTGTACAACCTTCAATGAAGCTTTTGAGGTCAGGATGGCAGTACAGTTCAGCGTTTATATATGTATAATACACATGAGAGAATGTGCAGTGACTTAATGTCTAACATATTCAGAGATTTGAGTAGGGGTACCGAGTGATGTCTGGGGCCAGAGTTGGATATTGTCCTAATAGCAGCTTTGTGTTGAGTAATTAGAGGACGTAAATGATTTTGGGTAGTAGAACCCCAAGCACAAATACCATAGTTGAGATATGGATAGATGAGGAGTAATAGAGAATAGAGAGTAACCAGGGCAGGGCGGGGTACACAATATCTGATCTTAGAGAGAATGCCAACAGTTTTTGAAACTTTTTTTGATATATTTAGAATGTGTCCCTGGAAATTCTGCTTGTGATCAATGAGAACGCCAAGGAATTTTCCATCTAATTTGTTACAAATTTGGGTATTGTTTATTTTGAGATTTATTTGATTAGAGGATTTGTTGCCAAACAGAATATAGAAAGTTTTGTCAATGTTAAGGGTGAGTTTGTTGGCAGTTAGCCAAAGATGGACTTTATTAGCTCAGTATTTACTGTGGCATTTAGAGCAAGGGGTCAGGACTGGAGTAAATGAAGGTTGTGTCGTCAGCAAATAGAATTGGTTTGAGGTGTTGGGAGGCATTTGGAAGGTCATTAATGAAGATGAGAAAGAGGAGAGGGCCAAGTATGCTGCCCTGAGGACACCGATGTTGATGGGTAGGGTGGGAGAAATTGAATTTTCACAGAAACATACTGGAGCCTGTCAGTAAGGTAAGATTTGAGGTATTGCAGGGAGTGTCCTTGACTCCATGATGATGTAATTTAAGAAGAAGGTTTTGGTGGTTGACAGGTCACAAAGCCTTACGCCGGTCCACAAATAACCCAACAGGGAACTCATTTTTATCAAGAGCTGCATGAATTAAGTTAATCATACTAATAAGTGCATCGTTAGTGCTTTTTTGGGTCTGAAGCATATTGGCAAGAGCTAAGTATATTGTGTTTGGCTAGATAAGAGTAAAGCTGCTTGTAAATTAGTTTTTCAACAAATTTTGATAAGTTAGGCAGGATTGATATAGGTCTGTAGTTGTTAACATCTGTGAGATCACATATTGTGGACAGGGGTACTCTCGCTTTTTTTTTAGGATATCTGGAAAGGTTTGGAGTTCAAGTGACTTGTTGAAGAGCAATG
>WNGS01164711.1:226675-247984 GCA_020271785.1 Procambarus virginalis | reverse complement strand
TCTCCAACTATAAGCCTGTTCTTCAGCACTTTGCCTGTTCTCCAGCGTTTTGCCTGTTCTTCAGCACTCTGCCTGTTCTTCAGCATATGCTGTTTTTCAGCATATGCCTGTTCTTCAGCACTATGCCTGTTCTTCAGCAGTATGCCTGTTTTTCAACAATATGCCTGTTCTCCATATGTTTGCCTGTTCTTCAGCTCTATGCTTGTTCTTCAGCACTTTGCCTGTTCTTCAGCTTTGCTTGTTTTTCAGCACTATGCCTGTTCTTCAGCACTCTGCCTGTTCTTCAGCACTATGCCTGTTCTTCAGCACTGCCTGTTTTCAGCATTTTGCCTGTTCTTCAGCACTATGCCTGTTCTTCAGCACTTTGCCTGTTTTTCAGCATTATGTCTGTTTTTCAGCACTATGCCTGTTCTTCAGCACTATTCCTGTTCTTCAGCACTTTGCCTGTTCTTCAGCACTATGCCTGTTCTTCAGCACTTTGCCTGTTCTTCAGCATTATGTCTGTTCTTCAGCACTATGCCTGTTCTTCAGGTCTTTGCCTGTTCTTCAGCACTATGCCTGCTCTTCAGCATTCTGCCTGTTCTTCAGCATATGCCTGTTATTCAGCAGTATTCCTGTTCTTCAGCACTTTGCATGTTCTTCAGCACTATGCCTGTTCTTCAACACAATGCCTGTTCTTCAGCACTTTGCCTGTTCTTCAGCACTATGCCTGTTCTTCAGTTCTCTGCCTGTTCTTCACCATATTCCTGTTCTTCAGCACTATGCCTGTTTTTCATCACTTTGCCTGTTTTTCAACACTATGCGTGTTTTTCAGAACTCAGCCTGTTCTTCAGCACTTTGCCTGTTCTTCAGCATATGCCCGTTGTTCAGCACTCTGACTGTTCTTCAGCATATGCTTGTTCTTCAGCAGTCTGCCTGTTCTTCAACACTCTGCCTGTTCTTCAGCACCATGCATGTTCTTCAGCACTTTGACTGCTCCTCAGTACATTGCCTGTTCTTCAGCACTATGCCTGTTCTTCAGCACTCTGTCTGTTCTTCAACGCTATGCCTGTTCTTCAGCACTTTGTCTGTTCTCGAACACTATGTCTGTTCTTCAGCACTTTGCCTGTTCTCCATCATTATGCCTGTTCTTCAGCACTCTGTTCTTAAGCATATGCCTGTTTTTCAGCATTTGCCTGTTCTTCAGCATTCTGCCTGTTCAACGACATATGCCTGTTCTTTAGCACTGCCGTTTCGTCAGCACTCTGCCTGTTCTTCAGCAGTCTGCCTATTCTTCAGCACTATGCCTGTTCTTCAGCACTATGCCTGTTCCTCAGTACTCTGCCTGTTATTCAACACTTTGCCTGTTCTTCAGCACTATGCCTGTTCTTCAGCATATGCCTATTCCTCAGCACTATGCCTGTTCTTCAGCACTTTGCCTGTTCTTCAACACTATGATTGATCTTCAGCATATGCCTGTTCTTCAGGACTGCCTGCTCTTCAGCACTCTGCCTGTTCTTCAGCATATTCCTGTTCTTCAGCACTATGCCTGTTCTTCAGCACTATGCCTGTTCAGCACTATGCCCGTTCTTCAGCATTATGCCTGTTTTTCAGCACTCTGCATGTTCTTCAGCACTTTGCCTGTTCTTCAGCACATGCCCGTTCTTCAGCACTTTACCTGTTCTTCAGCATATGCCTGTTCTTCAGCATATGCTGTTCTTCAGCACTCTGCCCGTTCTTCAGAACTTTGCCTGTTCTTCAGCATATGGCCGTTCTTCAGCACTTTGCCTGTTCTTCAGCATATGCCTGTTCTTCAGCACTATACCTGTTCTTCAGCACTTTGCCTGTTTTTCAGCACTTTGCCTGTTCTTCAGCTCTATGCCTGTTCTTCAGCACTATGCCTGTTCTTCAGCTCTCTGGCCTGTTCTTCAGCACTCTCTCTGTTCTTCAGCACTATGCCTGTTCTTCAGCACTTTGCATGTTCATCAACACTATGCCTGTTCTTCAGGACTTTGCCTGTTCTTCAGCATATGCCCGTTCTTCAGCACTCTAACTGTTCTTCAGCATATGCTTGTTCTTCAGCACTCTGCCTGTTCTTCAACACTCTGCCTGTTCTTCAGCACCATGCATGTTCTTCAGCACTTTGACTGCTCCTCAGTACATTTCCTGTTCTTCAGCACAATGCCTGTTCCTCAACACTATGCATGTTTTTCAGCACTTTGCCTCTTCTTCAGCACTAGGTCTGTTCTTCAGCACTCTGCCTGTTCTTCAGCACTATGCCTGTTCTTCAGTTCTCTGCCTGTTCTTCAGCATATTCCTGTTCTTCAGCACTATGCCTGTTTTTCATCACTATGCCTGCTTTTCAACACTATATCTGTTTTTCAGTACTCAGCCTGTTCTTCAGCACTTTGCCTGTTCTTCAGCATATGCCCGTTCTTCAGCACTCTGACTGTTCTTCAGCAAATGCTTGTTCTTCAGCACTCTGCCTGTTCTTCAACACTCTGCCTGTTCTTCAGCACCATGCATGTTCTTCAGCACTTTGACTGCTCCTCAGTACATTGCCTCTTCTTCAGCACTATGCCTGTTATTCAGCACAATGCCTGTTCCTCAACACTATGCATGTTTTTCAGCACTTTGCCTGTTCTTCAGCACTAGGTCTGTTCTTCAGCACTCTGCCTGGTCTTCAGCACTATGCCTGTTCTTCAGCTCTTTGCCTGTTCTTCAACACTATGCATGTTCTTCAGCACTTTGCGTTTTCTCTAGCATTATGCCTGTTCTTCAGCATATGCCTGTTCTTCAGCACTATGCCTGTTCTTCTTCATCATTCTGCCTGTTCTTCAATACTCTACCTGTTCTTCAGCACTCTTCCTGTTCCACAGCACTCTGCCTGTTCTTCAGCACTGTACCTGTTCTTCAGCACTTTGCCTGTTCTTCAACACTCTGCATGTTCTTCAGTACTCTACCTGTTCTTCAGCACTATGCCTGTTCTTCAACACTCTGCCTGTTCTTCAGTACTCTACCTGTTCTTCAGCACTATGCCTGTTCTTCAACACTCTGCCTGTTCTTCAACACTTTGCCTGTACTTGAGCACTTTGCATGTTTTTCTGCACTATGCCTGTTTTTCAGCACTATGCCTGTTGCTCAGCACTTTGCCTGTTCTTCAGCACTTTGCCTGTTCTTCAGCACTATGCCTGTTCTTCAGCACTCTGTCTGTTCTTCAACGCTATGCCTGTTCTTCAGCACTCTGTCTGTTCTCGAACACTATGTCTGTTCTTCAGCACTTTGCCTGTTCTCCATCATTATGCCTGTTCTTCAGCACTCTGCCTGTTCTTAAGCATATGCCTGTTATTCAGCATATGCCTGTTCTTCAGCACTATGCCTGTTCTTCAGCATATACCTGTTCCTCATCACTATGCCTGTTCTTCAGCACTATGCCTGTTTTTCAGCATATACCTGATCTTCAGCATTCTGCCTGTTCTACGACATATGCCTGTTATTCAGCACTGCCGTTTCTTCAGCACTATGCATGTCCTTCAGCACTGTGCCTGTTCTTCAGTACTCTGCCTGTTATTCAACACTATGCCTGTTCTTCAGCACTATGCCTGTTCTTCAGCATATGCCAGTTCCTCAGCACTATGCCTGTTCTTCAGCACTTTGCCTGTTCTTCAGCATGTGCCTGTTCTTCAGGACTGCCTGCTCTTCAGCACTCTGCCTGTTCTTCAGCATATTCCTGTTCTTCAGCACTATGCCTGTTCTTCAGCACTATGCCTGTTCTTCAGCACTATGCCCGTTCTTCAGCATTATGCCTGTTTTTCATCACTCTGCCTGTTTTTCAACACTTTGCCTGTTCTTCAGCATATGCCCATTCATCAGCACTTTGCCTGTTCTTCAGCATATGCCTGTTCTTCAGTATATGCTGTTCTTCAGCACTCTGCCCGTTCTTCAGCACTTTGCCTGTTCTTCAGCATATGGCCGTTCTTCAGCACTTTGCCTGTTCTTCAGCATATGCCTGTTCTTCAGCACTATGCCTGTTCTTCAGCACTTTGCCTGTTTTTCAGCACTTTGCCTGTTCTTCAGCTCTATGCCTGTTCTTCAGCTCTCTGGCCTGTTCTTCAGTACTCTCTCTGTTTTTCAGCACTATGCCTGTTCTTCAGCACTTTGCATGTTCATCAACACTATGACTGTTCTTCAGCACTTTGCCTGTTCTCCAACTATAAGCCTGTTCTTCAGCACTTTGCCTGTTCTCCAGCGTTTTGCCTGTTCTTCAGCACTCTGCCTGTTCTTCAGCATATGCCTGTTTTTCAGCATATGCCTGTTCTTCAGTACTATGCCTGTTTTTCAGCATATGCCTGTTCTTCAGCACTATGCCTGTTCTTCAGCAGTATGCCTGTTTTTCAACACTATGCCTGTTCTTCAGCAGTTTGCCTGTTCTTCAGCTCTATGCTTGTTCTTCAGCACTTTGCCTGTTCTTCAGCTCTGCTTGTTCTTCAACACAATGCATGTTTTTCAGCACTTTGCCTCTTCTTCAGCACTAGGTCTGTTCTTCAGCACTGTACCTGTTCTTCAGCTCTCAGGCCTGTTCTTCAGCACTCTGCCTGTTCTTCAGCACTATGCCTGTTCTTCAGCACTTTGCCTGTTCTTCAACACTATGCATGTTCTTCAGCACTTTGCCTGTTCTCCAATACTATGCCTGTTCTTCAGCACTTTGCGTGTTCTCCAGCATTATGCCTGTTCTTCAGCATATGCCTGTTCTTCAGCACTATGCCTGTTCTTCTTCATCATTCTGCCTGTTCTTCAGTTGTCTACCTGTTCTTCAGCACTCTTCCTGTTCCACAGCACTCTGCCTGTTCTTCAGCACTGTACCTGTTCTTCAGCACTTTGCCTGTTCTTCAACACTCTGCCTGTTCTTCAGTACTCTACCTGTTCTTCAGCACTATGCCTGTTCTTCAACACTATGCCTGTTCTTCAGTACTCTACCTGTTCTTCAGCACTATGCCTGTTCTTCAACACTCTGCCTGTTCTTCAACACTTTGCCTGTACTTCAGCACTTTGCATGTTTTTCTGCACTATGCCTGTTCTTCTGCACTATGCCTGTTGTTCAGCACTTTGCCTGTTCTTCAGCACTTTGCCTGTTCTTCAGCACTATGCCTGTTCTTCAGCACTCTGTTCTTCAACGCTATGCCTGTTCTTCAGCACTCTGTCTGTTCTCGAACACTATGTCTGTTCTTCAGCACTTTGCCTGTTCTCCATCATTATGCCTGTTTTTCAGCACTCTGCCTGTTCTTAAGCATATGCCTGTTATTCAGCATATGTCTGTTCTTCAGCACTATGCCTGTTCTTCAGCATATACCTGTTCCTCAGCACTATGCCTGTTCTTCAGCACTATGCCTGTTTTTCAGCATATGCCTGTTCTTCAGCATTCTGCCTGTTCTACGACATATGCCTGTTCTTCAGCACTGCCGTTTCTTCAGCACTCTGCCTGTTCTTCAGCAGTCTGCCTATTCTTCAGCACTATGCATGTTCTTCAGCACTATGCCTGTTCTTCAGTACTCTGCCTGTTATTCAACACTATGCCTGTTCTTCAGCACTATGCGTGTTCTTCAGCATATGCCAGTTCCTCAGCACTATGACTGTTCTTGAGCACTTTGCCTGTTCTTCAGCACTATAATTGATCTTCAGCATATGCCTGTTCTTCAGGACTGCCTGCTCTTCAGCACTGCCTGTTCTTCAGCATATTCCTGTTCTTCAGCACTATGCCTGTTCTTCAGCACTATGCCTGTTCTTCAGCACTGTGCCTGTTCTTCAGCACTATGCCCGTTCTTCACCATTATGCCTGTTTTTCAGCACTCTGCCTGTTTTTCAGCACTTTGCCTGTTCTTCAGCATATGCCCATTCTTCAGCACTTTGCCTGTTCTTCAGCATATGCCTGTTCTTTAGTATATGCTGTTCTTCAGCACTCTGCCCGTTCTTCAGCACTTTGCCTGTTCTTCAGCATATGGCCGTTCTTCAGCACTTTGCCTGTTCTTCAGCATATGCCTGTTCTTCAGCACTATGCCTGTTCTTCAGCACTTTGCCTGTTTTTCAGCACTTTGCCTGTTCTTCAGCTCTATGCCTGTTCTTCAGCTCTTTGGCCTGTTCTTCAGCACTCTCTCTGTTCTTCAGCACTATGCCTGTTCTTCAGCACTTTGCATGTTCATCAACACTATGCCTGTTCTTCAGCACTTTGCCTGTTCTCCAACTATAAGCCTGTTCTTCAGGACTTTGCCTGTTCTCCAGCGTTTTGCCTGTTCTTGAGCACTCTGCCTGTTCTTCAGCATATGCCTGTTTTTCAGCATATGCCTGTTCTTCAGCACTATGCCTGTTTTTCAGCATATGCCTGTTCTTCAGGACTATGCCTGTTCTTCAGCAGTATGCCTGTTTTTCAACACTATGCCTGTTCTTCAGCAGTTTGCCTCTTCTTCAGCTCTATGCTTGTTCTTCAGCACTTTGCCTGTTCTTCAGCTCTGCTTGTTTTTCAGCACTATGCCTGTTCTTCAGCACTCTGCCTGTTCTTCAGCACTATGCCTGTTCTTCAGCACTATGCCTGTCCTTCAGCACTTTGCCTGTTCTCAGCACTATTCTGTTCTTCAGCACTTTGCCTGTTCTTCTGCATTATGTCTGTTTTTCAGCACTATGCCTGTTCTTCAGCACTATTCCTGTTCTTCAGACTTGCCTGTTCTTCAGCACTATGCCTGTTTTTCAGCACTTTGCCTGTTCTTCAGCATTATGTCTTTTCTTCAGCACTATGCCTGTTCTTCAGGTCTTTGCCTGTTCTTCAGCACTATGCCTGTTCTTCAGCACTCTGCCTGTTCTTCAGCATATGCCTGTTCTTCAGCACTCAGCCTGTTCTTCAGCATATGCCTGTTCTTCAGCACTCTGCCTGTTCTTCAACATATGCCTGTTCTTCAGCACTGCCTGTCTCCAGCAATCTGCCTGTTCTTCAGCATATGCCTGTTATTCAGCTGCATCCTGTTCTTCAGCACTTTGCGTTTTCTTCAGCACTATGCCTGTTCTTCAACACAATACTGTTCTTCAGCACTTTGCCTGTTCTTCAGCACTATGCCTGTTCTTCAGCACTATGCCTGTTTTCAGCACTATGCCTGTTCTTCAGTTCTCTGTCTGTTCCTCAGCATATTCCTGTTCTTCAGCACTATGCCTGTTTTTCAGCACTATGCCTGTTTTTCAGCACTATGCCTGTTCTTCAGCTTTTTGACTGTTTTTCAGTACTCTGCCTGTTCTTCAGCTTTTTGCCTGTTCTTCAGCATATGCTTGTTCTTCAAACACTATGCCTGTTCTTTAGCACTATGCCTGTTCTTCACACTTTGCCTGTTCTTCAGCACTTGCCTGTTCTTCAGCACTATGCCTGTTCTTCAGCACTATGCCTGTTCTTCAGCTCTCGGCCTGTTCTTTAGCAGTCTGCCTGTTCTTCAGCACTATGCCGTTCTTCAGCACTTTGCCTGTTCTTCAACACTATGCCTGTTTCTTCAACACTTTGCCTGTTCTCCAACACTATGCCTGTTCTTCAGCATATGCCTGTTCTTCAACATATGCCCCTTCCTCAGCACTATGCCTGTTCTTCAGCACTTTGCCTGTTCTTCAACACTATGCCTGTTCTTCAGCACTATGCCTGTTTTCAGCACTATGCCTGTTCTTCAGGACTTTGCCTGTTCTTCAGCACTATGCCTGTTCTTCAGCACTCTGCCTGTTCTTCAGCATATGCCTGTTCTTCAGCACTCCGCCTGTTCTGCAGTATATGCCTGTTCTTCTGCACTCTGCCTGTTCTTCGACATATGCCTGTTATTCAGCATATGACTGTTCTTCAGCACTATGCCTGTTCTTCAGCACTTTGCCTGTTCTTCCATACTATGCCTGTTCTTCAGCACTATGCTTCTTCTTCAGCACTTTGCCTGTTCTTCAGCATATGCCTGTTTTTCAGCACTATGCCTGTTCTTCAGCACTATGCCTGTTTTTCAGCACTATACATGTTCTTCAGCACTATGCCTGTTTTTCAGTACTCTGCCTGTTCTTCAGCACTTTGCCTGTTCTTCAGCATATGCCCATTCGACAGCACTCTGCATGTTCTTTTGCATATGCCTGTTCTTCAGCACTCTGCCTGTTCTTCAACCTCTGCCTGTTCTTCTGCACTATACCTCTACTTCAGCACTATGCCTGTTCTTTAGCACTCTGCCTGTTCTTCAGCACTCTGCCTGTTCTTCAGCACTTTGCCTGTTCTTCAGTACTTTGCCTGTTCTTCAGCACTATGCATATTCTGCAGCACTATTCTTGTTCTACAACACTTTGCATGTTCTTCATCATTTTGCCTGTTCTTCAGCACTATGCCTGTTATTCAGCACTATGCCGGTTCTTCAGCTCTTTCCGTGTCTTCAACACTATGCCTGTTCTTCAGCACTTTGCCTGTTCTCTAACACCATGCCTGTTCTCAGCACTTTGTCTGTTCTCCAGCATTATGCCTGTTCTTCAGCACTCTGCCTGTTCTTCAGCATTTGCCTGTTCTTCAACATATGCATGTTCTTCAGCACTATGCCTGTTCTTCAGCACTCTGCATGTTCTTCAGCATATGCCTTCTCTTCAGCGCTATGTCTGTTCTTCAGCATATGCCTGTTCTTCAGCTCTATGATGTTCTTCAGCATATGCCTGTTCCTCAGCACTACGCCTGTTCTTCAGCATATGCCTGTTCCTCAGCACTACGCCTGTTCGTCAGCACTGCCTGCTCTTTAGCTGTCTACCTGTTCTTCAGTATATGCCTGTTCCTCAGCACTATGCCTGTTCTTCAGCGCTTTGCCTGTTCTTCAGCACTATGCCTGTTCTTCAGCACTATGCCTGTTCTTCAGCACTATGCCTTTCTCAGCACTCTGCCTGTTCTTCAGCGCTATGCCTGTTCTTCAGCTTATGCCTGTTCCTCAGCACTATGCCATTCTTGATTACTCTGATTCTTATTCATCACTATGCCTGTTCTTCAGCACTATGCCTGTTCTTCAGCATTCCTGTCCCTCAGCATTCTGCCTGTTCTTCAGCACTTTGCTGTTCTTCAGCACTATGATTGTTCTTCAGCATATGCCTGTTCTTCAGCACTGCCTGCTCTTCAGCACTAGGCCTGTTCTTCAGCATATGCCTGTTCTCAGCATATGCCTGTTCCTCAGCACTACGCCAGTTTCTTTAGCACTCTGCCTGTTTCTTCAGCATATGCCTCTTCCTCAGCACTACGCCGTCTTCAGCACTTGGCCTGTTCTTTAGCACTATGCCTGTTCTTCAGCACTATGCCTATTCTTCAGCACTATGCCAGTTCTTCAGCACTCTGCCTGTTCTTCAGCACTCTGCCTGTTTTTCAGTACTCTACCTGTTCTTCAGCACTATGCCTGTTCTTCAACACTCTGCCTTGTCTTCAGTACTCTACCTGTTCTTCAGCACTATGCCTGTTCTTCACACTCTGCCTTTCTTCAGTCTACCTTCTTCAGCACTCTGGCCTGTTCTTTAACACTCTGCCTGTTCTTCAGCACTATGCCTGTTCTTCAGGACTTTGTTTGTTCTTCAACACTATGCCTGTTCTTCAGCACTTTGCCTGTTCTCCAACACTTGCCTGTTCTTCAGGACTTTGCCTGTTCACCAGAATTATGCATGTTCTTCAGCACTCTGCCTGTTCTTCAGCATATGTATGTTCTTCAGAATATGCCTGTTCTTGAGCATTATGCCTGTTCTTCAGCACTTTGCCTGTTCTTCAGCACTATGCCTGTTTTTCAGCTTTCTGGCCTTTCTTTAACACTCTGCTTGTTATTCATCACTATGCCTGTTCTTCAGCACTTTGTTCTTCAACACTATGCCTGTTTTTCAGCACTTTGCCTGTTCTCCAACACTATGCCTGTTCTTCAGCACTTTGCCTGTTCTCCAGCATTATGCCTGCTCTTCAGCACTCTGCCTGTTCTNCCCGTTCTTCAGCACTTTGCCTGTTCTTCAGCATATGGCCGTTCTTCAGCACTTTGCCTGTTCTTCAGCATATGCCTGTTCTTCAGCACTATGCCTGTTCTTCAGCATATGCCAGTTCCTCAGCACTATGACTTTTCTTGAGCACTTTGCCTGTTCTTCAGCACTATATTTGATCTTCAGCATATGCCTGTTCTTCAGGACTGCTGCTCTTCAGCACTGCCTGTTCTTCAGCATATTCCTGTTCTTCAGCACTATGCCTGTTCTTCAGCACTATGCCTGTTCTTCAGCACTGTGCCTGTTCTTCAGCACTATGCCTGTTCTTCACCATTATGCCTGTTTTTCAGCACTCTGCCTGTTTTTCAGCACTTTGCCTGTTCTTCAGCATATGCCCATTCTTCAGCACTTTGCCTGTTCTTCAGCATATGCCTGTTCTTCAGTATATGCTGTTCTTCAGCACTCTGCCCGTTCTTCAGCACTTTGCATGTTCTTCTTCAGCATATGGCCGTTCTTCACACTTTGCCTGTTCTTCAGCATATGCCGTTCTTCAGCACTATGCCTGTTCTTCAGCACTTTGCCTGTTTTTCAGCACTTTGCCTGTTTCTTCCTCTATGCGTGTTCTTCAGCTCTTTGGCCTGTTCTTCAGCACTCTCTCTGTTCTTCAGCACTATGCCTGTTCTTCAGCACTTTGCCTGTTCATCACACACTATGCCTGTTCTTCAGCACTTTGCCCTTCTCCAACTATAAGCCTGTTCTTCAGGACTTTGCCTGTTCTCCAGCGTTTTGCCTGTTCTTGAGCACTCTGCCTGTTCTTCAGCATATGCCTGTTTTTCAGCATATGCCTGTTCTTCAGCACTATGCCTGTTTTTCAGCATATGCCTGTTCTTCAGGACTATGCCTGTTCTTCAGCAGTATGCCTGTTTTTCACACTATGCCTGTTCTTCAGCAGTTTGCCTCTTCTTCAGCTCTATGCCTTGTTCTTCAGCACTTTGCCTGTTCTTCAGCTCTGCTTGTTTTTCAGCACTATGCCTGTTCTTCAGCACTCTGCCTGTTCTTCAGCACTATGCCTGTTCTTCAGCACTATGCCTGTCCTTCAGCACTTTGCCTGTTCTTCAGCACTATTCCTGTTCTTCAGCACTTTGCCTGTTCTTCTGCATTATGCCTGTTCTTCAGCACTTTGCATGTTCATCAACACATGCCTGTTCTTCAGCACTTTGCCTCTTCTCCAACTATAAGCCTGTTCTTCAGGACTTTGCCTGTTCTCCAGCGTTTTGCCTGTTCTTGAGCACTCTGCCTGTTCTTCAGCATATGCCTGTTTTTCAGCATATGCCTGTTCTTCAGCACTATGCCTGTTTTTCAGCATATGCCTGTTCTTCAGGACTATGCCTGTTCTTCAGCAGTATGCCTGTTTTTCAACACTATGCCTGTTCTTCAGCAGTTTGCCTCTTCTTCAGCTCTATGCTTGTTCTTCAGCACTTTGCCTGTTCTTCAGCTCTGCTTGTTTTTCAGCACTATGCCTGTTCTTCAGCACTCTGCCTGTTCTTCAGCACTATGCCTGTTCTTCAGCACTATGCCTGTTCTTCAGCACTTTGCCTGTTCTTCAGCACTATTCCTGTTCTTCAGCACTTTGCCTGTTCTTCTGCATTATGTCTGTTTTTCAGCACTATGCCTGTTCTTCAGCACTATTCCTGTTCTTCAGGACTTTGCCTGTTCTTCAGCACTATGCCTGTTTTTCAGCACTTTGCCTGTTCTTCAGCATTATGTCTTTTCTTCAGCACTATGCCTGTTCTTCAGGTCTTTGCCTGTTCTTCAGCACTATGCCTGTTCTTCAGCACTCTGCCTGTTCTTCAGCATATGCCTGTTCTTCAGCACTCAGCCTGTTCTTCAGCATATGCCTGTTCTTCAGCACTCTGCCTGTTCTTCAACATATGCCTGTTCTTCAGCACTCTGCCTGTTCTTCAGCGCTATGCCTGTTCTTCAGCATTATGCCTGTTCCTCAGCACTATGCCTATTCTTGATTACTCTGATTCTTATTCATCACTATGCCTGTTCTTCAGCACTATGCCTGTTCTTCAGCATATGCCTGTCCCTCAGCATTCTGCCTGTTCTTCAGCACTTTGCTGTTCTTCAGCACTATGATTGTTCTTCACCATATGCCTGTTCTTCAGCACTGCCTGCTCTTCAGCACTATGCCTGTTCTTCAGCATATGCCTGTTCTTCAGCATATGCCTGTTCCTCAGCACTACGCCAGTTCTTTAGCACTCTGCCTGTTCTTCAGCATATGCCTGTTCCTCAGCACTACGCCTGTTCTTCAGCACTTGGCCTGTTCTTTAGCACTATGCCTGTTCTTCAGCACTATGCCTATTCTTCAGCACTATGCCAGTTCTTCAGCACTCTGCCTGTTCTTCAGCACTCTGCCTGTTCTTCAGTACTCTACCTGTTCTTCAGCACTATGCCTGTTCTTCAACACTCTGCCTTTTCTTCAGTACTCTACCTGTTCTTCAGCACTATGCCTGTTCTTCAACACTCTGCCTTTTCTTCAGTACTCTACCTGTTCTTCAGCACTCTGGCCTGTTCTTTAACACTCTACCTGTTCTTCAGCACTATGCCTGTTCTTCAGGACTTTGTTTGTTCTTCAACACTATGCCTGTTCTTCAGCACTTTGCCTGTTCTCCAACACTATGCCTGTTCTTCAGGACTTTGCCTGTTCACCAGAATTATGCATGTTCTTCAGCACTCTGCCTGTTCTTCAGCATATGTATGTTCTTCAGAATATGCCTGTTCTTGAGCATTTTGCCTGTTCTTCAGCACTTTGCCTGTTCTTCAGCACTATGCCTGTTTTTCAGCTTTCTGGCCTTTTCTTTAACACTCTGCTTGTTCTTCATCACTATGCCTGTTCTTCAGCACTTTGTTCTTCAACACTATGCCTGTTTTTCAGCACTTTGCCTGTTCTCCAACACTATGCCTGTTCTTCAGCACTTTGCCTGTTCTCCAGCATTATGCCTGCTCTTCAGCACTCTGCCTGTTCTCAGCATATATCTGTTCTTCAGCATTTGCCTGTTCTTGAGCATTATGAATGTTCTTCAGCACTATGCCTGCTCTTCAGCACTCTGCCTGTTCTCAGCATATATCTGTTCTTCAGCATTTGCCTGTTCTTGAGCATTATGAATGTTCTTCAGCATTATGCCTGTTCTTCAGCACTCTGCATGTTCTTCAGCACTATACCTGTTCTTCAGCACTCTGTCTGTTCTTCAGTGCTCTACCTGTTCTTCAGCACTATCCCTGTTCTTCAGCATATGCCTGTTCTTCAGCACTCTGCCTGTTCTTCAACACTCTGCCTGTTCTTCTGCACTATGCCTCTTCTTCAGCACTATGCCTGTTCTTCAGCACTCTGCCTGTTCCTCAGCACTCTGCCTGTTCTTCATCACTCTGCCTGTTCTTCAGCACTTTGCCTGTTCTTCAGTACTTTGCCTGTTCTTTAGCACTATGCCTGTTCTTCAGCACTATTCCTGTTCTTCAACACTTTGCCTGTTCTTCATCATTTTGCCTGTTCTTCAGCTCTATGCCTGTTATTCAGCACTATGCCGGTTCTTCAGCTCTTTCCGTGTTCTTCAACACTATGCCTGTTCTTCAGCACTTTGCCTGTTCTCCAACACTATGCCTGTTCTTCAGCACTTTGCCTGTTCTCCAGCATTATGCCTGTTATTCAGCACTCTGCCTGTTCTTCAGCATTTGCCTGTTCTTCAGCATATGCATGTTCTTCAGCACTATCCCTGTTCTTCAGCACTCTTCATGTTCTTCAGCATATGCCTGCTCTTCAGCGCTATGCCTGTTCTTCAGCATATGCCTGTTCTTCAGCACTATGATTGTTATTCAGCATATGCCTGTTCCTCAGCACTACGCCTGTTCTTCAGCGAATGCCTGTTCCTCAGCACTACGCCTGTTCTTCATCACTGCCTGCTCTTCAGCTCTCTACCTGTTCTTCAGTATATGCCTGTTCCTCAGCACTATGCCTGTTCTTCAGCGCTTTGCCTGTTCTTCAGCACTATGCCTGTTCTTCAGCACTATGCCTGTTCTTCAGCACTATGCCTGTTCTTCAGCACTCTGCCTATTCTTCAGCACTATGCCTGTTCTTCAGCATTATGCCTGTTCTTTAGCACTATGCCTGTTCTTGATTACTCTGACTGTTATTCAGCACTGTGCCTGTTCTTCAGCACTATGCCTGTTCTTCAGCAAATGCCTGTTCCTCAGCACCCTGCCTGTTCTTCAGAACTTTGCTGTTCTTCAGCACTATGATTGTTCTTCAGCATATGCCTGTTCTTCAGCACTGCCTGCTCTTCAGCACTATGCCTGTTCTTTAGCATATGCCTGTTCTTCAGCATATGCCTGTTCCTCAGCACTACGCCTGTTCTTCAGCACTATGTCTGTTCTTCAGCATATGCCTGTTCCTCAGCACCATGTCTGTTCTTCAGCATATGCCTGTTCTTCAGCACTATGCCTGTTCTTCAGCACTTTGCCTGTTCTTCAGCACTATGCCTGTTCTTCAGCACTATGCCTGTTCTTCAGCTCTGCTTGTTTTACAGCTCTGTGCCTTTTCTTCAGCACTATGCCTGTTCTTCAGCACTTTGCCTGTTCTTCAGCACTATGCTTGTTCTTCAGCACTTTGCCTGTTCTTCAGCTCTGCTTGTTTTACAGCTCTGTGCCTATTCTTCAGCACTATGCCTATTCTTCAGCACTTTGCCTGTTCTTCAGCACTATGCTTGTTCTTCAGCACTTTGCCTGTTCTTCAGCTCTGCTTGTTTTACAGCTATGTGCCTGTTCTTCAGCACTATGCCTGTTCTTCAGCACTTTGCTTGTTCTTCAGCACTATGCTTGTTCTTCAGCACTTTGCCTGTTTTTCAGCACTTTGATTGTTCTTCAGCACTTTGCTTGTTCTTCAGCACTATGCCTGTTCTTCAGTACTTTGCCTGTTCTTCAGCACTTTGCCTGTTCTTCAGCACTACGCCTGTTCTTCAGCTCTGCTTGTTTTACAGTTCTGTGCCTGTTCTTCAGCACTTTGCCTGTTATTCAGCACTTTGCCTGTTCTTCAGCACTATGCTTGTTCTTCAGCACTTTGCCTGTTCTTCAGCTCTGCTCTTTTTACAGCTCTGTGCCTGTTCTCCAGCATTATGCCTGTTCTTCAGCACTATGCCTGTTCTTCAGCATATGCCTGTTCTTCAGCACTATGCCTGTTCTTCAGCACTATGCTTGTTTCTCAGCACTCTGCTTGTTCTTCAGCACTATGCTTGTACTTCAGCACTTTGCTTGTTCTTCAGCACTATGCTTGTTCTTCAGCACTTTGCCTGTTCTTCAGCACTATGCATGTTTCTCAGCACTCTGCTTGTTCTTCAGCACTATGCCTGTTCTTCAGCACTGTGCCTGTTCTTCAGCACTATGCCTGTTCTTCAGCGGTATACCTGTTCTTCAGCACTGTGCCTGTTCTTCAGCACTATGCCTGTTCTTCAGCACTATGACTGTTCTTCAGCACTATGCCTGTTCTTCAGCACTCTGCCTGTTCTTCAGCGCTATGCCTGTTCTTCAGCATTATGCCTGTTCCTCAGCACTATGCCTGTTCTTGATTACTCTGATTGTTATTCATCACTATGCCTGTTCTTCAGCACTATGCCTGTTCTTCAGCATATGCCTGTCCCTCAGCACTCTGCCTGTTCTTCAGCACTTTGCTGTTCTTCAGCACTGTGATTGTTCTTCAGCATATGCCTGTTCTTCAGCACTGCCTGCTCTTCAGCACTATGCCTGTTCTTCAGCATATGCCTGTCCTTCAGCATATGCCTGTTCCTCAGCACTACGCCAGTTCTTTAGCACTCTGCCTGTTCTTCAGCATATGCCTGTTCCTCAGCACTACGCCTGTTCTTCAGCACTTGACCTGTTCTTTAGCACTATGCCTGTTCTTCAGCACTATGCCTATTCTTCAGCACTATGCCTGTTCTTCAGCACTCTGCCTGTTCTTCAGCACTATGCCTGTCCTTCAGCTCTCTGGCCTGTTCTTCAGCACTCTGCCTGTTCTTCAGCACTCTGCCTGTTCTTCAGCTCTATGCCTGTTCTTCAACACTCTGCCTGTTCTTCAGTACTCTACCTGTTCTTCAGCACTATGCCTGTTCTTCAACACTCTGCCTGTTCTTCAGTACTCTACCTGTTCTTCAGCACTCTGGCCTGTTTTTTAACACTCTGCCTGTTCTTCAGCACTATGCCTGTTCTTCAGGACTTTGTTTGTTCTTCAACACTCTGCCTGTTCTTCAGCACCATGCATGTTCTTCAGCACTTTCACTGTTCCTCAGTACATTGCCTGTTCTTCAGCACTATGACTGTTCTTCAGCACAATGCCTGTTCTTCAACACTATGCATGTTTTTCAGCACTTTGCCTGTTCTTCAGCACTAGGTCTGTTCTTCAGCACTATACATGTTCTTCAGCTCTATTGCCTGTTCTTCAGCACTCTGCCTGTTCTTCAGCACTATGCCTGTTCTTCAGCACTTTGCCTGTTCTTCAGCACTATGCATGTTCTTCAGCATATGCCTGTTCTTCAACACTATGCCAGTTCTTCTTCATCATTCTGCCTGTTCTTCAGTACTCTACCTGTTCTTCAGCACTCTTCCTGTTCCACAGCACTCTGCCTGTTCTTCAGCACTGTACCTGTTCTTCAGCACTTTGCCTGTTCTTCAACACTCTGCCTGTTCTTCAGTACTCTACCTGTTCTTCAGCACTATGCCTGTTCTTCAACACTCTGCGTGTTCTTCAGTACTCTACCTGTTCTTCAGCACTATGCCTGTTCTTCAACACTCTGCCTGTTCTTCAGCACTTTGCCTGTACTTCAGCACTTTGCCTGTTCTGCACTATGCCTGTTCTTCAGCACTATGCCTGTTCTTCAGCACTTTGCCTGTTCTTTAGTACTTTGCCTGTTCTTCAGCACTATGCCTGTTCTTCAGCACTCTGTCTGTTCTTCAACGCTATGCCTGTTCTTCAGCACTTTGTCTGTTCTCGAACACTATGTCTGTTCTTCAGCACTTTGCCTGTTCTCCATCATTTTGCCTGTTCATCAGCACTCTGCCTGTTCTTAAGCATATGCCTGTTATTCAGCATATTCCTGTTCTTCAGCACTATGCCTGTTCTTCAGCATATACCTGTTTCTCAGCACTATGCCTGTTCTTCAGCACTCTGCCTGTTCTTCAGCAGTCTGCCTATTCTTGAGCACTATGCCTGTTCTTCAGCACTATGCCTGTTCTTCAGTACTCTGCCTGTTAATCAACACTATGCCTGTTCTTCAGCACTATGCCTGTTCTTCAGCACTATGCCTGTTCTTCAGCATATGGCTATTCCACAGCACTAAGCCTGTTCTTCAGCACTTTGCCTGTTCTTCAGCACTATGATTGATCTTCAGCATATGCCTGTTCTTCAGGACTGCCTGCTCTTCAGCACTCTGCCTGTTCTTCAGCATATTCCTGTTCTTCAGCACTATGCCTGTTCTTCAGCACTATGCCTGTTCTTCAGCACTATGCCCGTTCTTCAGCATTATGCCTGTTTTCAGCACTCTGCCTGTTCTTCAGCACTTTGCCTGTTCTTCAGCATATGCCCGTTCTTCAGCACTTTGCTCTTCAGCATATGCCTGTTCTTCAGCATATGCTGTTCTTCAGCACTCTGCCCGTTCTTCAGCACTTTGCCTGTTCTTCATCATATGGCCGTTCTTCAGCACTT
This sequence comes from Procambarus virginalis, assembly GCA_020271785.1. Taxonomy (NCBI): domain Eukaryota; kingdom Metazoa; phylum Arthropoda; class Malacostraca; order Decapoda; family Cambaridae; genus Procambarus; species Procambarus virginalis. Next base: position 230,280 of record WNGS01164711.1, on the reverse strand, counting down.
TGCCTGTTCTTCAGCATATGCCTGTTCTTCAGCACTATGCCTGTTCTTCAGCACTTTGCCTGTTTTACAGCACTTTGCCTGTTCTTCAGCTCTATGCCTGTTCTTCAGCACTATGCCTGTTCTTCAGCTCTCTGGCCTGTTCTTCAGCACTCTCTCTGTTCTTCAGCACTATGCCTGTTCTTCAGCACTTTGCATGTTCATCAACACAATGCCTGTTCTTCAGCACTTTGCCTGTTCTCCAGCGTTTTGCCTGTTCTTCAGCACTCTGCCTGTTCTTCAGCATATGCCTGTTTTTCAGCATATGAGTTCTTCATATGTTTGCCTGTTCTTCAGCTCTATGCTTGTTCTTCAGCACTTGCCTGTTCTTCAGCTTTGCTTGTTTTCAGCACTATGCCTGTTCTTCAGCATATGCCTGTTCTTCAGCATATGTCTGTTCTTCAGCACTATTCCTGTTCTTCAGCACTTTGCCTGTTCTTCAGCACTATGCCTGTTCTTCAGCACTTTGCCTGTTCTTCAGCATTATGCCTGTTCTTCAGCACTATGCCTGTTCTTCAGGTCTTTGCCTTTTCTTCAGCACTATGCCTGTTCTTCAGCACTCTGCCTGTTCTTCAGCATATGCCTGTTCTTCAGCACTCTGTCTGTTCTTCAACATATGCCTGTTCTTCAGCACTGCCTGTCTCCAGCAATCTGCCTGTTCTTCAGCATATGGTTATTCAGCAGTATTCCTGTTCTTCAGCACTTTGCGTGTTCTTCAGCACTATGCCTGTTCTTCAGCACAATGCCTGTTCTTCAGCACTTTGTCTGTTCTTCAGCACTATGCCTGTTCTTCAGTTCTCTGCCTGTCTTCAGCATATTCCTGTTCTCAGCACTATGCCTGTTTTCATCACTATGCCTGTTTTTCAACACTATGCCTGTTTTTTCAGTACTCAGCCTGTTCTTCAGCACTTTGCCTGTTCTTCAGCATTTGCCCGTTCTTCAGCACTCGGACTGTTCTTCAGCATATGCTTGTTCTTCAGCACTCTGCCTGTTCTCAACACTCTGCCTGTTCTTCAGCACTATGCCTGTTCTTCAGCACAATGCCTGTTCTTCAACACTATACATGTTTTTCAGCACTTTGCCTGTTCTCAGCACTAGGCCTGTTCTCAGCACTCTGCCTGTCTTCAGCACTATGCCTGTTCTTCATCACTTTGCCTGTTCTTCAACACTATGCATGTCTTCAGCACTTTGCCTGTTCTCCAACACTATGCCTGTTCTTCAGCACTTTGCCTGTTCTCCAGCATCATGCATGTTCTTCTGCATATGCCTGTTCTTCAGCACTATGCCTGTTCTTCATCATTCTGCCTGTTCTTCAGTTCTCTACCTGTTCTTCAGCACTCTTCCTGTTCCACAGCACTCTGCCTGTTCTTCAGCACTGTACCTGTTCTTCAGCACTTTGCCTGTTCTCAACACTTGCCTGTTCTTCAGTACTCTACCTGTTCATCAGCACAATGCCTGTTCTTCAACACACTGCCTGTTCTACGACATATGCCTGTTATTCAGCACTGCCGTTTCTTCAGCACTCTGCCTGTTCTTCAGCAGTCTGCCTATTCTTCAGCACTATGCCTGTTCTTCAGCACTATGCCTGTTCGTCAGTACTTGCCTGTTATTCAACACTATGCCTGTTCTTCAGCACTATGCCTGTTCTTCAGCATATGCCTGTTCCTCGCACTATGCCTGTTCTTCAGCACTTTGCCTGTTTTACAGCACTTTGCCTGTTCTTCAGCTCTATGCCTGTTCTTCAGCACTATGCCTGTTCTTCAGCTCTCTGGCCTGTTCTTCAGCACTCTCTCTGTTCTTCAGCACTATGCCTGTTCTTCAGCACTTTGCATGTTCATCAACACTATGCCTGTTCTTCAGCACTTTGCCTGTTCTCCAACTATAAGCCTGTTCTTCAGCACTTTGCCTGTTCTCCAGCGTTTTGCCTGTTCTTCAGCACTCTGCCTGTTCTTCAGCATATGCCTGTTTTTCAGCATATGCCTGTTCTTCAGCACTATGCCTGTTCTTCAGCAGTGCTGTTTTTCAACAATATGCCTGTTCTCCATATGTTTGCCTGTTCTTCAGCTCTATGCTTGTTCTTCAGCACTTTGCCTGTTCTTCAGCTTTGCTTGTTTTTCAGCACTATGCCGTTCTTCAGCACTCTGCTGTTCTTCAGCACTATGCCTGTTCTTCAGCACTGCCTGTTTTTCAGCATTTTGCCTGTTCTTCAGCACTATGCCTGTTCTTCAGCACTTTGCCTGTTTTTCAGCATTATGTCGGTTTTTCAGCACTATGCCTGTTCTTCAGCACTATTCCTGTTCTTCAGCACTTTGCCTGTTCTTCAGCACTATGCCTGTTCTTCAGCACTTTGCCTGTTCTTCAGCATTATGTCTGTTCTTCAGCACTATGCTGTTCTCAGGTCTTTGCCTGTTCTTCAGCACTATGCCTGCTCTTCAGCATTCTGCCTGTTCTTCAGCATATGCCTGTTATTCAGCATTATTCTGTTCTTCAGCACTTTGCATGTTCTTCAGCACTATGCCTGTTCTTCAACACAATGCCTGTTCTTCAGCACTTTGCCTGTTCTTCAGCACTATGCCTGTTCTTCAGTTCTCTGCCTGTTCTTCACCATATCCTGTTCTTCAGCACTATGGCTGTTTTTCATCACTTGCCTGTTTTTCAACACTATGCGTGTTTTCAGAACTCAGCCTGTTCTTCAGCACTTTGCCTGTTCTTCAGCATATGCCCGTTGTTCAGCACTCTGACTGTTCTTCAGCATATGCTTGTTCTTCAGCAGTCTGCCTGTTCTTCACACTCTGCCTGTTCTTCAGCACCATGCATGTTCTTCAGCACTTTGACTGCTCCTCAGTACATGCCTGTTCTTCAGCACTATGGCTGGTCTTCAGCACTCTGTCTGTTCTTCAACGCTATGCCTGTTCTTCAGCACTTTGTCTGTTCTCGAACACTATGTCTGTTCTTCAGCACTTTGCCTGTTCTCCATCATTATGCCTGTTCTTCAGCCTCTGTTCTTAAGCATATGCCTGTTTTTCAGCATTTGCCTGTTCTTCAGCATTCTGCCTGTTCAACGACATATGCCTGTTCTTTAGCACTGCCGTTTCGTCAGCACTCGCCTGTTCTTCAGCAGTCTGCCTATCTTCAGCACTATGCCTGTTCTTCAGCACTATGCCTGTTCCTCAGTACTCTGCCTGTTATTCAACACTTTGCTGTTCTTCAGCACTATGCCTGTTCTTCAGCATATGCCTATTCCTCAGCACTATGCCTGTTCTTCAGCACTTTGCCTGTTCTTCAACACTATGATTGATCTTCAGCATATGCCTGTTCTTCAGACTGCCTGCTCTTCAGCACTCTGCCTGTTCTTCAGCATATTCCTGTTCTTCAGCACTATGCCTGTTCTTCAGCACTATGCCTGTTCAGCACTATGCCCGTTCTTCAGCATTATGCCTGTTTTTCAGCACTCTGCTGCTGTTCTTCAGCACTTTGCCTGTTCTTCAGCACATGCCCGTTCTTCAGCACTTTACCTGTTCTTCAGCATATGCCTGTTCTTCAGCATATGCTGTTCTTCAGCACTCTGC
>WNGS01164711.1:162178-192396 GCA_020271785.1 Procambarus virginalis | reverse complement strand
TTATGCCTGTTTTTCAACACTATGCTTGTTCTTCAGCAGTTTGCCTGTTCTTCAGCGCTATGCTTGTTCTTCAGCACTTTGCCTGTTTTTCAGCTCTGCTTGTTTTTCAGCACTATGCCTGTTCTTCAGCACTCTGCCTGTTCTTCAGCACTGTGCCTATTCTTCAGCACTATGCCTGTTCTTCAGCACTTTGCCTGTTCTTCAGCACTATGCCTGTTCTTCTGCACTCTGCCTGTTCTTCAGCATTATGTCTGTTCTTCAGCACTATGCCTGTTTTTCAGCATTATGCCTGTTATTCAGCACTTTGCCTGTTCTTCAGCACTATGCCTGTTCTTCAGCACTTTGCCTGTTCTTCAGCATTATGTCTGTTCTTCAGCACTATGCCTGTTCTTCTGCACTCTGCCTGTTCTTCAGCACTATGCCTGTTCTTCAGCACTCTGCCTGTTCTTCAGCATATGCCTGTTCTTCAGAACTCAGCCTGTTCTTCAGCATATGCCTGTTCTTCAGCACTCTGCCTGTTCTTCAACTTATGCCTGTTCTTCAGCACTGCCTTTTCTCCAGCAATCTGCCTTTTCTTCAGCATATGCCTGTTATTCAGCAGTATTCCTGTTCTTCAGCACTTTGCGTGTTCTTCAGCACTATGCCTGTTCTTCATCACAATGCCTGTTCTTCAGCACTTTGCCTGTTCTTCAGCAATATGCCTGTTCTTCAGCACTATGCCTGTTTTTCAGCACTATGCCTGTTCTTCAGTTCTTTGCCTGTTCTTCAGTTCTCTGCCTGTTCTTCAGCATATTCCTGTTCTTCAGCACTATGCCTGTTCTTCAGCACTATGCCTGTTTTTCATCACTATACCTGTTCATCAGCTTTATGCCTGTTTTTCAGTACTCTGCCTGTTCTTCAGCTCCTTGTTAATTCTTCAGCATATGCCCGTTCGTCAGCACTCTGCCTGTTCTTCAGCATATGCCTGTTCTTCAGTACTATGCCTGTTCTTCAGCACTTTGCCTGTTCTTCAGCACTATGCCTGTTCTTCAGCACTCTGCCTGTTCTTCAGCACTCTGCCTGTTCTTCAGCACTATGCCTGTTCTTGAACACTTTGCCTGTTCTTCAGCACTTTGCCTGTTCTTCAGCACTATGCCTGTTCTTCAGCACTATGCCTGTTCTTCAGTTCTCTGACCTGTTCTTCAGCAGTCTGCCTGTTCTTCAGCTCTATGCCTGTTCTTCAGCACTTTGCCTGTTCTTCAACACTATGCCTGTTCTTCAGCACTTTGCCTTTTCTCCAACACTATGCCTGTTTTCTGCACTATGCCTGTTCTTCAGCACTCTGCCTGTTCTTCAGCATATGCCTGTTCTTCAGCATATGCCTGCTCTTCAGCACTATGCCTGTTCTTCAGCACATTGCCTGTTCTTAAGCACTATGCTTGTTCTTCAGCATATGCCTGTTCCTCAGCACTCTGCTTGTTCTTCAGCATTTTGCCTGTTCTTCAGCACTATGATTGTTTTTCAGCATATTCCTGTTCTTCAGCACTGCCTGCTCTTCATCACTCTGCCTGTTTTGCAGCATATGCCTGTTCTTCAGCACTCTGCCTGTTCTTCAGCATATGCCTGTTCCTCAGCACTATGCCTGTTCTTCAGCACTTTGTCTGTTTTTCAGCACTAAGCCTGTTCTTCAGCACTTTGCCTGTTCTTCAGCACTATGCCTGTTCTTCAGCTCTGTGCCTGTTCTTCAGTACTATGCCTGTTCTTCAGCATTATGCCTGTTCTTCAGCACTCTGCTTGTTCTTCAGCACTCTGCCTCTTCTTCAGCACTATGCCTGTTCTTCAGCACTATGCCTGTTCTTCAGCATATGCCGGTTCTTCAGCACTATGCCTGTTCTTCAGCGCTATGCCTGTTCTTCAGCATTATGCCTGCTTTTCAACACTATGCCTGTTCTTCGGCACTTTGCCTGTTCTTCAGCACTATACTTGTTCTTCAGCACTTTCCCTGTTCTTCAGCTCTGCTTGTTTTTCAGCACTATGCCTGTTCTTCGGCACTTTGCCTGTTCTTCAGCACTATGCCTGTTCTTCAGCACTATGCCTGTTCTTCAGCATATGCCTGTTCTTCTGCACTCTGCCTGTTCTTTTACATATACCTGTTCTTCAGCACTGCCTGTTCTCCAGCATCTGCCTGTTATTCAGCATATGCCTGTTCTTCAGCACCATGCCTGTTCTTCAGCACTTTGCCTGTTCTTCAACACAATGCCTGTTCTTCAGCACTATGCTTTTTCTTCAGCACTTAGCCTGTTCTTCAGCACTATTCCTGTTTTCAGCACTATGCCTGTTTTTCAGCACTATGCCTGTTTTTCAGCACTATGCCTGTTCTTCAGTTTTCTGCCTGCTCTTCAGCATATACATTTTCTTCAGCACTATGCCTGTTCTTCAGCACTATGCCTGTTTATCAGCACTATGCCTGTTCTTCAGTTTTCTGCCAGTTCTTCAGCATATTCCTGTTCTTCAGCACTATGCCTGTTCTTCAGCACTATGCCTGTTTTTCAACACTATGCCTGTTCTTCAGTTTTCTGCCTGTTCTTCAGCATATGCCTGTTCTTCTGCACTCTGCCTGTTCTTCGACATATGCCTGTTCTTCAGCACTGCCTGTTCTCCAGCAATCTGCCTGTTATTCAGCATATGCCTGTTCTTCAGCACTATGCCTGTTCTTCAGCACGTTGCCTGTTCTTCAGCACTATGCCTGTTCTTCAGCACTATGCTTCTTCTTCAGCACTTTGCCTGTTCTTCAGCACTATGCCTGTTCTTCAGCACTATGCCTGTTTTTCAGCACTATGCCTGTTCTTCAGTTTTCTGCCTGTTCTTCAGCACTATGCCTGTTCTTCAGCACTATGCCTGTTTTTCAGCACTCTGCCTGTTCTTCAGCATATGCCTGTTCTTCAGCACTATGCCTGTTCTTTGACATATGCCTGTTCTTCAGCACTGCCTGTTCTTCAGTATATGCCTGTTTTTCAGCACTATGCCTGTTCTTCAGTTTTCTGCCTGTTCTTCAGCACTATGCCTGTTCTTCAGCACTATGCCTGTTTTCAGCACTCTGCCTGTTCTTCAGCATATGCCTGTTCTTCTGCACTATGCCTGTTCTTCAGACATATGCCTGTTCTTCAGCACTGCCTGTTCTTCAGTATATGCCTGTTCTTCAGCACTCTGCCTGTTCTTCAACATATGGCTGTTCTTCAGCACTGCCTGTTCTGCAGCAATCTGCCTGTTCTTCCGCATATGCCTGTTTTCAGCAGTATTCCTGTTCTTCAGCACTTTGCCTGATCTTCAGCACTATGCCTGTTCTTCAGCACTATGCCTGTATTTCAGCACTATGCCTGTTCTTCAGTTCTCTGCCTGTTCTTCAGCATATTCCTATTCTTCAGCACTATGCTTGTTCTTCAGCACTGTGCCTGTTTTTCAGCACTATGCCTGTTCTTCAGCTTTATGCCTGTTTTTCAGTACTCTGCCTGTTCTTCAGCTCTTTGCCTATTCTTCAGCATATGCCCGTTCTTCAGCACTGTCTGTTCTTCAGCATATGCCTGTTCTTCAGCACTATGCCTGTTCTTCAGCACTTTGCCTGTTCTTCAGCACTATGCCTGTTCTTCAGCACTCTGCCTGTTCTTCAGCACTATGCCTGTTCTTCAGCACTATGCCTGTTTTTCAGCACTATGCCTGTTCTTCAGTTCTCTGCCTGTTCTTCAGCATATTCCTGTTCTTCAGCACTATGCCTGTTCTTCAGCACTATGCTTGTTTTTCAGCACTATGCCTGCTTCAGCTCTTTATATTCTTCAGCATATGCCCGTTCTTCAGCACTCTGGCTGGTCTTCAGCATATGCCTGCTCTTCAGCACTATGCCTGTTCTTCAGAACTCTGCCTGTTCTTTGACATATGCCTGTTCTTCAGCACTGCCTGTTCTTTGACATATGCCTGTTCTTCAGCACTGCCTGTTCTTCAGCATATGCCTGTTCTTCAGCACTCAGCCTGTTCTTCAGCATATGCCTGTTCTTCAGCACTCTGCCTGTTCTTCAACATATGCCTGTTCTTCAGCACTGCCTGTTCTCCTGCAATCTGCCTGTTCTTCAGCATATGCCTGTTATTCAGCAGTATTCCTGTTCTTCAGCACTTTGCGTGTTCTTCAGCACTATGCCTGTTCTTCATCACAATGCCTGTTCTTCAGCACTATGCCTGTTCTTCAGCACTATGCCTGTTCTTTAGCACTATGCCTGTTTTTCAGCACTATGCCTGTTCTTCAGTTCTCTGCCTGTTCTTCAGCATATTCCTGTTCTTCAGCACTATGCCTGTTCTTCAGCACTATGCCTGTTTTTCAGCACTATGCCTGTTCTTCAGCTTTATGCCAGTTTTTCAGTACTCTGCCTGTTCTTCAGCTCTTTGCCTATTCTTCAGCATATGCCCGTTCTTCAGCACTCTGCCTGTTCTTCAGCATATGCCTGTTCTTCAGCACTATGCCTGTTCTTCAGCACTTTGCCTGTTCTTCAGCACTATGCCTGTTCTTTAGCACTCTGCCTGTTCTTCATCACTCTGCCTGTTCTTCAGCACTATGCCTGTTCTTCAACACTTTGCCTGTTCTTCAACACTTGCCTGTTCTTCAGCACTATGCCTTTTCTTCAGCACTATGCCTGTTCTTCAGACTATGCCTGTTCTTCAGCGCTCTGCCTGTTCTTCAGCACTATGCCTGTTCTTCAGCATTATGCCTGTTCTTCAGCACTCTGCCTGTTCTTCAGCACTCTGCCTCTTCTTCAGCACTATGCCTGTTCTTCAGCACTCTGCCTGTTCTTCAGCATATGCCTGTTTTTCAGCACTTTGCCTGTTCTTCAGCGCTATGCCTGTTCTTCAGCATTATGCCTGCTTTTCAACACTATACCTGTTCCTCGGCACTTTGCCTGTTCTTCAGCACTATACTTGTTTTTCGGCACTATGCCTGTTCTTCAGCACTTTGCCTGTTCTTCTGCACTCTGCCTGTTCTTTGACATATGCCTGTTCTTCAGCACCGCCGGTTCTCCAGCATTCTGCCTGTTATTCAGCATATGCCTGTTCTTCAGCAGTATGCCTGTTCTTCAGCACTTTGCCTGTTCTTCAACACTACGCCTGTTCTTCAGCACTATGCTTCTTCTTCAGCACTTTGCCTGTTCTTTAGCACTATTCCTGTTCTTCAGACCTATGCCTGTTTTTCAGCACTTTGCCTGTTCTTCAGTTTTCTGCCAGTTCTTCAGCATATTTCCGTTCGTCAGCACTATGCCTGTTCTTCAGCATTATGCCTGTTTTTCAGCACTATGCCTGTTCTTCAATTTTCTGCCTGTTCTTCAGCATATTCCTGTTCTTCAGCACAATGCCTGTTCTTCAGCACTATGCCTGTTTTTCAACACTATGCCTGTTCTTCAGTTTTCTGCCTGTTCTTCAGCACTTTGCCTGTTCTCCAACACTATGCCTGTTTTTCTGCACTTTGCCTGTTCTCCAGCATTATGCCTGTTCTTCAGCACTATGCCTGTTCTTCAGCAGTATGCCTGTTCTTCAGCATATGCCTGTTCTTCAGCATTCGGCCTGTTCTTCAACATATGGCTGTTCTTCAGCACTGCCTGTTTCCAGCAATCTGCCTGTTCTTCCTCATATGCCTGTTATTCAGCAGTATTCCTGTTCTTCAGCACTTTGCCTGATCTTCAGCACTATGCCTGTTCTTCAGCACTATGCCTGTTTTTCAGCACTATGCCTGTTCTTCAGTTCTCGGCCTGTTCTTCTGCATATTCCTATTCTTCAGCACTATGCTTGTTCTTCAGCACTGTGCCTGTTTTTCAGCACTATGCCTGTTTTTCAGATTTATTTCTGTTTTTCAGTACTCTGCCTGTTCTTCAGCTCTTTGCCTCTTCTTCAGCATATGCCCGTTCTTCAGCACTGTCTGTTCTTCAGCACTCTGCCTGTTCTTCAGCACTATGCCTGTTCTTCAACACTTTGCCTGTTCTTCAGCACTTTGCCTGTTCTTCAGCACTATGCCTTTTCTTCAGCACTATGCCTGTTCTTCAGCACTATGCCTGTTCTTCAGCGCTCTTCCTGTTCTTCAGCACTATGCCTGTTCTTTAGCATTATGCCTGTTCTTCAGCACTCTGCCTGTTCTTCAGCACTCTGCCTCTTCTTCAGCACTATGCCTGTTCTTCAGCTCTCTGCCTGTTCTTCAGCATATGCCTGTTCTTCAGCACTTTGCCTGTTCTTCAGTGCTATGCCTGTTCTTCAGCATTATGCCTGCTTTTCAACACTATGCCTGTTCTTCGGCACTTTGCCTGTTCTTCAGCACTATACTTGTTCTTCAGCACTATGCCTGTTCTTCAGCACTTTGCCTGATCTTCAGCACTATGCCTGTTCTTCAGCACTATGCCTGTTCTTCAGCATATGCCTGTTCTTCTGCACTCTGCCTGTTCTTCGACATATGCCTGTTCTTCAGCACTGCCTGTTCTCCAGCAATCTGCCTGTTATTCAGCATATGCCTGTTTTTCAGCACTATGCCTGTTCTTCAGCACTTTGCCTGTTCTTTAGCAATATGCCTGTTCTTCAGCACTATGCTTCTTCTTCAGCACTTTGCCTGTTCTTCAGCACTATGCCTGTTCTTCAGCACTATGCCTGTTTTTCAGCACAATGCCTGTTCTTCAGTTTTCGGCCTGTTCTTCAGCATATTCTGTTCTTCAGCACTATGCCTGTTCTTCAGCACTATGCCTGTTTTTCAGCACTCTGCCTGTTCTTCAGTATATGCCTGTTCTTCTGCACTATGCCTGTTCTTTGATATATGCCTGTTCTTCAGCACTCCCTGTTCTTCAGTATATGCCTGCTCTTCAGCACTCAGCCTGTTCTTCAGCATATGCCTGTTCTTCAGCACTCTGCCTGTTCTTCAACATATGCCGGTTCTTCAGCACTGCCTGTTCTCCAGCAATCTGCCTGTTCTTCAGCATATGCCTGTTATTCAGCAGTATTCCTGTTCTTCAGCACTTTGCCTGATCTTCAGCACTATGCCTGTTCTTCAGCACTATGCCTGTTCTTCAGCACTTTGCCTGTTCTTCAGCACTATTCCTGTTCTTCAGCACTCTGCCTCTTCTTCAGCACTTTGTCTGTTTTTCAGCACTATGCCTGTTCTTCAGCACTATGCCTGTTCTTCAGCACTATGCCTGTTCTTCAGTACTTTGCCTGTTCTTCAGCACTATTCCTGTTCTTCAGCACTCTGCCTGTTCTTCAGCACTCTGCCTTTTCGTCAGCACTATGTCTGTTCTTCAGCACTATGCCTGTTTTTCAGCACTATGCCTGTTCTTCAGCTTTATGCCTGTTTTTCAGTACTCTGCCTGTTCTTCAGCTCTTTGCCTGTTCATCAGCATATGCCCGTTCTTCAGCTCTCTGCCTGTTCTTCAGCATATGCCTGTTCTTCAGCACTTTGCCTGTTCTTCAGCACTTTGCCTGTTCTTCAGAACTACGCCTGTTCTTCAGCACTATGCCTGTTCTTCAGCACTATGCCTGTTCTTCAGCATTTGCCTCTTCTTCAGCAAATGTATGTTCTTCAGCACTATGCCTGTTCTTCAACACTCTGCCTGTTCTTCAGCATATGCCTGTTCTCCAGCATATGCCTGCTCTTCAGCACTATGCCTGTTCTTCAGCGTATGCCTGTTCTTCAGCACATTGCCTGTTCTTCAGCACTATGCTTGTTCTTCAGCATATGCCTGTTCCTCAGCACTCTGCTTGTTCTTCAGCACTTTGCCTGTTCCTCAGCACTATGATTGTTCTTCAGCATATGCCTGTTCTTCAGCATATGCCTGTTCTTCAGCACTGCCTGCTCTTCAGCACTCTGCCTGTTCTTCAGCATATGCCTGTTCCTCAGTGCTATGCCTGTTCGTCAGAACTCTGCCTGTTCTTCAGCATATGCCCGTTCCTCAGAACTATGCCTGTTCTTCAGCACTTTGTCTGTTCTTCAGCACTATGCCTGTTCTTCAGCACTATGCCTGTTCTTCAGCACTATGCCTGTTCTTCAGCATTATGCCTGTTATTCAGCACTCTGCCTGTTCTTCAGCACTCTGCCTCTTCTTCAGCACTGTGCCTGTTCTTCAGCACTCTGCCTGTTCTTCATCATGTAATGTAACTATCATTGTAATGTTCTCTACCTCAGTCTCGTAATGTCTACTCTACCATGGTATGACTACCATAGTAATGGTAATATACCCTAATTGAAATATTATTAAATCATTTATTGTAATATCTCTGTCCACACTTAATAACCAGCAAACACTAATAACGGACCAGTATGACCCCTCGCTGGACTGTCACGAATATAAGCTGAATATTAAATGAGGAATATCACAAGGAAAGGGATTATTAATCTACCCCTTTTTTCACTGCCACCACCTTCCAAAGGAATGAATGTGTCTATAATTATCGGTCCCCAGGAAGGAAGGGACTCGATAATCAGGGAACTCAACGGACCAGTGATTGAAATTGAATGGATTATTTTAGTCTTATTGAACGGAACGGGGGAAGGCTCTCGCTTTACTTTATTATTCCTAAGAATGGAGAACCACAGGGAAGTTCTAACACAGCACATGAAAATCGCATGAATAACATATATTAACACAAGGGGACAGATAACTCACCAAGATGAAATTAACAATTATTTATTTATTGTAACTGTATATTTTAAATCACAATTGACATATAGCCTACTCTAATAACATCTACCAAAATAAAAGAGGCAATGGAAAATGCAATACCAATATGCAAGAAACGTAGGAGCACACTACCTTCAATCGCACACTGCGGCCAGATGTTGATGGCGGCCCTCAGCCCCGTTGGGTGCGGGCTGGCTTGCCCTCCAGTCCCGAAAAACTCCCAAGACACACTAAATGAAATTTTGTTTTACCAGCTTATTGCTGGGAAGGATTACACCTCCCACCATCCAATACAGCCCCCAGGGCTCCACCCACTATTTTGGCAATGGCCAACCATTTTACACTTAGGCCCTGAGGTCTGGCTCTCTAGGGCCAATAAGGACTTGGCTCTTATCTTCCGCCAATCATCTTCGTGGAAGGCTACATGAATTCCTGAAGATTGAGTCAGTACTCCCCGGCTGTGCGATGGGAACAAGGTACCACTGTATTAGATTCCCGCAACTAGTGCACCTCCCAGCAATGTTTACCAAAACTGATTATTTATGTTCCAGCCCGTCTCCAGCAAGATAAAGGGTAGGGACACTTGACTCGCCTGGTATGGGTAAGGGACCGTTGAGAGGGGAAAGAGAGGGAATGAGACGGGGATGAGAGGGGGGAGAGGGAGGATGGAGAGGGGAAACGAGTGGGGAGGATTGCGTGGAGACGCAAGGTATCACAGAGGTCGGCTGCACAACCCCTCAGGTCAACTCCTTGGACCTTGACAAATGGGCTACAGGGGGGGGGGGTGTGAAGGGGGAAGACGAATGACGGGTAAGGGGAGGGGAGAAAGGGGGAAGGAAAAAAGGAAGGAGGGGAGAAGGAAGGAGGGGAGAGGGGGGAAGGGAGAACCAATGATCTGAGCACCAGATCATTACAACTCCCCTTCCTCGGAAATTAAGAAATTTGTGTGTAAAGAAATTTACACACACTTTTCTTATCCAAACCCTGGGCTATCATGAACATTACTCCACAACCAAGATTTAACTCCACAATAAACTGACCCATTGCCTCAAACAAAAGAAATGATTATCTAATCCTAACTAATAATGGCAACACACATAAAACAGAATAATGTTTCCTCCAACAAAAATAATGGCACCCCAAAGGTGTGCCCTAGCACGTATACATACAACAAACACAGGAATAATACATAACATAAGGACAGAGACCGTCCCTATAATCCTGGCTGTCCACTTGGATACAGCCCTGTACCTTCCAACTACCTGGAAGACCAAACATCCTATGCCTGTCTTGATATAGAAACCAAATCCAAACCTAGCAACTAGCTAAAGTCAGCCGATAGTCTCCAGCTATCCCATTATTCCACCTGGAATAAAGATCAAACACATCACATAGAAACATTAAAGAAATCAATGTCATCCAAAATAAACAAATTATAACATTCCATCACAATATATAGAGAAATATTCCCTCTCAGGGACCTCGTGTCCCACACCTGTGGCAACTGCCTACCACAGCGTCCAATTCCTTAACCTAAAGAAAATACACAAAAATATTTTTATTAAAAAAAAATTCTCTGTCCACAGACATGTCTCTTAACCAACAACAACAGCGGGTGAACACATTTTTCAGACTGTGTACCACCCTTATTGTTCAGTACTCCACAAAAAAAAATAAAAAATTTATAAATATCAGTATCTCGGATCTAGAAAAATCTAGATAAAGTTCCCCACTGATCAACGTTTCTAGAGAACCTACTAGATGGTTCTCAAACAGTTCACTCAAACAACTTTTCTAGAGACAAGGTAATTTTCTAGTAACAATTTCTAGATGTTCACTTTCTAGATTTCTTTTTCCTATTTCACTAGTTCTAGTTTTCACATTTAATACTGTTCCAGAGAGCGTTCCGAAGGTGTACAGAGGTGTTACTGTCAGATGGAAAATTAGAAGTTGAACTAACTGTTCCGAGTTAACACAGTTTACTGTATTCCTTAAAGTTCATTTCCTATAACTTTTCTAACAAAAGTTCTATCGTTCGGTCCTGGTGACATCTCGTTGCTGTAGATTCCGGCGACTACCTCAAGTTNGTTATCGTCTTATTTCCTCTATTTATTTAAATATCCCCTATTAACTAGTTCCTTATATGCATCATTTTCAAGCACTATATCTTGATGAATAATTTTCCAAAGCTTTCCTGTTACTAGTTGTTTGTCACCTCGCACATGCGCAACAGACGCCACCTCGCACATGCGCAACAGACGCCACCTCGCACATGCGCAACAGACGCCACCTCGCACATGCGCAACAGACGCCACTTCGCACATGCGCAACAGACGCCACCTCGCACATGCGCAACAGACGCCACCTCGCACATGCGCAACAGATGCCACCTCGCACATGCGCAACAGACGCCACCTCGCACATGCGCAACAGACGCCACCTCGCACATGCGCAACAGACGCCACCTCGCACATGCGCAACAGACGTCAGCTCGCACATGCGCAACAGACGTCAGCTCGCACATGCGCAACAGACGTCACCTCGCACATGTGCAACAGACGTCAGCTCGCACATGCGCAACACACGACACCTCGCACATGCGCAACAGACGCCACCTCGCACATGCGCAACAGACGACACCTCGCACATGCGCAACAGACGACACCAAGCACATGCGCAACAGACGTCACCTCGCACATGCGCAACAGACGACACCTCGCACATGCGCAACAGACGACACCTCGCACATGCGCAACAGACGCCACCTCGCACATGCGCAACAGACGACACCTCGCACATGCGCAACAGACGACACCTCGCACATGCGCAACGGACGCCACCTCGCACATACGCAACAGACGCCACGTCGCACATGCGCAACAGACGCCACCTCGCACATGCGCAACAGACGCCACCTCGCACATGCGCAACAGACGTCAGCTCGCACATGCGCAACAGACGTCACCTCGCACATGTGCAACAGACGTCAGCTCGCACATGCGCAACAGACGACACCTCGCACATGCGCAACAGACGACACCTCGCACATGCGCAACAGACGACACCTCGCACATGCGCAACAGACGACACCTCGCACATGCGCAACAGACGTCACCTCGCACATGCGCAACAGACGACACCTCGCACATGCGCAACAGACGACACCTCGCACATGTGCAACAGATGCCACCTCGCACATGCGCAACAGACGACACCTCGCACATGCGCAACAGACGACACCTCGCACATGCGCAACAGACGTCACCTCGCACATGCGCAACAGACGACACCTCGCACATGCGCAACAGTCGTCACCTCGCACATGCGCAACAGACGTCACCTCGCACATGTGCAACAGACGTCAGCTCGCACATGCGCAACAGACGACACCTCGCACATGCGCAACAGACGACACCTCGCACATGCGCAACAGACGTCACCTCGCACATGCGCAACAGACGACACCTCGCACATGCGCAACAGACGTCACCTCGCACATGCGCAACAGACGTCACCTCGCACATGTGCAACAGACGTCAGCTCGCACATGCGCAACAGACGACACCTCGCACATGCGCAACAGACGACACCTCGCACATGCGCAACAGACGACACCTCGCACATGCGCAACAGACGACACCTCGCACATGCGCAACAGACGCCACCTCGCACATGCGCAACAGACGACACCTCGCACATGCGCAACAGACGTCACCTCGCACATGCGCAACAGACGACACCTCGCACATGCGCAACAGACGACACCTCGCACATGCGCAACAGACGTCACCTCGCAAATGCGCAACAGACGTCACCTCGCAAATGCGCAACAGACGACACCTCGCACATGCGCAACAGACGACACCTCGCACATGCGCAACAGACGCCACCTCGCACATGCGCAACAGACGACACCTCGCACATGCGCGACAGACGACACCTCGCACATGCGCAACAGACGCCACCTCGCACATGCGCAACAGACGCCACCTCGCACATGCGCAACAGACGCCACCTCGCACATGCGCAACAGACGCCACCTTGCACATGCGCAACAGACGCCACCTCGCACATGCGCAACAGACGCCACCTCGCACATGCGCAACAGACGCCACCTTGCACATGCGCAACAGACGTCAGCTCGCACATGCGCAACAGACGTCACCTCGCACATGCGCATCAGACGTCAGCTCGCACATGCGCAACAGACGACACCTCGCACATGCGCAACAGACGACACCTCGCACATGCGCAACAGACGACACCTCGCACATGCGCAACAGACGGCACCTCGCACATGCGCAACAGACGTCACCTCGCACATGCGCAACAGACGACACCTCGCACATGCGCAACAGACGACACCTCGCACATGCGCAACAGACGCCACCTCGCACATGCGCAACAGACGACACCTCGCACATGCGCAACAGACGACACCTCGCACATGCGCAACAGACGCCAACTCACACATGCGCAACAGACGTCAGCTCGCACATGCGCAACAGACGCCACCTCGCACATGCGCAACAGACGCCACCTCGCACATGCGCAACAGACGCCACCTCGCACATGCGCAACAGACGCCACCTCGCACATGCGCAACAGACGTCACCTCGCACACGCGCAACAGACGTTTCCTCGCACATGCGCAACAGACGCCACCTCGCACATGCGCAACAGACGTCAGCTCGCACATGCGCAACAGACGCCACCTCGTACATGGGCAACAGACGCCACCTCGCACATGCGCAACAGACGCCACCTCGCACATGCGCAACAGACGCCACCTCGCACATGCGCAACAGACGCCACCTCGCACATGCGCAACAGACGTTACCTCGCACATGCGCAACAGACGCCACCTCGCACATGCGCAACAGACGTTACCTCGCACATGCGCAACAGACGTTACCTCGCACATGCGCAACAGACGTCACCTCGCACATGCGCAACAGACGCCACCTCGCACATGCGCAACAGACGTTATCTCGCACATGCGCAACAGACGTTACCTCGCACATGCGCAACAGACGTTACCTCGCACATGCGCAACAGACGTTACCTCGCACATGCGCAACAGACGTTACCTCGCACATGCGCAACAGACGCCACCTCGCACATGCGCAACAGACGTTATCTCGCACATGCGCAACAGACGTTACCTCGCACATGCGCAACAGACGTTACCTCGCACATGCGCAACAGACGTTACCTCGCACATGCGCAACAGACGCCACCTCGCACATGCGCAACAGACGTTACCTCGCACATGCGCAACAGACGCCACCTCGCACATGCGCAAAAGACGTTACCTCGCACATGCGCAACAGACGCCACCTCGCACATGCGCAACAGACGTTACCTCGCACATGCGCAACAGACGCCACCTCGCACATGCGCAACAGACGTCAGCTCGCACATGCGCAACAGACGCCACCTCGCACATGCGCAACAGAGGCCACCTCGCACATGCGCAACAGACGCCACCTCGCACATGCGCAACAGACGCCACCTCGCACATGCGCAACAGACGCCACCTCGCACATGCGCAACAGACGTTACCTCGCACATGCGCAACAGACGCCACCTCGCACATGCGCAACAGACGTTACCTCGCACATGCGCAACAGACGTTACCTGGCACATGCGCAACAGACGTTACCTCGCACATGCGCAACAGACGCCACCTCGCACATGCGCAACAGACGTTACCTCGCACATGCGCAACAGACGTTACCTCGCACATGCGCAACAGACGTTACCTCGCACATGCGCAACAGACGTTACCTCGCACATGCGCAACAGACGCCACCTCGCACATGCGCAACAGACGTTACCTCGCACATGCGCAACAGACGCCACCTCGCACATGCGCAACAGACGTCAGCTCGCACATGCGCAACAGACGCCACCTCGCACATGCGCAACAGACGTCACCTCGCACATGCGCAACAGACGTCACCTCGCACATGCGCAACAGACGTCACCTCGCACATGCGCAACAGACGTCACCTCGCACATGCGCAACAGACGACACCTCGCACATGCGCAACAGACGTCACCTCGCACATGCGCAACATACGTCAGCTCGCACATGCGCAACAGACGTCAGCTCGCACATGCGTAACAGACGTCAGCTCGCACATGCGCAACAGACGTCAGCTCGCACATGCGCAACAGACGTCAGCTCGCACATGCGCAACAGACGTCAGCTCGCACATGCGCAACAGATGTCAGCTCGCAAATGCACAACAGACGCCACCTCGCACATGCGCAACGGACGTCAGCTCGCACATGCGCAACAGAGGCCTGACAAATAAGTGCACCTCTGAAGCTTATTTTAAAATAGGTGTCCTGAACAAGGTATACATAAAACTGTATACTGAAGTGTGTGAACGGTATCATACACCTGTAGGCACAGCTTCTCTACATCAGCGCTTGTTAATATGAATCACAGATTGTCTACACCTGTTCCTGTGCTAAACAAAGATAACCAAAACTCGCTGCAATATTCAACAGGTACTCCGACATGTGGCCCAAGACTGTGCTGATGGCGCTGGTGCTGATGATGGCTGTCGTAACCTCCGTCTTCATCTACTGCATAAAGCTGAACAGTTCCGGCTTTAGCAGGGTTGATAAGCTGCCGCATCCGGTTGGTAACTTGCCTCTCTCGGTGTCCCAGACGCCGCGTCTGGAGTCCTGTCGGCAAATGAAGCCTTTCTACAACGACTCAGAAATGAAAGGTGAGCTTCGGATTGTATACGAGTAATGTCATTGTCTCCACCTTTGTTTCCACATACACGAACACCATTCATGTGACGTTCCCAGTGGTCACAATATCCCAGAGTGACGTTCCTGTGACGTTCCCAGTGGTCACAATATCCCAGAGTGACGTTCATGTGACGTTACCAGTGGTCACAATATCCCAGAGTGACGTTCCTGTGACGTTCCCAGTGGTCACAATATCCCAGAGTGACGTTCATGTGACGTTACCAGTGGTCACAATATCCCAGAGTGACGTTCATGTGACGTTCCCAGTGGTCACAATATCCCAGAGTGACGTTCATGTGACGTTCCCAGTGGTCACAATATCCCAGAGTGACGTTCATGTGACGTTACCAGTTGTCACAATATCCCAGAGTGACGTTCATGTGACGTTACCAGTTGTCACAATATCCCAGAGTGACGTTCATGTGACGTTACCAGTGGTCACAATATCCCAGAGTGACGTTCATGTGACGTTACCAGTTGTCACAATATCCCAGAGTGACGTTCATGTGACGTTACCAGTTGTCACAATATCCCAGAGTGACGTTCATGTGACGTTACCAGTGGTCACAATATCCCAGAGTGACGTTCATGTGACTGATTCAACGTTATCAACGTTGATGACGTTAATTCATCGTTTAAGTTATATTGCCCTTGGACAATATCTGCATATTGAGATATGCAGGAAACAAGTGATTGTGGTGATAATTGTTTTAACACTGATCAGTCAGGGTAGCAGACACGCTGTAGTGATGCTACCTGATCTTATAGCTATGATCAGTCCGTGTGGGGGGCAAGGTGTTGAACGCCTGGTAATAGACGTTACCAGAGGGTACCTGGTAACCCACTTACACCCAACAGCTCTAACAATCCCCACGTCAAAAAACCATCCACGTAACTTAGCAAATAACGTTGACCAGAGTAAAGGGAGAGTTAGTACACAAAAAATAGGTGATATTGATTATAACTCAATAGCTAAGGTCAATGTTAATAAGGTCAATACCTTAATAAGGTGCGAACTACTGTACGCCAAGATGGTACTCTTGATGGTAGCCAAAAGCCAGTAGCTCTGGACAATGATGAAGTGTAAAATAAGGGAAGAGAGATGAAATTAAAGGTAAGTAATTAGCACTAATTACCTGCCTCAAATGTTACTACTACCAGGAGGAGGTGGAGGAGCTTATTTATTAACATCTACATTAACACTACAAAAACATAACAGCTTATAGCTGCTAATTAATGGTAGTAGTTATGTGTTACAAATGAGCGATCTTTTTTGCTAGTCACTAAAAATATTTCATGCAATTATGCAATCTTTAACTAGCCAAAAAAATAAAAAATAATTGGCATAAATTGATGACCGGCTGTTGACGTCATTCACGAATATAAGGAGACAACGACAAGCCTTAAAAAAGGCAGCCGAAGTCTCCATTGACACTACTCACATCCCTTTACCACGCCAACAGAATGGTCTAACCATGCTACCAATAACTTCCCCCACGCCAACATAATGGTCTAACCATCCTACCAATACCATCCCCCACGCCAACATAATGGTCTAACCATTCTACCAATACCATCCCCCACGCCAACATAATGGTCTAACCATTCTACCAATACCATCCCCCACGCCAACATAATGGTCTAACCATTCTACCAATACCATCCCCCACGCCAAGATAATGGTCTAACCATTCTACCAATACCATCCCCCACGCCAACATAATGGTCTAACCATTCTACCAATACCATCCCCCACGTCAACATAATGGTCTAACCATCCTACCAATACCATCCCCCACGCCAACATAATGGTCTAACCATTCTACAATACCATCCCCCACGCCAACATAATGGTCTAACCATTCTACCAATACCATCCCCCACGCCAACATAATGGTCTAACCATCCTACCAATACCATCCCCCACGTCAACATAATGGTCTAACCATACCAATACCATCCCCCACGTCAACATAATGGTCTAACCATCCTACCAATACCATCCCCCACGTCAACATAATGGTCTAACCATCCTACCAATACCATCCCCCACGCCAACATAATGGTCTAACCATTCTACCAATACCTTCCCCCACGCCAACATAATGGTCTAACCATCTACCAATACCATCCCCCACGCCAACATAATGGTCTAACCATGCTACCAATACCATCCCCCACGCCAACATAATGGTCTAACCATTCTACCAATACCATCCCCCACGCCAACATAATGGTCTAACCATTCTACCAATACCATCCCCCACGCCAACATAATGGTCTAACCATTCACCCTTAAACTTCACCAGTTCCACACTATGGTAATCTTATTTATTTATTAACACCTAACTCTCTCCGTATGTTTGTCCTATTTACTAGAGTCTGCAGGGGAGCCGGTCGGCCGAGCGGACAGTACGCTGGACTTGTGATCCTGTGGTCCTGGGTTCGATCCCAGGCGCCGGCGAGAAACAATGGGCAGAGTTTCTTTCACCCTATGCCCCTGTTACCTAGCAGTAAAATAGGTACCTGGGTGTTAGTCAGCTGTCACGGGCTGCTTTCTGGGTGTGGAGGCCTGGTCGAGGACCGGGCCGCGGGGACACTAAAAAAGCCGCGAAATCATCTCAAGATAACCTATATAACCTAACCTGCGTGTTCTTCAGCACTTTACCTGTTCTTCAGCACTATCCCTGTTCTTCAGCAATTTACCTGTTCTTCAGCACTATGCCTGTTCTTCAGCACTTTACCTGTTCTTCAGCACTATGCCTGTTCTTCAGCACATTACCTGTTCTTCAGCACTATGCCTATTCTTCAGTACTAAGCCTGTTCTTCAACACTATGCCTGTTCTTCAGCACAATGCCTCTTCTTCAGCACTATGCCTCTTCTTCAGCACTATGCCTGTTCTTCAGCACTATGCCTGTTCTTCAGCACTATGCCTGCACTATGTCTGTTCTTCAGCACTATGCCTGTTTGCCAACACTATGCCTGTTCTTCGAACTATGCCTGTTCTTCAGAACTATGCCTGTTCTTCAGGACTATGCCTGTTTTTCAGCAGTTTGCTTGTTCTTCAGCACTATGCCTGTTACTCAGTACTCTGCCTGTTCTTCAGCACTCTGCCTGTTCTTTAGCATATACCTGTTCTTCAGCACTATGCCTGTTCTTCAGCACTATGCCTGTTCTTCAGCATATGCCTGTTCTTCAACATATGCCTGTTCTTCAGCACTGCATCGTTCTTCAGCAATCTGCCTGATCTTCAGCACTCTGCCTGTTCTTCAGCACTTTGCCTGTTCTTCAGCACTTTGCCTGTTCTTCAGCACTCTGCCTGTTCTTCAACCCTATGCTTGTTCTTCAGCACTTTGCCTGTTCTTAAGCACTATGCCTGCTCTTCAGCACATTACCTGTTCTTCAGCACTATGCCAGTTCTTCAGCACTTTACCTGTTCTTCAGCACTATGCCTGTTCTTCAGCACTATGCCTGTTCTTCAGCACTATGCCTGTTCCTCAGCACTATGCCTATTTTTCAGCAGTCTGCCTGTTCTTCTGCACTATGCCTGTTATTCAGAACTCTGCCTGTTCTTAAGCACTCTGCCTGTTCTTCAGCACTATGCCTGTTCTTTAGTATATGCCTGTTCTTCAGCACCATGCCTGTTCTTCAACATATGCCTGTTCTTCAACGTATGCCTGTTCTTCAGCACTGCCTTTCTTAAGCAATCTGCCTGTTCTTCAGCACTATGCCTGTTCTTCAGCATATGCTTGTTCTTCAACATATGCCTGTTCTTCAGCACTTTGCCTGTTCTTCAGCACTATGCCTGTTCTTCAGCACTATGCCTGTTCTTCAACACTATGCCTGTTCTTCAGCACTTTGCCTGTTCTTCAGCACGTTACTGTTCTTCAGCACTATGCCTGTTCTTCAGCACTATGCCTGTTCGTCAGCTCTCTGGCCTGTTCTTCAGAACTATGCCTGTTCTTCAGCACTTTGCCTGTTCTTCAACACTATGCCTCTTCTTCAGCACTCTGCCTGTTCTTCAGCATATGCCTGTACTTCAGCATATGCCTGTTCTTCAGCACTATGCCTGTTCTTCAGCATATGCCTGTTCTTCAGCATATGCCTGTTCTTCAGCACTATGGCTGTTCTCAGCACTCTGCCTGTTCTTCAGCATATGCCTGTTCTTCAGCATATGCCTGTTCTTCAGCACTATGGCTGGTTCTTAAGCATATTCCTGTTCCTCAGCACTCTGCCGTTCTTCAGCACTCTGCTCGTTCTTCAGCACTTGAACCTGTTCTTCAGCACTTGCCTGTTCTTCAGCACTATGATTGTTCTTCAGCATATGCCTGTTCTTCCGCACTGCCTGCTCTTCAGCACTCTGCCTGTTCTTCAGCATATGCCTGTTCTCAGCACTATGCCTGTTCTTCAGCACTNCCACCTCGCACATGCGCAACAGACGTCACCTCGCACATGCGCAACAGACGACACCTCGCACATGCGCAACAGACGACACCTCGCACATGCGCAACAGACGCACCTCGCACATGCGCAACAGACGACACCTCGCACATGCGCAACAGACGACACCTCGCACATGCGCAACAGACGCCACCTCGCACATGCGCAACAGACGCACCTCGCACATGCGCAACAGACGACCACTCGCACATGCGCAACAGACGCCACCTCGCACATGCGCAACAGACGCCACCTCGCACATGCGCAACAGACGCCACCTCGCACATGCGCAACAGACGTACCTCGCACATGCGCAACAGACGTTACCTCGCACATGCGCAACAGACGTCACCTCGCACATGCGCAACAGACGTCACCTCGCACATGCGCAACAGACGTTACCTCGCACATGCGCACACACAGACGTTACCTCGCACATGCGCAACAGACGTCACCTCGCACATGCGCAACAGACGTTACCTCGCACATGCGCAACAGACGTTACCTCGCACATGCGCAACAGACGTTACCTCGCACATGCGCAACAGACGCCACCTCGCACATGCGCAACAGACGTTACCTCGCACATGCGCAACAGACGCCACCTCGCACATGCGCAAAAGACGTTACCTCGCACATGCGCAACAGACGCCACCTCGCACATGCGCAACAGACGTTACCTCGCACATGCGCAACAGACGCCACCTCGCACATGCGCAACAGACGTCAGCTCGCACATGCGCAACAGACGCCACCTCGCACATGCGCAACAGACGCCACCTCGCACATGCGCAACAGACGCCACCTCGCACATGCGCAACAGACGCCACCTCGCACATGCGCAACAGACGCCACCTCGCACATGCGCAACAGACGTTACCTCGCACATGCGCAACAGACGCCACCTCGCACATGCGCAACAGACGTTACCTCGCACATGCGCAACAGACGTTACCTGGCACATGCGCAACAGACGTTACCTCGCACATGCGCAACAGACGCCACCTCGCACATGCGCAACAGACGTTACCTCGCACATGCGCAACAGACGTTACCTCGCACATGCGCAACAGACGTTACCTCGCACATGCGCAACAGACGTTACCTCGCACATGCGCAACAGACGCCACCTCGCACATGCGCAACAGACGTTACCTCGCACATGCGCAACAGACGCCACCTCGCACATGCGCAACAGACGTCAGCTCGCACATGCGCAACAGACGCCACCTCGCACATGCGCAACAGACGTCACCTCGCACATGCGCAACAGACGTCACCTCGCACATGCGCAACAGACGTCACCTCGCACATGCGCAACAGACGTCACCTCGCACATGCGCAACAGACGACACCTCGCACATGCGCAACAGACGTCACCTCGCACATGCGCAACATACGTCAGCTCGCACATGCGCAACAGACGTCAGCTCGCACATGCGTAACAGACGTCAGCTCGCACATGCGCAACAGACGTCAGCTCGCACATGCGCAACAGACGTCAGCTCGCACATGCGCAACAGACGTCAGCTCGCACATGCGCAACAGACGTCAGCTCGCACATGCGCAACAGATGTCAGCTCGCAAATGCACAACAGACGCCACCTCGCACATGCGCAACGGACGTCAGCTCGCACATGCGCAACAGAGGCCTGACAAATAAGTGCACATCTGAAGCTTATTTTAAAATAGGTGTCCTGAACAAGGTATACATAAAACTGTATACTGAAGTGTGTGAACGGTATCATACACCTGTAGGCACAGCTTCTCTACATCAGCGCTTGTTAATATGAATCACAGATTGTCTACACCTGTTCCTGTGCTAAACAAAGACAAACCAAAACTCGCTGCAATATTCAACAGATACTCCGACATGTGGCCCAAGACTGTGCTGATGGCGCTGGTGCTGATGATGGCTGTCGTAACCTCCGTCTTCATCTACTGCATAAAGCTGAACAGTTCCGGCTTTAGCAGGGTTGATAAGCTGCCGCCTCCGGTTGGTAACTTGCCTCCCTCGGTGTCCCAGACGCAGCGTCTGGAGCCTCTCTCGGTGTCCCAGACGCCTCTCTCGGTGTCCCAGACGCCTCGTCTGGAGTCCTGTCGGCAAATGAAGGCTTTCTACAACGACTCAGAAATGAAAGGTGAGCTTCGGATTGTATACGAGTAATGTCATTGTCTCCACCTTTGTTTCCACATACACGAACACCATTCATGTGACGTTCCCAGTGGTCACAATATCCCAGAGTGACGTTCATGTGACGTTACCAGTGGTCACAATATCCCAGAGTGACGTTCCTGTGACGTTCCCAGTGGTCACAATATCCCAGAGTGACGTTCATGTGACGTTACCAGTGGTCACAATATCCCAGAGTGACGTTCCTGTGACGTTCCCAGTGGTCACAATATCCCAGAGTGACGTTCATGTGACGTTACCAGTGGTCACAATATCCCAGAGTGACGTTCATGTGACGTTCCCAGTGGTCACAATATCCCAGAGTGACGTTCATGTGACGTTCCCAGTGGTCACAATATCCCAGAGTGACGTTCATGTGACGTTACCAGTTGTCACAATATCCCAGAGTGACGTTCATGTGACGTTACCAGTTGCCACA
Source organism: Procambarus virginalis (assembly GCA_020271785.1). Classification (NCBI taxonomy): domain Eukaryota; kingdom Metazoa; phylum Arthropoda; class Malacostraca; order Decapoda; family Cambaridae; genus Procambarus; species Procambarus virginalis. Next base: position 169,900 of record WNGS01164711.1, on the reverse strand, counting down.
ATATCCCAGAGTGACGTTCATGTGACGTTACCAGTGGTCACAATATCCCAGAGTGACGTTCATGTGACGTTACCAGTTGTCACAATATCCCAGAGTGACGTTCATGTGACGTTACCAGTTGTCACAATATCCCAGAGTGACGTTCATGTGACGTTACCAGTGGTCACAATATCCCAGAGTGACGTTCCTCTGACGTTACCAGTGGTCACAATATCCCAGAGTGACGTTCATGTGACTGATTCAACGTTATCAACGTTGATGACGTTAATTCATCGTTTAATTTATATTGCCCTTGGACAATATCTGCATATTGAGATATGCAGGAAACAAGTGATTGTGGTGATAATTGTTTTAACACTGATCAGTCAGGGTAGCAGACACGCTGTAGTGATGCTACCTGATCTTATAGCTATGATCAGTCCGTGTGGGGGGCATGGTGTTGAACGCCTGGTAATAGACGTTACCAGAGGGTACCTGGTAACCCACTTACACCCAACAGCTCTAACAATCCCCACGTCAAAAAACCATCCACGTAACTTAGCAAATAACGTTGACCAGAGTAAAGGGAGAGTTAGTACACAAAAAATAGGTGATATTGATTATAACTCAATAGCTAAGGTCAATGTTAATAAGGTCAATACCTTAATAAGGTGCGAACTACTGTACGCCAAGATGGTACTCTTGATGGTAGCCAAAAGCCAGTAGCTCTGGACAATGATGAAGTGTAAAATAAGGGAAGAGAGATGAAATTAAAGGTAAGTAATTAGCACTAATTACCTGCCTCAAATGTTACTACTACCAGGAGGAGGTGGAGGAGCTTATTTATTAACATCTACATTAACACTACAAAAACATAACAGCTTATAGCTGCTAATTAATGGTAGTAGTTATGTGTTACAAATGAGCGATCTTTTTTGCTAGTCACTAAAAATATTTCATGCAATTATGCAATCTTTAACTAGCCAAAAAAATAAAAAATAATTGGCATAAATTGATGACCGGCTGTTGACGTCATTCACGAATATAAGGAGACAACGACAAGCCTTAAAAAAGGCAGCCGAAGTCTCCATTGACACTACTCACATCCCTTTACCACGCCAACAGAATGGTCTAACCATGCTACCAATAACTTCCCCCACGCCAACATAATGGTCTAACCATCCTACCAATACCATCCCCCACGCCAACATAATGGTCTAACCATTCTACCAATACCATCCCCCACGCCAACATAATGGTCTAACCATTCTACCAATACCATCCCCCACGCCAACATAATGGTCTAACCATTCTACCAATACCATCCCCCACGCCAACATAATGGTCTAACCATTCTACCAATACCATCCCCCACGCCAACATAATGGTCTAACCATCCTACCAATACCATCCCCCACGTCAACATAATGGTCTAATCATCCTACCAATACCATCCCCCACGCCAACATAATGGTCTAACCATTCTACCAATACCTTCCCCCACGCCAACATAATGGTCTAACCATCCTACCAATACCATCCCCCACGTCAACATAATGGTCTAACCATCCTACCAATACCATCCCCCACGCCAACATAATGGTCTAACCATTCTACCAATACCTTCCCCCACGCCAACATAATGGTCTAACCATTCTACCAATACCATCCCCCACGCCAACATAATGGTCTAACCATGCTACCAATACCATCCCCCACGCCAACATAATGGTCTAACCATTCTACCAATACCATCCCCCACGCCAACATAATGGTCTAACCATTCTACCAATACCATCCCCCACGCCAACATAATGGTCTAACCATTCACCCTTAAACTTCACCAGTTCCACACTATGGTAATCTTATTTATTTTATTAACACCTAACTCTCTCCGTATGTTTGTCCTATTTACTAGAGTCTGCAGGGGAGCCGGTCGGCCGAGCGGACAGTACGCTGGACTTGTGATCCTGTGGTCCTGGGTTCGATCCCAGGCGCCGGCGAGAAACAATGGGCAGAGTTTCTTTCACCCTATGCCCCTGTTACCTAGCAGTAAAATAGGTACCTGGGTGTTAGTCAGCTGTCACGGGCTGCTTTCTGGGTGTGGAGGCCTGGTCGAGGACCGGGCCGCGGGGACACTAAAAAAGCCGCGAAATCATCTCAAGATAACCTATATAACCTAACCTGCGTGTTCTTCAGCACTTTACCTGTTCTTCAGCACTATCCCTGTTCTTCAGCAATTTACCTGTTCTTCAGCACTATGCCTGTTCTTCAGCACTTTACCTGTTCTTCAGCACTATGCCTGTTCTTCAGCACATTACCTGTTCTTCAGCACTATGCCTATTCTTCAGTACTAAGCCTGTTCTTCAACACTATGCCTGTTCTTCAGCACAATGCCTCTTCTTCAGCACTATGCCTCTTCTTCAGCACTATGCCTGTTCTTCAGCACTATGCCTGTTCTTCAGCACAATGCCTGCACTATGCCTGTTCTTCAGCACTATGCCTGTTTGCCAACACTATGCCTGTTCTTCGAACTATGCCTGTTCTTCAGAACTATGCCTGTTCTTCAGGACTATGCCTGTTTTTCAGCAGTTTGCTTGTTCTTCAGCACTATGCCTGTTACTCAGTACTCTGCCTGTTCTTCAGCACTCTGCCTGTTCTTTAGCATATACCTGTTCTTCAGCACTATGCCTGTTCTTCAGCACTATGCCTGTTCTTCAGCATATGCCTGTTCTTCAACATATGCCTGTTCTTCAGCACTGCATCGTTCTTCAGCAATCTGCCTGATCTTCAGCACTCTGCCTGTTCTTCAGCACTTTGCCTGTTCTTCAGCACTTTGCCTGTTCTTCAGCACTCTGCCTGTTCTTCAACCCTATGCTTGTTCTTCAGCACTTTGCCTGTTCTTAAGCACTATGCCTGCTCTTCAGCACATTACCTGTTCTTCAGCACTATGCCAGTTCTTCAGCACTTTACCTGTTCTTCAGCACTATGCCTGTTCTTCAGCACTATGCCTGTTCTTCAGCACTATGCCTGTTCCTCAGCACTATGCCTATTTTTCAGCAGTCTGCCTGTTCTTCTGCACTATGCCTGTTATTCAGAACTCTGCCTGTTCTTAAGCACTCTGCCTGTTCTTCAGCACTATGCCTGTTCTTTAGTATATGCCTGTTCTTCAGCACCATGCCTGTTCTTCAACATATGCCTGTTCTTCAACGTATGCCTGTTCTTCAGCACTGCCTGTTCTTAAGCAATCTGCCTGTTCTTCAGCACTATGCCTGTTCTTCAGCATATGCTTGTTCTTCAACATATGCCTGTTCTTCAGCACTTTGCCTGTTCTTCAGCACTATGCCTGTTCTTCAGCACTATGCCTGTTCTTCAACACTATGCCTGTTCTTCAGCACTTTGCCTGTTCTTCAGCACGTTACCTGTTCTTCAGCACTATGCCTGTTCTTCAGCACTATGCCTGTTCGTCAGCTCTCTGGCCTGTTCTTCAGAACTATGCCTGTTCTTCAGCACTTTGCCTGTTCTTCAACACTATGCCTCTTCTTCAGCACTCTGCCTGTTCTTCAGCATATGCCTGTACTTCAGCATATGCCTGTTCTTCAGCACTATGCCTGTTCTTCAGCATATGCCTGTTCTTCAGCATATGCCTGTTCTTCAGCACTATGGCTGTTCTTCAGCACTCTGCCTGTTCTTCAGCATATGCCTGTTCTTCAGCATATGCCTGTTCTTCAGCACTATGGCTGTTCTTAAGCATATTCCTGTTCCTCAGCACTCTGCCTGTTCTTCAGCACTCTGCTCGTTCTTCAGCACTTGACCTGTTCTTCAGCACTTTGCCTGTTCTTCAGCACTATGATTGTTCTTCAGCATATGCCTGTTCTTCCGCACTGCCTGCTCTTTAGCACTCTGCCTGTTCTTCAGCATATGCCTGTTCCTCAGCACTATGCCTGTTCTTCAGCACTCTGCCTGTTCTTCAGCATATGCCTGTTCCTTAGCACTATGCCTGTTCTTCAGCACTATGCCTGTTCTTCAGCACTTTGCCTGTTTTCCAGCACTCTGTTCTTCAGCATTATGCCTGTTCTTCAGTATTCTGCTTGTTCTTCAGCACTATACATGTTCTTCAGCATTATGCCTGTTATCCAGCACTATGCCTGTTCTTCAGCATTCTACCTGTTCTTCAGCACTCTGCCTATTCTTCAACACTCTGCCTGTACTTCAGTACTCTACCTGTTCTTCAGCACTATGCCTGATCTTCAACACTATGCCTGATCTTCAGTACTCGAACTGTTCTTCAGCACTTTGCCTTGTTTTTCAGCACTATGCCTGTTCTTCAGCACTATGCCTGTTCTTCAGCACTTTGCCCTCTCTTCAGCACTTTGCCAGTTCTTCAGCACTATGCCTGTTCTTCAGCACTTTCTCTGTTCTTCAACACTATGCCTGTTCTTCAACACCCTGCCTGTTCTCGAACACTATACCTGTTCTTCAGCACTTTGTCTGTTCTCCAGCATTATGCCTGTTCTTCAGCACTCTGCCTGTTCTTCAGCATATGCCTGTTCTTCATTATATGCCTGTTCTTCAGCACAATGCCTGATCTTCAGCAGCATATACCTGTTCCTCAGCACTATGCCTGTTCTTCAGCACTCTGCCTGTTCTACGACATATGCCTGTTCTTCAGCACTGCCGTTTCTTCAGCAATCTGCCTGTTCTTCAGCATATGCCTGTTCTTTAGCACTATGCCTGTTTTTCAGCATATGCCTGTTCTTCAGCACTATGCCTGTTCTTCCGCATTCTGCCTATTTTTCAGCACTATGCCTGTTCTTCAGCACTATGCCTGTTCTTCAGCACCATGCATGTTTTTAAGCACTGCCTGTTCTTCAGTACTTTGCCTGTTCTTCAGCATATGCCTGTTTTTCAGCACTCTGCCTGTTCTTCAGCATATGCCTGTTCTTCAGCACTATGCCTGTTCTTCAGCACTCTGCCTGTTCTTCAGCGCTTTGCCTATTCTTCAGCACTATGCCTCTTTTCAGCACTATGCCTGTTCTTCAGCTCTCTGGTCTGTTCTTCAGCACTCTGCCTGTTCTAAGCACTATGCCTGTTGTTCAGCACTTTGCCTGCTCTTCAACACTATGCCTGTTCTTCAGCATATGCCTGTTCTTCAGCATATGCCTGTTCTTCAGTATATACCTGTTCCTCAGCACTATGCCTGTTCTTCAGCACTATGCCTATTTTTCAGCATATGCCTGTTCTTTAGCACTCTACCTGTTCTAAGACATATGCCTGTTCTTCAGCACTGCCGTTTCTTCGGCAATCTGCCTGTTCTTCAGCATATACCTTTTCTTCAGCACTATGCCTGTTCTTCAGCACATTGCCTGTTCTTCAGCACTATGCCTGTTCTTCAGCACTATGCCTGTTCTTTAGCACTATGCCTGTTCTTCAGTACTATGCCTGTTTTTCAGCACCCTGCCTGTTCTGCAGCACTTTGCCTGTTCTTCAGCATATGCCAGTTCTTCAGCACTTTGCCTGTTCTTCAGCAAATGGCCGTTCTTCAGAACTTTGCCTGTTCTTCAGCATATGCCTGTTCTTCAGCACTCTGCCTGTTCTTCAGCACTCTTCCTGTTCTTCAGCACTTTGCCTGTTCTTCAGCACTATGCCTGTTCTTCAGCATTACGCCTGTTCTTCAGCTCTCTGGTCTCTTCATCAGCACTCTACCTGCTTTTCAGCACTGTGCCTGTTGTTCAGCACTTTGCCTGTTCTCCAACTCTATGCCAGGTCTTCAGCACTTTGCCTGTTCTTCAGCACTTTTCCTGTTCTTCAGCATATGCCTCTTCTTCAGCATATGCCTGTTCTTCAGCACTATGCCTGTTCTTCAGCATATGCCTGTTCTTCAGCAATATGCCTGTCCTTCAGCATTATGCATGTTTTTCAACACTATCACTGCTCATCAGCACTTTGCCTGTTCTTCAGCACTATGCTTGTTCTTCAGCACTTTGCCTGTTCTTCAGCACTATGCTTGTTCTTCAGCATTTTGCCTGTTCTTCAGCTATGCCTGTCCTTCAGCAATTTGCCTGTTCTACAGCACTATGCCTGTTCTTCAGCACTTTGCCTGTTCTTCAGCAATATGTCTGTTTTTCAGCACTATGCATATTCTTCAACACTCTGAATGTTCTTCAGCACTATGCATGTTCTTCAGGTCTTTGCCTGTTCTTCAGCACTATGCCTGTTCTTCAGCACTCTGCCTTTTCTTCAGCACTCTAGTTGTTCTTCAGCATATGCCTGTTCTTCAGCACTCTGCCTGTTCTTCAGCATATGCCTGTTCTTCAGCACTCAGCCTGTTCATCATCATATGCCTGATCTTCAGCCATGCCTGTTCTCCAGCAATCTGCCTGTTCTCCAGCATATGCCTGTTCTTCAGCACTATGCCTGTTCTTCAGCACTGCTGTTTCTTCAGGAATCTGCCTGTTCTTCAGCATATACCTGTTCTTCAGCAATATGCCTGTTCTTCAGCACTTTGCCTGTTCTTCAGCACTATGCCTGTTCTTCAGCACTATGCCTTTTCTTCAACACTATGTCTGTTCTTCCGCATTCTACCTGTTTTTTCAGCACTATGCCTGTTCTTCAGCACTTTGCCTGTTCTTCAGCATATGCCAGTTCTTCAGCACTTTGCCTGTTCTTCAGCATATGCCCGTTTTTCAGCACTTTGCCTGTTGTTCAGCATATGCCTGTTTTTCAGCACTTTGCCCGTTCTTCAGCACTTTGCCTGTTCTTCAGCACATGGCCGTTCTTCAGCACTTTGCCTGTTCCTCAGCATATGCCTGTTATTCAGCACTATGCCTGTTCTTCAGCACTCTGCCTGTTCTTCAGCACTTTGCCTGTTCTTCAGCACTATGCCTGTTCTTCAGCTCTCTGCTCTGTTCTTCAGCACTCTGCCTGTTCTTCAACACTATGCCTGTTGTTCAGCACTTTAGCTGCTCTTCAACACAATGCCTGTTCTTCAGCACTTTGCCTGTTCTACAACTCTATGCCAGTTCTTCAGCACTTTGCCTGTTCTCCAGCGTTTTGCCTGTTCTTCAGCACTTTGCCTGTTCTTCAGCATATGCCTGTTCTTCGCACTGTGCCTGTTCTTCAGCATATGCCTGTTCTTCAGCACTATGCCTGTTCTTCAGCAATATGCTTGTTTTTCAACACTATCCCTGTTCATCAGCACTTTGCCTGTTCTTCAGTACTATGCTTGTTCTTCAGCACTTTGCCTGTTCTTTAGCACTCTGCCTGTTCTTCAGCACTATGCCTGTTCTTCAGCACTTTGCCTGTTCATCAGCTATATGTCTGTTTTTCAGCACTATGCATGTTCTTCAACACTCTGCCTGTTCTTCAGCAGTATGCCTGTTCTTCAGGTCTTTGCCTGTTCTTCAGCATTATGCCTGTTCTTCAGCACTCTGCCTGTTCTTCAGCACTCTGGTTGTTCTTCAGCATATGCCTGTTCTTCTGCATATGCCTGATCTTCAGCACTCAGCCTGTTCATCAACATATGCCTGATCTTCAGCACTGTCTGTTTTCCAGCAATCTGCCTGTTCTTCAGCACTCAGCCTGTTCATCAACATATGCCTCTGTTCTTCAGCACTATGCTGTTTTTCAGAACTCTGCCTGTTTTTCAGCACTATGCCTGTTCTTCAGCAGTATGCCTGTTCTTCAGCACTTTGCCTGTTCTTCCGCTCTCCTTGCTTTTCAACACTATCCCTGTTCATCAGC